>JZKD02S1673513.1:764704-778563 GCA_000966675.3 Picea glauca | reverse complement strand
TTAACCTACAGTTCAAGCCACAGTGAGAGTGCTAGTAGGCTGTGGCAGGGATGCTGTCCACACCTCTCCCTCAACCTCTCTGGTAGTCGTGTGTGGCCCCCTTACTCCATATGTGAGTCTGGTGGGCAGCTATTGTTAGCCTGCATCATCAACAATCATGTCAGACATGTCCACATCATATCATCTAATCAAATGTACTAAAATCACAGTAAAACAATCAAACCCCAATAGCACACTCCTTCCCTCGATTCAGATTCCAAGGGTTCTGTCGATGCCTCTGCATCCTCAAGGTCCAAAACTCTGCACACTCAGTAAAACTGAGTCAATAACACCTATCTATGTCAATGCAGTAAAACATCATGTCATCTATCATAACACATCATAATCAAGGACAAATGTTTTAATATCATAATAGTTCGGATCACTTGCGAGCAAGTGTCCTCAAAGAATAAGTTTTCTCAATGCACTAGAGCGGGATGTTACAGTTAGAGGTGGGTTAGCCCTAAAATAAGGAAAGTGGTTTAAGATGGTTAGAAGGTAATCCAAGCTACATAAAAGTATAAATAAGAGGCAAGGGTATCTCATTTAATCACACTTGAGCATATTGAATATATACAAGTGACTGAGGTAACCAAAGAATATCTAAGGAGAATTTTAGAGGGAAGGTAAAGTAAAGAAGGTTGAAATTCAAGGGAGAATTAATTATTTTGATGATGCTTTCTAAGGTATGTTATTTACAGGTAGGTCATCTCACCATTTTCGAAATAATGTTTTTCTGGAATGATTCAAACCATGAAATATGGAGGCCGTTGAGGAAACTTGTCCAAATATTTGTAATAAATTTTTTAGCTTGTGGGTCATTGTATTTTTTGAGTTAGACTCAGTGGAAAATAGGGTTTGTAGCTAGTCCTGAAACTAGTCTAAAACAAGTGTTTCAAGTAAAAATGTTATAGATTATTCTTAACATATCCAAATTAAGTAAGACCAAATGTATTGGTTAGAGTAGATTGTGTAGTATTCTTTGTACCATTTTAAGATCTATACAAAAAACATTCCGTGCGGGGCATATTATACAAGGTCGATCTCTAGAATAAGACATAATTCAACAAGGTATGTCATTTTTGCTATAACTCTTTTTCTGGGAGGTTCCAGGAAGTGAAACCTGGAAAACTCGTAGACATGACACTGAAGAACATTATGTACTAGTTTTAGACCTTTATTCATTACAGGTACATAGTTATGATTATTGCAAGTTAGGGTTGTTGACGAATCCAAAACTAGTCATGTGAGACTAAAGTAAAATTTAATGAAAATGCTAGTCTCTTATTAAGGAAGGTTTGTAGGTATGTGATCATATACACCAGGTTTGTTACATAGTTACAAATCATATTTGGATGATGAAATTGATGAGGTATTTTTGTTGAGGTAGAGGTAGAGGTTGATGCATGGTTCATGTTATTGGTGCAAGTTGTTTGGTGCAGGTTGATTGGTACAAGTTTACAACAGTATATCTCACAGTGATAGTGTCACAATGGTTCCATCATTCTACTTATATTTCAGGGAAGTTATATGGGGAAATGATAGGTGGTTGTAGCTACCTTCCATTTGTAGCCAGCGAACATAGGGGGTTGTAGCCAAAGAATTGGGGAGTTGGAGATCCCCTCAAGTTGTATCCTGAGAAACTAGGGGTTTGGAGCCTCCTTCCAGTTGTAGCTAGAAAACAAAGGAAGTTGGTGCTTCCAATGAATGTAATTTTTAAAGACATATAAGAAATCATATTCCTTGGTTTTCTCCCGCTTTGGGTTTCCATGTAAAAATGATGGTTTACTGTGTATGTGTATGATTTCTCATTTGTTCATTTTTTATTTACTCTGGAACTATTGGATGATAAAGCTACATTGATATAACACTTTCATTTTGTGGTTAAAAAGGATTCAATTTCTCTATTACTGATTCACCCCCCCTCTCAGTAATCGAACAATGAATTTGTATATCGATTCTCTTATCGACAAGTTACTAAAGTTATCGGAGGGAATCACTATGTATGACATCTTTAAACCAATTGGGCAGAAGATATTTCAATGTCATGTAATAATTTTATGGACAATTCATGATGCCCTAGGACTAACACAATTTTGTGGTATGCAACGATCCATATTGCATGCTTGAATAATATATAATTAATTGAATATACCATGCATGATGTTTAAATAATCATTTTTAATATTAATAATTCACATTAATCCATCTATTGCAAGTATTCAAACAAAGGGTAAATTTGCATGTCTAGTTTGTGGTCCTAAGATGAAATCTCGCTGGTCAAAATTTTTAGGAAACGAGGTGTTTGATGAGTATAGACACTTCCTCTCTAAGAACCATAAGTATCGTACTACTAAAAATATATTTTCAATGGGAAACAAGAGGCTGGACTAAAACCAAAAATAATGACACCTCGCCTATGGAAGTTGGCATATGATATAATTAATCCTCGAGGTACGCATTTTGTTTATGTATCGTAAATGGAATCATGTTTTGAAATTTTATTTTAATTATTCAATTTATTTTATCACATTTGATAAATAGTGTTTTGTTTTTTTTTATGCTTCATCAATGTCGTCGTCATGAAGGTAGTAATAATGGGCTTCCATGAGGAATGAAATGTTATCCCACTCAATTCATGAGGTTTCCTTACTACGAGGACTTAAAAATAGTTCATTTATTTGATACAATGCATATTGAGAAGAATGTGACAAACATTATGGCAAATCATAGATGGCAGGAGGGATAAAGAGAAAATTGTCAAAATTTGTAATGACATGTGGGAAGCATGCAATGCAAAGTGTGATTCGATCAAATAGCAATGGAGACCAAAATAACCTTCCATGGTTATTAATAGAGCAACAAAGCAATGGTGTAAAAGAGGTCATTTCAAAAAATTAAATTTCCCATAAGTTTTTGTTCAAACATAAAGAATATCTTAATGAATAAAGGTGAATTTGGTGGGGTAAAAACACATGATTGGCATACCTTCATTAAGGTAGTTAATCATTTTAGTATTCATATTTATATATTGGTCGTATACATTTTTTAAGATTTTTTTTTTTTTTTTTTTTAGTTTTGAACAAGTAACGATTCGTTTTTATTGTTACAATATGTTCTACCTCTATCTCTCCAAAATTACTTTGACAACAACATTAAACAAGTTATATATGATCTTGGAAAATACATGAGGTAAGTAGCTACAATATATATGCAACAAAAAAATTCAATTTTTTGTTGTACTTAATGGCATGTGTTTTACTTGTAATGTAATATGTATTATGTTTTGTTAAAACATATTATTTTCTTGCGTCATGATCTGTAGATGGTTGTCATTGAAAAAAATCCATGAAGATGATTTAAACTATTGGAATAGAGAAATTCCTTGGCTAATGTGTGAAATGAAGAAGTATGTACCTCCAATATTTTTAAATGCACAAGAACACTACCAAATACACCAAGTTGAGGAGATTGAAATGTGTGGACCTATACACACAAGGTCAATGTGGATGGTGGAGAGGCACTTGAAATCATTGAAGGCTTTGGTTAGACAAAGAGCACATCCTGAGGGTTCAATGGTGGAGGGATATATGGTATATGAATCCATGGTGTATATTAGTCAATATATTCCTAAATTAGTAACACAAGCCATGCATGCAATGGATTGTATTTGGGATGTGAACTCCATCAAAAAATTTGAAAGGGAACAGTTGTTGGGGAAAGGTACAATGAAGAAATTGAGAGGTAATTAAATTATGGATATTTTTAATAAATATAAATTTTCATTTTTTTTGTGTATATGATCATACTCATTTAATATTTATTATTTCATCATTTATTAATATTTACCATGGTTATAAGTAATATTTAATATTGGTGGATTGTGATTTTTTGATCGGTCAATTGCTCAAGATTGAGATGCACTACATTTATACATTGCAAACAATCTTGACTAGATGAAAGTATGATTGCTAGATGTAAAGAACATCATGGTGGTAGGTTATCATGGAAATAACTGTCTTAATTGGTTAGAGAAGCTCGTCGTAATGGAGATTCCAATGTTACGTAGAGGTAAATAGATTTAGCATATTTTTTGAAAGATGGAAAGGTAAGAAAATTCACCCATTTTATTAAGTTATTTTATATTATATTAATGTGACCTTAGGTGTGTTTTTTTCATATTATACTTTCCAAGTTATATAATTTTTATTATTATTAATTGACAATGCATCTTTACATGTCTAACATATTGCAGTTGAAACACCACAAGGCTATGTGGTGCAATGGTCGTAAATTTCACATCAAACAGTTGGATGACACCAGAAAAAAATCTGATAGTGGGACAACTACAATATTCCAAGTCACTAATGTTTCCTCTAGGAGTGATAGACGTCCTCGAGAATATGAAAATAGATACTATGGGTTTTTGAAAGATATAATTGAGTGTGACTTTAATTCCTTCAAATTAGTTTTCTTCGATGTCAAATGGTATAGGTTATGAGTGCATGAACATGATGAGTAATCAAACCTAGGAATTGTATAGGTTACAAATGCAAGCTAGGAATCAAACCTACTAGAAATTGGCATTGGCAAGAGGAATGGAATTATGATTATGTTCAAAATTATCTAGTTTGTGTTGCTAGTGTTACCCCTCATTTTACATGAGGCCTACACTAGTATTTTTTCACTACTCTTTTGATTTTCATCACAAAGGTAGGTTTACAAGTTGATATTTGGATGGCATAAGGCTTGTGATTGAATTTGATGAGACTATTAGTGATGTAGTCATGGATGGCTAGATGATGTTGATGCTCTAGTTGTCTTGGTAATTGATTTCCTTTCAGACCAGTAGAATTGGTTGTGGAGTCCCTTATATTATCATTATTGGATGGTTGATGATGCATCTTGATGTATGACTTCCTTGATGGAACACCCTAGCAATTTTTGGCTAAGCTAATATTGTATTGGCATATTTGTTTGTTTGTAATTATCCCCTTGATATCACTTTCATTTAGGTTGATATGGTTTAGCATGGTCTGATGTTCATGAGGTGAATTCCCTTTCTCATGTTGATGATTCATACACATGTTATGGTTTTTTATGACATGTATTATATCTTCATGTCAAGTGTTTCCCTCTTCTACATATTTTTATGCCCTATTACTTGGTGGAAGAGCCTGGCATGGAATGCCCTTTCCTTGTGGGATGATTTCACACTTGTTTAGGTGAAATTTGGATATTAGTCATCATCCCATGTAGAGAACTCACCCTCCTTGCATACATGTCAAGGGATGGTCTTATTTACATGTTAAGGGATGGTCTTATTTATTGATTGATGAGGGGCCACCCCTTTCTTTATGGATTTAGTTTATCATTGAAGGAATTTCACATGTGTTCTTCATATTAATTTTATTCCTTATTTCATGGATCCACTTGCTTGGAACTTGTTTTGAGTAAGACATCCACCATTTGAGGCCATTCTACACTTTTCCATGCTCTGCTTGACGAGATGTTTCTCTTGAAGGTATCACACTTTCTATCATTGGAGGTTTGACTTAATTCAAACTTCTAGTTTGTGGAGATGTCCACCTTTGGATGTTACATTTCATACCTTTTATTTCTTATTGATGGGACATATCACATTGACATGAGGAGGTTTCATGGTTTTATGTCCTAGATCATGAAGGAAGATGCCCACTTATGGATGTTGCTTTCACTTATGTTTATACTTATTATTGAGGACACATACCTTTCTTGGAGCCTTATTCCACTTTCTTTCATTACGATTCCTCAAGTGGATGCCCCTCTTGCAAACTCACCTTGCATTGTGTTTGGGCACCCAGCCTTTCCCAATCCATCTTGAAAAAGTTAAGTCGAATCCAAAATTGATCCTTATCCAGCATCCAACTCGTCGTCTTGCCTAGTGATCCCTTGTGTGGCCTTTTTTGTTCCTTTCATGTGGGTGGGCGCACCTCTTGCCAAATCGCCTTACGTTTCATTTGGGCGCTCTACCTTATTTTTGTTACATTTCATCTTGTGGGCGCCCCTATTGCCAACTCACCTTTCCTTGCCTTTAGGAACCCTACCTTTTTTTTATTACAATTAATCATGTGGGTTCCCTTGTTGCAAACTCACCTTGCATTGCGTTTGGGCACCCAACCTTGCTCAGGCCATCCTGAAAAAGTTAAGTCGAAACCAAAATTAATCCTTATCCAGATTCTAGGTCATCTTCTTTCCTATTTCTCCCTTGTGTGGCCCTTTTTGTGCCTTTCATGTGGGTGGGCGCACCTCTTTCCAACTTGCCTTGCGTTGTGTTTGGGCGCTCTACCTTGTTTTTTTTTATGTTTCCTCTTGTGGGCGCCCCTCTTGCCAACTTGCCTTGCCTTGCCTTTGGGCACCATGCCTTGTTTTCGTTACGATTGCTCATGTGGGTGCCCCTCTTGAAAACTCACCTTGTGTTGCATTTGGGCACCCAACCTTGCCCATGTCATCTTGAAAAAGTTAAGTCGAAGAGAAAATTTCTCCTTATCTAGCATCTGACTCGTCTTCTTGCCTAGTGGTCCCTTGTGTGGCCCTTTTTGTGCCTTTCATGTGGGTGGGACACGTCTTTCCAACTCACCTTGCATTGCATTTGGGCGCTCTGCCTCATTTTTGTTACATTTCCTCTTGTGGGTGCCCCTCTTGCCAACTTGCCTTGCCTTTCCTTTGGGAACCCTACCTTGTTTTTGTTATGATTCCTCATGTGGGCTCCGTTCTTGCAAACTCACCTTGCATTGCGTTTGGGCGCCCAACCTTGCCCATGTCGTCTTGAAAAAATTGATTTGAAGCCAAAATTGCTCCTTATCCGGTATCCGTCTTGTCTTCTTTCCTAGTTCTCCCTTGTGTGGCCATTTTTGTTCCTTTCATGTGGGTGGGTGCACCTCTTTCCAACTCGCCTTGCATTGCATTTGAGCACTCTGCCTCATTTTTGTTACGTTTCCTCTTGTGGCCCCCCCTCTTGCTAACTCACCTTACCTTTCCTTTGGGCACCCTTCCTTGTTTTTGTTACAATTCCTCATGTGGGCGCCCCTCTTGTAAACTCACCTTGTGTTACATTTGGGTGCCCAACCTTGCCCAGGCCATCTTGAAAAATTTAAGTCGAAGCCAAAATTTCTCCTTATCTGGCATATGACTCATCTTCTTGTCTAGTTCTCCCTTGTGTGGCCCTTTTCGTGGCTTTCATGTGGGTGGGATAACCTCTTTCCAACTCGCCTTATGTTGCGTTTGGGCACTCTACCTCACTTTTTTTACATTTCCTCTTGTGGGCGCCCCTCTTGAAAAATCACCCTGCTTTGCCTTTGGGAACCCTAGATTGTTTTTGTTATGATTCCTCATGTGGGTGTCCCTCTTGCAAATTGACCTTGCGTTGCATTTTTCTACCCAACCTTGCCCAGGACGTCTTGAAAAGTTAAGTCGAAGCCAAAATTTCTCCTTATCCGGCATTCAACTTGTCTTCTTTCCTAGTGCTCCCTTGTGTGGCTGTTTTCGTGCCTTACATGTGGGTGGGTGCACCTCTTTCCAACTCTCCTTGCATTGCGTTTGGGTGCTCTGCCTCATTTTTGTTACATTTCCTCTTGTGGGCGCCCCTCTTGCAAACTAGCCTTGCCTTGTCTTTGTGCACACTACCTTGATTTCGTTATGATTGCTCATGTGAGAACCCCTCTTGAAAACTCACCTTGCATTGCGTTTGGGTGCCCAACCTTGCCTAGGCCATCTTGAAAAAGTTAATGAGGCAAACATTGAAATTTTCTCAAACTTTTCCTGTAGTCATTGAAATTTGACATGGTTGCACTAGATATATTCCATAAATATTTATTGAGGTTAGGTCATGAAAAGGGATCAAACAAGATATGGTCATGCGAGAACTGAGAAGGAAAAGGTGACAAAAGAGAAGAACAATTAGATATATTCACATGACTAGTGTTGATTATTTTTGACCCCACAAAGTGACCAGTTAATGGGCCAATGTTAAAATTTTCTCAAACTTTTCCTGTAGTCATTGAAATTTGACATGGTTTCACTAGATGCATGCCTTGACGGCATGGGAGGGTTTCAAGACTCAAAGATTCATATTATACCCACATAAGCGAATGGTCTGTAACTGGGTGGATAATAAGTGGAATATGGTCAATAGCTAATCATTCAATATTCCATTTGTGTTCACAATAAAGAAACAATAGTTGCAAGGCATTTGATTGTTTAGGAAGTTGATCATGAGATTATTGCAAGGCAATATATTTCTTCTTGCAAATTTCCTACATTTTCTACAAAATTTGTTCTTCATATTTATCTTTGTGGTTTTTGTAGATACCATATTATTTTTGTAATAAATTGTAGAATGCATATTGACCACTTAAAATCCTATTCCATTGATAATAAAGATCTTCATTGTTTGAATGCAAATTGTTACCAAACCATTCCTTAACACAACCATTACTTGTGGTGTATAAATGAGTTTTTCGTCTTTAGATTTTTAGGAATAAATCATATCAGCCTAATAAAAACAATCAAGAACCTCTATTCTAATTCTTGATGAATAAAACATTATTTCAAGGGTTATGTTATATAATTATTCATTGTCCTACTTTTAAATAAATATGCCATCTACATTTTAGGTCTTGGATTTTCCATGTGAACGCAATACATATAAACTTATAATATGATGAACGTGAATATATTCCATGCACATAATTGTTTGTAGTGCTTATGAAAATTCATCAATGAAGAAGGAAGACATTAGTGGCATCAGTTTTTCCATGACATTTCTATGAGGATGATCCTTACTCCACAAAGGAATAGAGACCTTCTATGGATATTGACATTGTCGATGTTTATGACATTAATATATGTTGGCCAAAGATCTAATGGTGGTTACTCATTATATAATAGGCATGTTTCACATTAACAATTACCTATATAAACAAAGTTTGGGAACTAGACCTTGACTGAGTAAGACTTGGGACCAAGACCTTGTCCGCCTAAGCAAAGTAAATTTAGTTTATCATTTTTTCTCTCTAGGATAAACTATTGAAATAGTGCCAATGTTCACTACTATTGATCATTGCAACAATGTCTTTATTGTTATATAGGATCAATCATTAGAATAGTGTCTTCTTTTGTTATCTAGGATATATTATTTCAATAATGTCATCGATGTTAGTTTGGATAAATCTCCTAAGAACACAATATTAAACGATAACTAACTTAGTTATTATCTATCACAATAATGTTGTTATTTTTAACCAACCTAGATTTATCTTTATGTCCTAGGATTTATCAAGTGTCAAGAGGGATCAAATCCCCTAACATACAAAGCTTTGCCCAAGTTTTTTCACTCTAAAAGAGGTTTTCATCTCAAACTATTTTATCCCTCTCAACGACTGAAATATTCTAGGTTAATATGCATCTAGGATAGTTTATAATGTGAATGAAGCCCAACTTCACACATTGTTTTTTGTAACTATTATATTTGATCGATGTACATTGAATTCAACGTTATGTTACATTACACATCTCCTTCATATTGAACTATAAAAGGCATATCTATTATCAAATATGTTGAAATACATGCATGTTTATACTTATAGCTATAATGGATAATTGGTATTCTCTAGGTTGTCAATGGGGCCTTGCTAGATCAATGAAATTTGGGAATTTTTATTGTCTCCACTAGGATGCAATTACCCTAAGTGTATCATTTTCCCCTTTTGGACTGGCACACCTCTAAGAAGAATGTTTGAATAAGGAATTGCATAATGGTTGTTAAGTTACAAAAATTTCATACCCCATTAAGTGTGACATGGTCATCCACCTCTTGATAGGTGATAGATTCAAAATTAGGAGGGATATTTTATGGCATGAAAATAATGAAAAGGAGAAGATATAGTTAATATACATGGTTTCCATATCATGTCAATATACATTTATCCATTTCATTGAAGCGAGTGAGAGTTGATCAAACCAATCTGAGGAAACTTCATTTATTTAAAGTGCGAGGAGACTAGGGCATATTGACTCATGAGTTGGAGGGAATATTGGAGAATGATGCAGGAGCATCAATCCACCTCATCATGTGCCAAATATTCAACACATTGATGCACATTCAAGGAGGGGAGAGGCACCAACCCTCTCATTTTTCCCTCGATTTTAAATTTTAAAATGTAATTAATGCAAATGAATGTTGTAAGGCTTAAGCAAAGCCAAATCATGTCTTCACATAGGTTGTAGATAAAGTCTCCTTAAATGGCTAATAGTAGGAGGGATATAGATCCGATTTAGAATAAATTTTCCACTAATTGTAATCTGCCTCAGTAGTTAAGCGTTTTGATGGTTATTAGATACCATTAGAGTAGTTGGAGGGAAAGACTGAATGGGTCTCCTATTGTAGAAATATTTGTAACATATGCCTGATAAAGGTTGTTGATCACATTTCCAATAGAGGTTGTTGTTGAAAGTGGATGAAAAACCATTGTAAGCCAATGAGAGAAGAGTCGAGAATCTGTTGCAGTTCGAGCTCACACCTATTGTACTAGAAATTCATGTTAATACAATGAGCATTTTTTGCTACATGAGATTTGGTGTATGTTTTTATGTGTTTAATGAATGTCATCTGTGTTTTTAGGTGCATATGCTATAGATCTATGTGATAGTTTCCATCTTCAGGATTAATATAGAATTCACTATCTGTCTGCGAGTTTGTTGGATTATTTCTGGGTTCTTTTAGGTTAAATGCAAGGAGTGCATGACAGAGTATTGAAAACTCTATGAGTCAATGCAAGGAGTGTGTATCTAAACTCTTCTTCAAGTTCAGAGGATAAGGTGTCAGGTGGGAAGACTAGGATAATTCACGAATTCAAAGGGGATCCTCAAGGTCGCTGAATACCTTGGAGGAAATTCTAGGCAGGAGTAAGCATAGCATAGAGTTGTTGAACACTCCATATAAATCTACCAAGAAGGCATTAAGAAGGTGTGAGGAGTGCACAGAACCAACACATTCTAAAGTGTTGGGGAATTTGAGGAAAACCCAGAGTTACTGAACACTATGAAGGAAAGAAGATATGCAAGTGTACATTGAGCGAATGTAGGAATTGCATTCAGTAAATCTGAAGGATTCTAGGAAGCAGGAGGAAGACCTGTGCAAGGAGTGCACTGGGCCAACACTTAGAAAAAGTGTTGAAAGAAAACCACTTGCAGTCCATTCAAGCAGAAGGAGTGAGCCAAAGGTTAATCAATTTCACCTTACAAGATCAGGAGGAAGAGCATTTAGTTTCTAGAAGGGCACTAGAAGAATCCTTTGAACAAAGTAGAGGGACGAGACCCTTAGAAGACTGAGTATGTTAAAATATTAGAAGAGATAGCGTGAGGTGTGCGCCAAAGACATAATTGTTTCAAAGTCCCAAATATTAGTAGGATTAATGTCATCGCACATAGTGTCTCTGCAAAGAGTGCAAAAGGATGAGAGCAATCCAAGTCTCGAATTGTGGAAGAAGTGATAAGTGTGCACAGGAGTAAGGACTCGCTGAAGTCTCGAAATCCAAAAGAAAAGCGAGATTCTCCATCATCTGGAGGGATAGGTAACAATAGATCTGGAATTCTAGAGAAATCATTCTCCCAGATTGTTCAGTTGAGTGGAGTGCGATATTGCCAAAGCTCCAAAGCCCAGAGGAAATCATGAACGTTGATTTTCAGGAGACCGGTGGAAAAATATTAAAGAGTCTGAGAGATAGAGCTCCGAAATATTTGCAAGGAGCAAAGTGAAATCTTCGTGAAGTCTTGAAGAGCGAAGTAGATCTGGACCATGGGATCCAAGAGGACACGTGGAGGAGATCAACATATTTCGGAGAAAAGGTGCTCCGGAAGAAAGAGGAGAGTGGCGTGGAAGGAACTCCCGAATGATAGAGTCTGAAGAATATCACAACCGTTGGTTACGGGAGAGACATGGAACATAGATTGGGTCCCAGATAAATTCGACGATTCAAAAGATTAGGAAAAAGGGAGAAAGTTTCTCGCAAAATCTCTGAAGCACGTAGTCGCGAAGAAGACTGGCCTGAGTTCGTAGCTCGAGGTCATGTGAAGAATAAAAGGGGCTTAGTAGAAGCCCGTGGGTCTCACAAGACTTGTGCTTAGGAGAAAAGGGGCCTGTGTTAATTTGAATTAGGGATAGGAGGGTCCCAAAGAGTCGATCAGACTCAAATAATTGAAGATCCTTGACTGAGAGGTCAGAGAACCCCAAGGAGGGTAGGGGGGGCTGCATCAGAGAAGGAAGGATATAGAGAATAAAGGGCAGTGTCAGATACAAATTTATCTATTTCAGCGATGCGAGTGAGAGACGATCAAACCAATATGAGGAAACTTCATTTCCTTCAAGAACAAGGAGAGTAGGGCACACTGCGACTTGTGAGTTGGAGGGAACGCTGGATAAGGAAGGAGATAGAGAAGGGAGGGCATTAGGAGATAGATCTCACAAGAAATCTAGTTACGAAGGAGAGAGAGAGCTCATGGAGGGAACTGGACAGGAGAGAGAGCTTGAGGGTAGGGTTAGGAAGGAGACACAACTCACAGATGGCACCAAGAGAGAGAGAGATTGAGGACAAGGAGACATAGTACAATGGTGAGTTGTTGAATTTCCAATATTTGCATATGAAAATCCCTAAAAATGTTGACATGTAATTTTAGGGAATAAAAATGTTAGTGGCTCCATATATGGACAAAAATCCCCTCACGGGGTGCCTATAAAATTTGATTCTCTCACTAATATTTTCAACTAAATTTATGTATTATGGATCCTGAAACAAAAATGCATGATATATTGGCAATGTAGCTTTTCCTTTGAATTTCCACTAAGGTTCTTTAGGCGCAGGGGTTCCTTGAGGAAAGGACCATACTCTTTGTACCTTTGGAATGGAAGGGTTGGATTTTCAATCATGAAATTAAGTTTTTGGAGTTTCTGTTTCCCATAAGAATCAATAAGAATTTAGAGGGCCTGATACTCACTAGTACATATGACCAAATTTGTGACATTTTTTTGTTCATATTGCCACACTTATCTGTTGCAATTTCCATGAAAGCCGATATTTGTTTTTGTCAGAATAATTTCGTCACTATATCCACGATCCAGGTGTGTGTGGAAACATAAAAAAAAATATCTCTCCATGTGTCACCACCTTCAATATTGGTTAACCTTGTGTATCATTGCAATTATGACAAACTATTGTCGCAATAAAAACCAAGAAATGTGGCAATTACGACGAAACTTCGTCGCAATTGCGATGAAAAGTTATGCCAAGCCAATAAATTACAACGCAGCTACTGAATGTGCGACAAAAGCCCGTCGCAACTTGGTATTAAAATCCGTGGTAATATCAACGAGTGCAATATCGCAAAACCAAATTTACGATGCATATGCTGTATATGCAGCGAATATTCGTGGCAAATTACGACGAAGTTTTGTCGCTATATTGACGGTGGTGGAAAAATAGTAAAATTTTTCCGATGAACTTGCGTCGATATTGTGACGATGACTTTAGGTTTTAAAAAAACAAATTACATGAAATATGGTATACCATATTGTATGCCATATTACAATGTAATATGGTAATGCCATATTACAATGTAATATGGTAATGCCATATTACATTGTAATATGGCATTACTATTACATTGTAATATTGTAATATTGTAATATATTGTAATATATATATCTCCTACAAATAATCAAGGCACTAATCAACCAAATATTGTAAGCATGTGTTATCATGAAGTTGGATTAGAAGTAAGGATAC
>JZKD02S1673513.1:697857-726611 GCA_000966675.3 Picea glauca | reverse complement strand
ATTTCTTCACCTTCATCAAGAGTCCAAGTAAGATTGTCTGGAGGCTTATTTGGTGTAGAAGTTCCCTTTTTGGGTGGCATGTTGGCCAAGTATCACTTTTGAACCTTGATTTTGATGTCGTTCTGCTAGACAATCTTTCTTTTGTTGTATCTCCCAAGTTTTGGCCCTTCTGGGTATGAAAATTTCTTTTATGTAGTTCTCTGATATTTCTTCTCTACAATGTCATAGGTCTAATCAAAATTGGGTCTACCAAGTGGAATTTACGGTAACTTCCCCACAACTTGCCGATTTTTGTCCTTTCCAGGAGATATTACTTGTATAGCGTGCCCCACATAAAATAATTGATATACAATTCTGAAACTCGTACCAGAACTACTACAGATTGTCCACGATCCAATGAAACTAGTCCCACTCAATTTGGATACTCTAGGAAGAAGTTATAATTTTTTTACCTGGAACACCTTCTTGAGACTAGTCAATAGGACTAGTCAAATACCCTATCTTACAAAGGGTGTATCTACAAATTTAAGATGACCCAAAAGCTAAAATTTTTACCACAGATACTTTAATAATTTCTGTGAATAGCCTCCAAAGTTCAGGGCTTGAAACATTACAAATATTTTTTTATAGAAACAATTACGCATTGACTCAGTTCAGGATGATTCCAGAACCCTATATTGTACAGGATATATCTCTGAAAGTATAAGGCCTCAGGAGATGAAATTGTAACCCAACTTACCTTGATCTGTTTGATAAATATCCTCCAAGCCGTTCCTTTTGAAACATTGTAAAAAAAACGCTATAGTGAAAATTCCAAGGTGTCTCAGATGTAGCAGCGAAACCCCAAGACCTTGAGTTCTGATACCATATGTTAAGAACCAAATATCAATATAGCATAGAAAAACCTAATAATAAGTACTCAACGCCTTGAAAAAGAGATAATTTTAGATAAAAAGCCTCTTTGAGGGGGAAACCTCCTTTTACCCCACTTAAATGTTCAAATACAAGATGATTCCAAATGAAAATGTCTCCTTGGTATATATAGGAGACTAGGAGGTATAATTACAACTAATGGGATAAAGCCGACATAAATAAAACAACATTACTAATGTAATATCCCCAATTAAGGGGTAATGAGCCAATATTAGGGCTTAACATATTGACTCAGTTTTCCCTGAGTGTGCAGGATTTTGGACCTCGAGGATGTAGAGGCATCGATGCGACCCCTTGGAGTCTGGATTGAGTCAGGGAGTGGAATATTGGGGCTTGATTGTTGTATATATGAAATTTTTACATCTGATTAGATGATATGATTATGGATATATTCTGACATAATTCATTGATGTTGTAGGATGACAGAACTTGCCGACCAGACTCACATATGGAGTAGAGGGGTCATGCATGAATACTAGAGACATTGAGAGAGAGGTGTGGATAGTAGCCTTGCCACAACCTACTAGCACTCCCACCATGGCTTGAACTATAGGTTAACGATTACCTAGTTCGACAATACCCACGATGCTGTGAGGGGCGACTGTGATAGTTGCTCACGATGATTCTAAGGGGCGCACAATAAGGCAGGGGCATTATTCCTTAGAGGCCCTTAGTCTCCCACAAGATCACCTGGCGGAGTATTCACTCCAGGGGTTTTGATGTCTACCAAGTCAGTCAAGAGGCGAGTGGAACCCTTGGAGCACAGAATGCGTCCTGAAGGGCACGTCGCGCAATAAAAGAAAAAAGAGGCGAGTGGTACCCTTGGAGCATAGAGTGCGTCCTGAAGGGAATGTCGCGCAAGGGAAACGGAATGGGGCAAGTGGCACCCTTGGAGCACCTAGTGCATCTTGAAGGGCATGTCACATTTCTAATTAATAAATGAATGAACCTAGATGGCCTTAGAATGAACAATGTGATGAGAAATATTTAAAGCTAATTCCCTAATAAAAGGTTGCCCAACCTAGGAAAATAAAGTCTAGCTCTAGGTGAAACTTGTGGTAAAAGAAAAATATTTAAAAAAAATATGTTTGTAAAAATAAAAATAAAAATAAAATAAAATAAATAAAAATGATACTCATCATTAATCATGTGTCGAGAAGGGGGGTAACTAATTCTTTTAATTTATAAAAATCTTTTGGGGGATAAAATTTAAAAAGGGGGGAAAAGGGGAAATAATTGTTTTGTCACATGTGTTAATTAAAAAATTATTAATTAAGAGGAAAAAGGGAAAGAGTTAATTTTCTACACCTGCCAATTTGTGTTTTAAATGAAAAGGGAAAGAGGGAAATTTAAAAGAATTAGGAAACTAGGAAAAAGTGGGAAACATAAAAAGAAAGGGGAAAAAGAAGAATGTATAACTTAGTAAGGTATATAGCATTTAAGAACTTGCTAAGTTAAAATCAACTAGTAAATTAGTAAGGGGGAAAGTCATTAAAACTTGTAAGGGAGTATGGGGACACCTAGGAGTGATTCTAGGAGTGATTTTAGGTGGGTGAGGGAAATAGGGGTAATTAATTTATGGTGCAATGAAGGGGATGGGTGACACATATACAAGGAGGATTATTATGAATTAAATTAATGAACAATAAATTAAAATGGATTTTGGGAAAGTAATTGACTTAGAAAATCTATATAAAGGAGGGAGGAGGAGGAGGATAGATCTCTTTTGTTATGAGTAATGTTACACTGCAGAAATTTATACTTGACTCACTTAGCTTGTGGGAGTTAGGATACCCATCTCGGTGAGGAGTGGTAGCTCGTCCTTGCAAGGCGAGCTGGGAGCTAGCTGATTCTCTGGTTTAGTGTGCGTGGCTCCTTTGCATCTCATGGGGATAAGGGGGAAGAAGAGTACCCCTATCATTGGCTGGGAGGTACCGATGAAGTCTCATCGGTCGACAAATGGGAGTTGAATGGAGCACGCAAGACATCAACTCAGAGCGGGCGTCTTGGGATACAATACGCTTCCTTTATTTCTGCATGATAGATTGTTAGTAGAATTTATGCTTTTAGTTCTATATGTTTAATTGGGTAAAGAAAATGATTGAATTAGCATTTTAATTGATGACTAAGATTCCCCCATAGACTTAAGCTCATTGTTGATTGATTCCCTTGGCTTTCGATCCTTGCATGTCTTGACCTTCCTATGGTTTTATTGACTTGTGATGATTTACAGTTTATATTTATTTTTCCTTCGTCCCTAACTCATCAGTCTATGCCTGAGTAGTTGGCCAAGAGCTGGATATACGATCACCACTTCGGTGTTAATATACCTATGGATCCAAACGCCCTGCTTTTCTGTGCGTGGATGATGAGAGAAGGATGTTCCTGGCAACCATATAACCATGTTGATTGTTCTTGGTCAAGTGCTTGTATTGTGACCTCTTGCGATTTATATGACCTCCATGTTGTTGGCATGATATCTACATTTCTTTTTTTAATAAATCAAATTTTTCATTTTCTTGGAATGGGCATCTCTGCTTTTGTTGGGACGATTTTCTCTTCATTTTCAAAATACTTAAACCATGGTGTAATATCTGTGACTAATGTGATTGCATCTATGGTTTCTTATGTATTAACGAATGACTCAAAATTTGTGGAAGAGTTTTCCATTTAATAGTTTGTTGTTTTTCTCATTTTATTCAACAATTTGTTGTGTGATTCAATTCCCTTTTTTTTGTGATTGCTGTATATTTACTCTGCTTACTGGTTAGATAAAGGCAATGTTATAACTTTTGATTGAATGGTTTCGCTGATATTGAGCTAAATTTGTGTTTCCATTTTATTCTAAAAATCACTGTTAGACTGTACCCTTCGAGCACTGGAAGGCCCATGAGTGAAAAAAAATCATTGGTCTGCATTTTGTGCCTTGGTCTACAATTTTTTCTCAGCGATACTACCTGGAGGGAGAATGCATTCCTGCGTTTAATTTTTTTTTTGTCTTGGTTTCCTACGATTTGACCATTATAACGTGATGTAGAAGCATAAACTAAATTTCAAGCTTATCATTGGCTGTTGCAAGTCAAAGAAAATTCTTACCAGAGAGTGGGTTCTCTTAAATTTGTTTTATTGTATTTGGAAATGTTGAATAAATTTGTTAAGGATCTAGAATCCTAACTCTGTAATAGCTGCTAGAATTAATAAGGATTATAGCATGAAGATTAGGATCTAGATTAACTAGATGGCGCGATCCAAATTTAGTGGATCTAAGAAAACTAAATTTCTGTGTGAGGAAACCTTTGTGTTCAATTGTTTACTGTGCATAATCAAGTGAAGGAATTTGTATCGAATTGCCCATAACTGATATAGACTACATATTCAGGAGGTGTTTATGAAATTTCGTAAGCGATGGTGGATTCTATTGTAGTTTCAATGAAATCGCTTTCTAGTTGATGATTACACAATTAAATATATGTTGAAGTCATTGTACTCATGGAGAGAGATAAGGTTGAGAGACATAGGGATAGAGAGGAATTTACAAGATATAATAAAACCTCTCTAATATTTATGAAGAAGCCTGGTTGTTGAATTTGTTGTTGTATGTTAATAGAAAGAGAGAATTCACGTTATGGTGTCATAAAATTTGACAATTTCATGATTTAGGGATGCATTGGATTTCTGTAAGTTCATTCTTGTTTTCTGCATTCACCTTTTGGATTTCTATTGGAATTGTGAATAATTTATTTCAACTCTATACAAATCTGTCTCACACAGAAAAGTGTAAACCATACCTATTAGAAAGCCTGTAATTCAATTCCATGACACTGTGATTTGCCTTTACTATAAGACTGTGATTTTTCCTTTTTAGACATCTATTACTAGGTCTGATAGTGAATCCACCTAGCCAAGTTTTGATAATGATGGCAACAATTCATTTAATGACTGTAAATTTATGGTTCGGGACAAAATTTTTAGTAAAGACACCTGACATTTAGCTTTTACATTGACCGCGATTGATTCTTGTCAGACCACACCCTCACCTTAATGTCAATAGTCCATGCCTTGATTTTATTGTAGGGGCGTAGTTAATGAAAATATAATTCTTTTTATGGTCAAACTCGTTTTTACTCAACAACTTAATGAGTATTAGACAACTGGTAAAAATCCTAGTACTGTTATTTGGCTAGATAGTTTTTCGGAAGGTAGTTCATTAATAGCACTTTAATAATAAGAACTATGCACGATAGCTATAATGTTCCTTTTCATTTATGTTGGTATTGCTAAAATTAGATTGTGTTAATGGTAGATTGAATCATAATTGTTTTCTAATTTGTCATTAGGCTTGCGAATCAGATTGCACTTAAGGTTTATTTAGCCTTGCACATTATTGAATAGTAGTCATTTAGACTTTCTAATTTAGAATTATGATTAAGTTAATTCAATATATAGTTATTGTTTAATTTGGTAAATTCGACTCTCTCTAGGTTGGATTGTATTTCATGTTAAATCAAAGGGTTCATTAATGAATATTTGTAAATTAGACGTGCTCATTTAGATGATAATCAATGTTAAAGTAGATTGTAATTATTGACTAGTTTAGACTGGAGGAATGGCTGGGTTGTTGATGAAGTCATGTGTTGGCTTGCGTCTTCCCTTGTTGTCTTCCTTTTGTGTCTTGTCGACCTATTGTTGGGTTTTTGGTGCAGCCTTGTGTCAATTGATTCACCTCCTATCATGCTAGATTTTCTTGAATCCTTGGTCCTGTTAGGATTGTTGCACCAAGGTTATTGATGTGACTATCATTTGGGGATGAAATGATTCCTGATGAGGGGATCATGGCATGCCATATTGGATAGCGATGGATGATAACTTGTATGGAGTTGGTGCCTTCCGTGTGAGTGTTGTCGAGCGTCGTAAGTTTTATTTTGGCACATGGGTTGAATGCCTTCATGCATTGGGTTCACGCGCCTTGAGGTTCTAGTCTTGGGTTGTCAAGGTCATTGTGCTAGGAGGGGGATGTTGTCTCTTAGCTTGTAGGTATGGTCTTGCTTCATCGGGTGGGTAGTCGTAGTTGTCTACTTCCTGGAATGCATGTTTTCATTCCTTGTCAGTCATGTGGTTCAACTATTGTCGTCATAGCCTTTCTGCCTAAAAACAAAAAAAAAATTGCACCTTCTCCTTCGCTTGTAGTCGTAATGATGGGATCGTTACAATGGTTGAAAAATTTAAGGGATATGGTTGACAAATTTAAGGCATACTGTTTTTAATGGTTGACAAATTCAAGGGATATGGTTGACAAATTTAAGGGATAAATTTAAGGGATATTGGTCAACAAGGTGAAGCCCTCGTGATCCTTATGAGTATTTAAGATGTGTATGGTGGTCTATATAATACAAAAAATTTACTATGTTAGAAATGATGACATTTGATTCAATGTTGTATAGGTGTACTAAGTGAATGATGACATTTTCATGGTATTTTTAAAATTTGGGTAATTTTTCTTCCATTTTCTATATAATTAGCTCACATTTGTTTTCATTAGCAGTGCACACATGCTAATCAATCAAGAGATCATTTCTTTTCTTGAAACTTCTTGCTCCTTCCCATAGATATTTTTCATCGAAGTTGAAATTCTTGCATTTCATTTTCCTCTTGCATGCTTTAAAGAGTCGAGTCAAAATTCTATCAGTTTCATGACCACTCCTTTGAGTAACAACAACCTAAAACCAAGTGCTAATTAAAATTTAACTAGAAACATTTCTAGGGCTCATCAAACCAATCTTAGCTTAGGTGTAGAGCTTTGGAATAGGATTGTGAGAATAAATTTCCAAATATGCTAAACAAACATAAAGATTTGAGTTAGGGAGTGAAATACAGTTTCGATATCACTAACTTTGGGAAACACTTCTAACACAAAGGTCAAGAACGAGGTCGCATTGGGGCCAAAAGAGTAATCAACCCTGCTTTGTTGGTATTAGTGTCGACTGTCGACTATCCCCCCTCTGCTTTGGTATAGTAGGTGGTACCATAGAGTCCATAATATTTTAGAATTCCTACCCAAGGTTACATCACATGGAAGGTGGTGTTGTACCTGGGATCGACGTTGGCTAGACTCACTCAAACTCCTTGAAGGGTTGCCCACTACTTGGTGAGGTAACTTGCACCAGGGTGTTAGTTCATTAATAAGGTTGTCAACGTAACTTTCCCACCTGTCAAAACATAGCCCCTTCGCACATCGATCATGTGATGTTGGATTCCATCACCAACTAATGCTTCTTTGTTTGAAGGTTTGTTTCTATGCTTGACTCCTAGATTAATTAGTGTGTGCTAGATAATACAAGTGTGAATGAGAAACACTATTTTAATCATTATGAGATTACTGTGATACCAACATGATACTAGTAGTGAAATAGAACCATTGTACTAATTAGTGTTATATATTGATAGAACAATGCTCATGCAAATCCAATTTCATAGACTAAGTTAGTGGAGTGATGTTCTATTTTTTTTCTCTCTCTTAAATGTAGGAATTAATTCTTCCCACTTGGTTTGGGACATTTGTAACATTGTATCCCGTAAATGTCTTGTGGTATTTTAATATTGAACTATGGCCTCCTGTTGCATTTCCTTTAAAACTAGGACTAGTTCCACATCTAAAACCATTTAAGTATGTCTTCTCAACAAATATTTCATATTAGTATTTTCAACCCTCACCTACAAGGTCATGGTAAGTTCCTCCTCCTTGTATGTATGGGATTCTACAGATCTACTTTCCCCATTTTGTATCCAAAATCATTATCTTCTCAATTTTATCTTTAGTTTATTCCATTTTTCCTCCCATATTTTCTCTCAAATTTAAGTTTTCATTTCCTCAACTTTTAATTGTGTCCAAATGTTGCACCCTTAAAATTTAATACCTTTCTTCTAGGGAAGAGACTAATTGTTCATGTTTCTCCAAGGGTATAACTTATCACCTATTAGATTCTACTATAGCCTTCCATTTAATGATTTCTACCTATGTTTTCTTGATATGTTCCAATAAAACCCATGTGCGTATGTCAACAACTCCCATTCCAATAGGTTCTTCAGTTTCTTTCATACTTGGTATATTTGGTGTAGGGCCCAATGAAGGAATATGTGTTTGTTTGTCTAAATAGGTCTTTGTCCTTTCTCTAAGTTTTCCAATCCTACTAATGTACTCACTTGTTTATAAGGATCATGGTTTATATGTGATAATCATCCTCTTATTTCTAGCAATGTGGTAGTAATGTCCTTAATTATGACTCATTATTTTGAAAAATAAGTATATTTCTCCCATCGTTCTATCCTCTTAATTTTACTTCTTTTATTTTTAGTACTAGTTCCTTGGGGGTTAAGGGCCTTATAAACACTCTTATTTTTCAATTTTTATCTAAATTTTATGGTCTACATCTATTATGTGACAGTATATAAAGTGTTTCATCATTGGTCTTAAAAAATCTTATGGATGATAACAACTAATGTGGAATAATTAATTGGTTAAAATAGTAGAAATGTTTCCCACCAAAGTGTTGAAAATGAACAACAAATTAACTTCTAATCGATAACAATAGTTGTTAGGCATCTCTAAAACTCATAGTTATACCTTTTCCTGGGACTATAGTGACATGTATGGAATACATCCAAACATTTTCAAAAATCACATCTACATCAAGTATGATTCCCTGCCAATGAGAAGCCACAAAGGAGAATGAACGTTACACTTAAAGACATAGTTAAATATAAACTATAGAAAATTTATATGTAGGTTTTATATACACTATCTTAGATAGCGAATGGGTTTTTCCTTTGATTATTATTCCCAAGGAAGGAGTAACTATACAATTTGTGTGGACTATATGGAACTTAATAAAGCCACTAGAAAGGAAATGATTCCACTATATAAGGACTATATGGATAATATTTTTTTAGTATAATAATTAAGAGATAAGTCTTTCCATCATGTATCATTTTTTTTATGTGTTTGGTTGGTACTTACATCCTCTCTGTCAGGGTATTCCTGAATTTGTATAGTGTTGGGATACAATTTTTGCATACACTTTGAAAGGAATGCGTCCTTATGTATTTGTTTCAATGATAAAGCATTGTCAAGAGTGATAATAGACTAGATACTAGTTCCAAATACTTCTTCATCATCCACTTGTCCTACCCACAATGGTATTTTAGTTTCAATAAAATTTTTAGTAGGAGGATAGAGAGTGAGTATCTTTTGGGACAATCCTTAAGAAATTTTCATGTCCCATATTCCATAACCAATGTAAGTATCTACTGTAGCTAACCATGGTCTTCCAATGATGATGGGATTTACATTAATGAGTTTATCCTTGGGTTACAACATGATAAAGTCTAGTAGATATTCTTGGGATCCTATTGATATTATCACATCTTATAATATTCCTTCAAGTATGACAATAGACATGTCTATCAACCAAAGTATAGTGGGTGTGCATCTTAATAATTCTCTCAAATTTAATTGAGGATTATCTCCTTGTCATTACATTGATTGTGACCCCTAAATATATCAAGGTATTTTGGGTTAAGTATATGTTTATGTAGACATCTACTACAAGGATGACTAAATTAGAATAAATAGGGGCCTTACTATCTATATATGGGTCATCTCAATCCAATGTAATATTAGCCTTAAATTCGAAACATAAATTATTCAAGCCATAAAACCTACCTTTCTCCCTCCATTCAAAAATCAATATCAATTATGGAGATGATATTTACAAGATCTCATTAAACAACATTTAGATCCACTTCCATAGGATATAGAGTATTTTGGAGTGAAAATATTCCCTCACATCACGAGATCAACAAGCTACCCTACAACATTAATTGTGGGTGGATCTCTTTTCGTCATTCTAGGTCTCTTGATGCATGGTTCCTTGATATTTGTTTTTTGTATATGGGCACATATTTGATAGCTTAAAGGATTGAAATTTTGATAGATAGAGTTTTTAGTTGTGCTAAGAGTTTAGGTTTAAATTGGTTGTATGTCGTCTTTTGTTCAATCCTCTTTAGATAAGGCATTTTTTCTTGGTGCATCTTATTGAAAAGGAAACTAGGTTTTTTCTTGGACATATAGATTCTAAGTCCTTAGGTGGATTTTATTTCGCCTTCTAGATTTCAACATTATCTATGAGTTTCTTCTACGCTCCCACATTGTATTCACATTGGATGTATCTTTTATTCCCATTGACCTACTTTTGTGGTCATTTGTTGGACATTAATAACATTATCTTATCTTATCTACATCTCTAGCAATTGTTAAAAATTGACCATGGATGCCTTTTCAATTTCAACAAGTTGTTTGGGATTGAATCAATCTCTTCCATATTCATTAGGAATCCACTAAAGTAGGTTGGTCAACTAAAGGAGAAAAGAGCATTTGCATTGTCAATGAAAGTACTTCCAAGAGAGACCAAGATCACAATAAGTCAATGAAATATGTTACATGAAGCATTTCAAATAAATATGGTGTTGTCGTAGTACAAAATTGGTTTGTTTGGATGCTTGAATCTGAGATTAATTAGTGTGTGCTGTTTGTTCTCCTTAGTTGGCCTTAGGATTGAGTCTGTGTCTAATGGCATCAGTTCTAGGGTTTTCCAAGTAGCATCATGTCCTATTACCACCACTTATTGGCATGTGTCATTTGACTCCAAACATGCCCCTATAATTCCTACATAGTATACCAATAGTAATAGAGTATAATAAAATTGTGAAAGAGTAACACTATGGTAATCATTATGAGCTTACTATGATACCAACATGATACTAGTAATGAACTAGTGTTACATATTGATTGGTTGACTGTTTATGTCATTAATGGTGCTATATGACGTACAAGAAAACATGTACTTTTCATATCTATCTTCATTGAGTGAGGGAAGTTCAGGTAGAATAGAGGAAAGCGAGACATCTAGTAGGTCTAACAGGTAGAGATCAACTAGAGGTGAGAAGATCAGAAGAAAATTCCATAGACGCATGGAATTTTTTCTTACGAAAAGGGGATCATTTTCTTATCATCATGAGAGGATAAATGACATCAAGGTTCCCTTTAAGTAAAAACATATAGTGAAATGATGGGTACCCAAGGATCTTCCTGAAATAAACACTGATTTTTGTGTAAACGAAAGGATATACCAGATTGCTCCATCGTCATTACATGGTTTAGGGATATTTACCATGGATGGGATAAAGGTCTGTGACAAAGGATTAACTAAATTTATGGAGTATATCGGACCCTATTATATGTACAAATATTGTATACGAATAGTCCAATATACATAAGGTATGCAAAGATATGGCTTGGCTGCAAATTATATACAACTAAAAGGCACTGATCAAAATAAAGGAGCAACTATATATATTGACAGAAGGCCAAAATGAATGGGGAATATTGCAAGGTTCATAAAAATTACATGACCCGTGACCAAAAATAAGTGACCCAATTGTGTATTTGAGGGGTGTGAATAAAACCATGTATTCATATGTGCAATAAATCAATAGTTGCAAGGGAAGAGTTATTGATTGATTACACTTTGAATCGAATAGATACAAATGTTGTTATTATGGGTGGGGTACGTATACTAATTTACCCAACTAGTAAGCAATGAATCTTATATTTTATGATTTTCATTATGTTCTTTATGGTGTTAATCCATTTGGAGAGCTTCGGTTTGTTTACTCAATGTGGCCTATTTTTGTTATCAACAATAACATTCCTCCTTGGATGTCAATAAAGAGGGAGGATTTCTCATATATTTGAATTTATTCCTCCTTGGATGTCAATAAAGAGGGAGGATTTCTCATACATTTGAATTTGTTTCTCATGATAATGATCACGGTTCTAATTTTACTATAATGTGGCAGGTTGATCGTGAGAAATCAAAATCAGCCTCAGAACATGTAAATGAACAACAATTTTTGAATTGCATTTAATGTGCATTTTATTTCGGTGGTGATGAATTATTTTATTTGTTTACATAACTTAATTATCATTTATTTTGTTGAATATGTGGTTAGAGTGCCATGATGCTGAGGATGATTCTCTTAGCGAAAGGGATTTGTATGAATCCCCCAACCCTATGATTTTAATTAGAAAAAAGATCAATAAAGAAAAAAAGGAACTAGCTCACTTGTTAGATATTCTAGATCAAACTCCTGAGGTCAAAGAAAGGATCAAATAAGTTATGACAAGTATTAATACATATAAGTTAATAACCGTAATTTCAAGTGGTATTATTTTTATGTCATAAGATCAATTATGAAAGCTTGATTTTTAACTTTTACATTATCTAAACAAAAAAATGTTTTCTTTATTATATAGAGATTTTTGGATCCTGTTGACCCCGACATGCATGGTGTCGGTAGCAGTGGAACTGCACAGATGCCACATCATCCCGATGTAGGTCCTGGTAAATATGTCAGGACAAAACTATTAAAATCTCCACATTCCACACCATTAGGTGAGAGCCATGACACACACAGTGACGAAGTGACCATATAGGTAGGCTCTAGAGGTGGTGACGAAGATGAGGATGCTGATTTGACCAACTATATGGTTTCTTTTCCTAAAAAAAGATGCATGAATAGCACAAGGAACCTTAAAGGAACATTTATGGTTAACGAGGAAGGACTTCCATTAAAGAAATTTAAAGTCCCATGTAATTTTTAAAATTTTAATTGTTTCATGTTCTCTATGTAGACAAATACAAATCATCTAATATTATTTTTAAATTAATAATCCTATAATCTTTTTGTGTGTAGGGAATAATGATTTTTATAGGTACTTGGAGAATAAGGCACTACTGATTTTTGGTTCCACCATATGGGAGAGGTGGAGTTCCCTAAATTCCAACCTCAAAAAAAAATTGATGGATTATCTTGAATGCCTTTTTGGTGTAGACACATTTAATAAGACTTTGGCCACTGTCGCAACAGGATAATATTTAAAATATACGCGATAAACATATAGGAATAAATTGAAACAAAATTATACATACGAGCATTTTATGATGATTCCAAAGAGGGAGTGGAAGGCCTTGATTGAGGAAACAAAATAGAATAAATTGACTGATGAAGGAAAAACACCTTCTGGTCCTAGAAGGTAAATTACAATTTCAATTCAATACCTTCAATTTTTTTTAGATGTAAATAAAATTTTGGTATATATTAACATACTAGAAAATTTTGGTGATAGGTTGGCTGACACATCAAAGGAAACAAAAGAAAGGCATGCCAAATGTGGCCAACACAAGCTAGGCTAGGGTAGCTACTTGAAGTTGCAGTCATGAATTGTAAGTACCTAAATATATTATTTGTATCGCCTTAAAATTTTTAGGTAATTGCAACAAATGACATTAAAAAAACATACTCTTATGCAATGCAGGGTGATGATTTTGGTACTGAAACCACGAAGGAAGACCTCCAGTTTGGTTACAAGTATGACTATAAAGCTGTAGTTGAACACTGGAAATTTTTGGGGCAGTTACCAAGAGCCACTTTGTAAGATAAGGTAAATCAAATTCAAGCCACATTAACCTTTATTATTAATATAATACATTCATGTTGGAATTCATCGATAAATTTAATGTTTTACAACTTTGTTTTAATCAGGGGAGAAACACTCTCAACGAATGCACTGGTATTGGAGAGCAATGTGTTCATAGAAGTTTGCAACCAGAAGATGGTTATCCCATGCAGTCACAATATTCCACGGGGGTGCATCCCCATGATGGTGCTATGACTAAGATGGCACATGATGGTAATATGGCTGTATTTTAATCATATACTTAATAATTTCATAGTTATACATTTTGTACTTCTATTTTTTTTTACTTATACATTTATGATTGTCCTTATAAAGTTTGTGGTCCCAATGGTAGAGAATGTTATACTTGAGGGTCATACATTTGAAGAAGAGAATGCGGGGAAAACCATTCCAACAGTTCCAACCAGTGCACTAGATAAATAATGACATTGCAATTGTTTCTTTTAATATTACTGAACTAGTTCAATGATATTTAAAAATTGGCCATCTAAATTTTCTATTTTTTTCTTTTGTAGGTGATGCCTCATCACAACAACCTCCATTACCCTGTGAGTACCCCGTGACTATGCATGTTCTACGTGAGAGGATGAAATCACAATAAGATTTTGAAGAGCACCGAAAGCACGAAGATGTGGATATTGATGAAATGCTTAGGAACTATACAGCTAAGAAGAAGAGGACGGCTTAACGTACTAAATGATGATGTACATGATTATTTTAATAACTATTTAATATAAAATCTATTTTCTATGAAATACGTTTTTTTACTTGTTGGGTCGCCAAAGTGCCATTCTTTTACCAACCTTTTACTTCACTTTTCACCATATTCCGCTTTCCTGCAGCCTTACATTAAGACCATTTTGATGATTACATATGAGTTTAAACCTATTATTCTCCAAAGCATTAATTTTAGTATTTTGAGTGAGTTTAAGATTAAATATTGGAAAATAGCATGTTTTCACTTATATATCAAAGTGGGATGAGTTCTATGATGTTTACAGGTGCATTTTAATACTCCAACCAAGTCATATGATGGAATATAATAAAGCCTCATTTTCACTTCAATTTCCATTCTCTAGTTTTTAGATGTAAAGTTCTTTAGTTTAGTGTATGATGTTATGGAATAGTTGTTACTTTGATCTTAGGAGAATTGAGTTCACTCCAAATGGATCAAGGAAACATTTTATTTCATTGTAAACAGTTCTGAATATTGGTATGTATATATGTTTGTTTTTGCTGTAAATATTTTAGCAGATTTATATGATGGGTATTGGGGAATTGAGAGTGATGTGAGCGGGGGGGGAGGGGCCATAAGAGAGTATTCCTTCATGTTGTTGGCCCTCTTCAGTATAGAGTAATTTATTGGAGCTGTTTAATCCTGGAGTAAACCTCCCTCGATCTAATGGAGCAACAACAAAGTCAATGTTGACTTCGTTGCTGCCACTTCAAATCAAGGGAGGCAGTTTGATCAAATATTAGACACATGGATCCAATAAATTATTCTCGAAACCAAGAGGATACCATTCATGTATGTTCTGAAACTTTCTTAAAAATGCATCTTAGAGTAAATAATGCGCTACAAATATGACTTGTATTGATTTTTTAGATATTTATGGAGGTTGAATGATTTTCGCAGGTACTTTAATATATTTCTTCGTCGATTGAGGGAAGCTCAAGAATAACAAAGGTTCATAAATATAAAGAGAAACATGCGGGGGAAACCATTCCAACTATACTTCCAACCAGTTCATCAGATCAAGTGTGATTGCTCCTTTCATCATAGTTTATATAACCATCAATTCTAGTTATGTTTAATGATTATGAATTGTTATGTGATTATTTATTAATGCAGGGTTTGCTATGTGATAATTTATTGAGATATATCATCTTTTTACTACTTGTCATGTTCTCTCCTTACATCCAGTAATGGTAGATATGAGTCCATTTATATTGAATGAAATAAACCTTGGATTCCTATAGGGATTGATGAAGTGTTAGTTCATGCATCTACTGCTAGGGGTCCTCCTAGAATAAGGCCAAATGAACTGAGAAAAATTTCCATAAATAGTGTTGTTGTACTATGCCTCCTTTTTTCTAGGCATTGTTCCAGATCATGGAGCATGTACTGTTACCATCCATCCTAATATAAATATCATCTTCTGCTATGTTTGTTTCATATTTGTCTTTCCATATCCATTCCCATCGTTCATTTTTACCTTTGAGTCATCTCATGGATACAACAACTTATTAGTGATATGTTTTGAGCCATAAAATAAAGAACTTTCATTTGATGAACTTCTATAAGTTTTCTCAAATTTATTTATGGATCACTTTAGTCTTATTTATTGAGCCTAGTTAAGTGCAAACAACTTGTTGTTTTTGTTTTCTTACTTGCTTTCTCCTATTTCCAACAATAATAAATAATTGGGTTTTAGGTTTCATGACACCCTTCTTCCATTATATAAGGTGTCACGAGTGAAATCATTTTGGGATTCCACTTAAACCTAGATTCCTCCTTTTCTGAACCAATTTCTGAAAAAAAAAAGAATGCTAGGTGATCCTTGCATGCTGATCATGAAAACCCAGAAAGTGCTTCAACGATACAATTTTCCTCCTTTACGCAAAGTCACCTGGGGATGATAAGTCTCTGTATGAACAAAAATAGATAAAATTGAATAAGATCATGGGGACATACACCCTCTAAGAGGTGAGTATGCATAAGGGTAGGTTGTGTAAATTGTTGAATGGACATAGAGCCATGAGCTACATTTTAACATGATATTGTTGAAATCAAGGTTGAGTAAGCATTCAAAGATGGTTTTCCTATTTGGATTTCTAAGGTAAAATATCTATGTTTATTGTGATTTTAGAGATATGTGATTACTTTATTTATATGGATATATATGCATGTATATCTCTTGTGTGATCCCTTTGCATACACTACTTACTACAACACTTGCAATTCACCATTTTGGTTAACCCACAATTATTCTGGTCAATTGGTGTGAGAATTTCTCATTCATTTCGGTTAATTGTTGTTGAAAATAACCTCTTGTTAATTTTTTTGATAGTTAAAATAGTCAAAGGACCCAATCCATCCATTTAATTGGGTTCATGAGATCAATGGCCATAATGGTATAGCTGTTGCAAATCCCCAGCCAAATTTCCATTCTCAGTTCCTTATAATCAACAATTATTTTCCTCTTACCAGACCATTGGGAAATTAATACATTCATACGTGGAAATGGATAGAGACTTATTTTTGGAAAGTGAATGATCCACCTATATTCCCAATCATCCCTTTTAAGAGCATATTCGAATATCCAGTTAGTATTTGGGCCATACACCCTACTCCAACCCTTCCAATTTGGTCATAGTCACTCTTTCTACAACATTTTGTGTGAGTTACAACAACCAAAAAATAACATTGATGTAATTCAGACGTAGCCATGCTCTTTTCCATTGACACATTGATCTTGTTATGTAGTAAAGGAAAAGCACTACCTTCTTCAATTGATATTCCTTTTATTTGTTTTTCTTATCTATGTGAAAGAGGGAGCAATGAAAGTGGTTTATGAATAATAGAGATTCAAACAAATTACTGAGACTTAAGTGAATGGGTATGACAATGTCAAACTAAGATTTAGAGCATCGTCAGCTCATACTATTCACCTTGATGCCACACCCTAGTTAGCTACACACACCATTAAATTGGACAACCATACATGATGTCTAAGCTAAGAAAATGTTCAAGTGAGCCATTGTTTATGGGAGGATATAAAAGGAGAAATAGTAGGAAGTGCTCGATCATTTTACTCTTTAGCATAAAAAATTTGTCATAGGTCGATTGGGACATTTAAATTGTTGTTTTGTATCTGAGTATATGTGAAATTGTAACTTGCTAGGTAGTTCTCACATCGAGGAAAACATTCTATTCTTTTTAATATTGGAAAGTGTTACACAAATTTAATTTTTGGTTTGCATTTATATGTAAATATATATGCTAAGTGTTGGAAATGTTGTCACTTATTATCATGGGAATATGAATGTTTATTGGTAGTTGGATTACAATTCTTGAAAATTTTTGCACAAACAAATTTGTTGATGATTTACAACCATATAGTGGGTTGGCTCTTTATTGGGCACTCATCCATACCTACACATACCATTATAATATTTTGGAACCAGTTGTAAACCAAAAACCAAATTGGTTTATCCATTGTAGAGAGTTTATTGACCTTGGTGATTAACAACTGAGAAACTCACTTAGTTTCTTGATTAGTATTTCTTTGTTACCTAGTCATTGTGTGCATGATACAGTGAGAAAAAAATCCTCATAATCCACTCAGGATAGAGATATATACATAAGTCTGAAAACACATAATTTTTTTTTTTAATTCTGCAAAGCATCTGTGTTGGTGAAGCATGTGGACTGTAAGTCCCATGTTTATAGATCACAAACATGAATGTTGCTTCTAGCAATGTGTGAGCCTTCGAATCTCTAGTTTCACAACATGAACTTAGGATGGTTTTGGGAAAATTAGAGAATCATAACTTATACATATTAAATTGTGATAGTGAGGTAGGTACACAAAATCATATCCATTCCTAGAAAAGAAAAGACATGGGTGGAGCTAAGTTAATGTTATGTAACAAATGAAGAAGAACTAGGAAACCTAAATAGTATTGTCAAGAAATCAAATTTCCCAGACTAAACATTAGGAACCCCTCAATTATTCTACCTCCATTTCATGATGCAAACTTGTCATGTCAAAGACTAACAACCCATGTTAGAGATAAACCAATACAATTGTGTAAGGAAGTAAAATATGCAACATTGTTTGAGGTCTTGTTAGTTGTACAAATATATTTTGGGTAGCTATACAATGAGTGCAATGAACTTAAATTGGTTAAGGAAAATGAGAGAATACTAAGTAGTAATTCCATATGCATAACCAAGAAAACTAATAGCTAAACTTGAAGCTTAATTAAAAACAAAAAAATAAGGTCAACACCTTACTAAAAGACCTATTGGATCTAAAAATGCAATTAAAAGAGTAGAACTGTAAGAAAAACTTTGGATTTTATGTTTTACATTTTTTTTTTGTTTTATTATGTACAACACAAGAATTTTTTTTCACTTTCATGGCGGGTGCCATTTACAATTTTGAAAGGTTTGTTTCTTGTACATGTAAAATGAATTCCAATCCTAACTATGAGATGAATTTCAACATGAAGAAAAGCTACTAGAAAACCTATACTGGTAGTTAGGCTCAAACAATTATCTAGGGTAGAAAACATTTATGTAAACCATTTTAATAGGAAGATACTTGCTATCCTAAAAATATCAAAATGGTTGAGCCAGGAATCCCAAATTATGTGATGAATGATGAGATTGGAAATCAGATTTCCTCCCCACTTTTTAGAAGAAATGGAAGACAACATAAACATCGTTGTTATCCTTAAATGAAACCTCATTATTCTTATTGATACAAGATGGAAGCTAAGTAGTATGACTATCTATCTCAATTAGAATAACATGGTTAGAGCATCTGCTCTCTTTATTGCAAGACTCAAGATAACCATCATAAACTAGAGGACAACTTAGGTCAAAGGGAGTGAGTTTTTGGGTTATTATGGGGTTGCAAAAATTAGAGCTTCTATCGAAACAATATTAAGCTACAAGACACTTTCCTTGACATCCTCCTTGTATAAAAAGGTATCAATGTGTATTGAATTAGCTAATGAGAAGTGTGAACTAGTCTTTAGTGATTTTTTTTATGCTACTATATTATGGATCAAAAGTTTTAATGTCTTGCTGATTGTAACATACAAGTAGATAATGTTTAGAAATTAAAATGAATATTTATTTTTTAGCCAACTATAGTTTTTTCCCTTAAATTTTAACATGTTACACATAGATTATCTTGAAAATTATCTTCTACAATTTACATAGATATAGATTATATTCTACATGTTACATTTTTTTTATATTTAAATATTTTCATGTTCATTAGATATAGCATCACAGTAAAAAATATAGTTGTTCTAGTTTTTTCAAAATATGTCTTTGACGCTTTGAAGTTATTATAAATGATTAAATGCTTGTTTTGTAAATTTAATATTTCCATTTACTGTTTCTATAACTTATGAACATTCATATTTCATGCCTAGCTCGATGATTGATTGGCTCCCATGGCCTTCAATTCTCGACATGTCTTGACCACCTTGGGTGTATTGATTTTTGAAGTTTGTGGTTGTTTTTCCTTTCATCCCTAGCTCATCAGTCCTCCCCTGAGCAGTTTTCCAGGAGCTTGATCTACGGTCATCACTTCAGCGTTAATATACCTATGGATCTAACCGCCCTGCTTTTCTGTGCGTGGATGATGAGCGAAGGACGTTCCAGTCAGTCGTCTCCTCTATTCTTTTCCTTGGATGATTGTTGATTTCACCATACGAAAAATACCTCTGCGTATGGATTATCTTGTGCCTTGGTTGGTTTTTCTCTACGCCTTGACTGATAGCATCTCTGTGATCATTTCCATGACTTTTCCCATTGGATCCTTGCATTTCTTTTACTGTTGTCTGCATTGTATTGGTATTAAGGGAATGGAAAAATGAATTGATTCCTTGTCTGCTTTTTATATTTGGTATTCTGGCGATGAAAAAACTAAATGACTTCATGCTTGCATTTTTATATTGGGTATTCTCACAATGGAAAAGTGAAATGATTTCATGTCTGCATTTTTTTTATATATTTGGTATTCTGGCAATGGAAAAATGAAATGAATTCATGCTTGCATTTTTATATTGGGTATTCTGGCAATGGAAAGATGAAATGATTTCATGTCTGCATTTTTTTATATTTGGTATTCTGGCGATGAAAAAAATAAATGACTTCATGCCTGCATTTTTATATTTGGTATTCTGGCAATGGAAAAACGAAATGATTTCATGTCTCTTTTTATTATTTGGTATTCTGGAAATGGAAAAAACCGAAATGATTTCATGCCTGCATTTTTACATTTGACATTCCGATAATGGAAAAACAAATAATTTCTAAGTCTGCGTCTTGTGTTTAAGAATTTTTGTCTTTTTTATTACCTCTTGCTTGGAAATTCTCCCCTCTTTGGACTACATTTTGTTTTACTGTTGGGGATATTTTTTTTCCCTTGATGAAGACTAAGTTTTTACAATTTACTGCGATTTGATTCCTGTTAATGCCCATGATTTGCAAGTAATTGATCCCACGTTTTTTCCCTTAGAAGGTTGAATGTAACTCTATTTAAAATGCCCTCAAAATTGCTCTAATAGATAGACTGAGTTGCTGTTTAAAAACGCCCATGAATTTTCTCTAATAAATTGCATGAGCTTGTTGTAATTTCCCATGAATTAGCCTTTAAATGTTGAATGTGTTTGCTGGAAAGGGGCATGAGATTGCCTTATTATTTTCCAGAACAATTGCTATAGTTAAATGCCTAGATCAATTGGAATATTAGATGTTATATTATTTGCCTTATTAATTGCCAGAATAATTGCTACAACAATGGGAATGGTCAACATATTCCTTCTTATTGATTAAATGGCCACTAGTTGCCTAAATTGCTGACTGCACCTTTTAACCTGTAAATGACTTCAGTCTAGGTAGCCAATTAATGCTTCGACGTTTATGCCAGGGTTTTTACCTTTACCCGACAGTGACTCTTATTGAAGGCGCGTGGCAATAAATCTAATTAGGTGCATGGCCTTGGTCTCTTGTTGATTGTATATGGTGTTATGGCATTTACACTTCTTAGCCAATTTATTTAATGTTGTAGGCAACTGTCATTTTGGTACAATGAGTAAAGATAGATGCATGTGGAATTTGTTGAGTTAATAACTGCATAGTTGTAGCTTTCTCCCTTGATGTAGTTAATGTTGTTTTTGCTATATCAATTGTTGGGTTAATTGTCATGTTAGATGCCTTGTTATTGTGGTGATTTATTGAGTTAATAAATGCTTAGTTGTTTCTTTCTGCCTTGATGTAGTAATGATGTTATTGCTATATTAATTGTCAGTTTAATTTCATGTTAGATGCCTTGTTATTTTCTATATTATTTGTATTAATGGTAGCATTCTACATCAAGATTGTTACTATTGTTATTTAGTTAATGGCTAAATGGATGGAGATTTTGGACTAATATAGAATTGACCATTTAGGTTGTGTTAATGATTAAAATTGATTGGTGAGTAAGGAATGGATTGCAAATTTTAGATTTGTTGAATTGAATTATAATTGAGGTTAGAGGGAATTTTTAATTATAGTTTTAGTATTGACTACTTAGATTTGCAAGATTAATTGTATCCATGTTTATTTAGCGGGCACATTATTGACGTTTTAACTTGGCGTGCCCCATTAGAATGGAACCCATGATAATATAGAATGTAATCATGGACCGGTTAGACTGGGTGATTGGTGGGGGTGGGGATGATGTCGTGTGGGTTGGTATCACCCCTTTTTTTTATCCTCTTGTGTCTCATCGACATTTTGTTTGGGGCTAGGTATAGTCTCCCAGTTAGTGTTCGGTTCCTAGTGCATCATAGTTTTCTAGAGTCCTTGGTATGGATAGCTTATGTTTGTGCCAAGGTTATTGATGCGTCTATCACTTGGGAACGACATGATTCCTGATGAGGGAATCATGGCACACCCTATTGGATAGCGAAAAATGAGAACTTGGTCGGAGTCGGTACGTGCTGGGTGAGTGTTGATGAGCATTGTAAGTTGCCTTGGGTGCATGGGTGGAATGCCTTCATGTGTTTGGTTAGCGCACCCATAGGATCTACTTTGGTTCATCAAGGTTGATGTATCGTGAGGGGTAAATGGTCCCTTAGCTTGTAGGCATGTCATGTCGCATCAGGCGGGTATTCACTCTTCCTTGTTGTCCTATGCATGTGTCGTCCAGTTTCCCTTGTGCTAGTGTGTGGAGTCTTAGCTGTTGTTTCATGTTCTATGAGCGTGGTGCTCACCGTCAGCTGTGTTGTCTAGCTATAATCGTCGTTGTTGTCCTGTTTTGCCAAAAAAAAAAATTCACGACTATTTCTCTTGTAGACGTAACAATGGGGTCGTTACAATATATATATATATATATATACACACATTTTAAATATTTTATGTTAAATTATGTTGTTAAATGTTGTAATTACTTTCAAATGTGTATGTGTATCTACAATGAGTTTAATGTGAGGGAAGATAATGAAAGATATAATGGGTATCATAAAGATTCCAATGTTGGTGAAGAGGGTGAAGGTGGATTCAAGGGGCGTTATCTAGAAACAGAAGATTACATGCCTATGTCCACCTATCCCTTATATGTTGGTGATGAGCTTCCTTCAGAAGGGATTAATGAAACAATGACCCTTGAGCGATGCTTAGGTGTTAAAATAAGGATGGAAAATGATTTGAGAAGCTTGGATCACTCTCGGGAGAGTAAGAAAAGCTTGGAGATTATTTTTCAGTCATTGCATAACTTTATGGATGCATATTAAAAGATGGGGCCAACGACTAATAGTTTTATCAATTTGATGAGGAGATGAAAGTTGGAGATGATAGGCCCTGATAAATGGGATGCAGTAAAAAGTAGAGTTTCAAAAGAAGATGCAATTTCTATGTTCAATTTCAAATAGGGACCAAAGAGAAAGATGTTGAAGGTGCAATATTTTAAGCACCCCAACATAGTAGGACATATTTATAATAGATTTTTGGAAGCACATGGGAAGTTTCTGTGGAATGATGAGGTTCCACATTACTTTGCTACACACTTTTATGCAGTGTTTTTCATGGAAATGCACCCTTATTATAACAGTATACCGTCCAATTATTATGGGGCTAGTAAAGGACATACATATGATCAGAAATGGACATTGCAGAGGCCTCCACGACTTTTAGTATCTCATCCAACATGGGTGTTTGCCTCACATTCATAGTTGTGAGCTACATCAGATGTTGGAAAGGAGGCTAGGAATGCAATCAGGAAAAAATTAGAATTGATTTTTTATGGTGTTGATGTTGGTTTGAACCGTGAGAGAGCGGAAGCCAATTCTTGATCCAATTTTGTTTACAAAATAGATGAGGAGATAGATACATTGTTAGTATAAGATCTTAAGGAGTATGCAAAATTTTTCCATAATGTTTGGAAGGAGTTCCTTCAGAATGATGAGCTAAACATTGGATTGGTATGTGTTATAGTTAGTAAATTTATGATGCATTTGAGGAAAGTTTACTTGTAGTTTTATATCTAGATACAAATCATTGTATCTTAGAAATAATTGAGTTGTTATTGTCATTAATTGCAGTTTGGTCATATGTTAAATGAATCTCCAATAAATAGGGGACTTGATTCCACGAGTTTAAATTTGGATGGTTTGAATCCGGTATGTTTTTTCTAATATCCACATATGAACACTTTAGTTGTCCAATATCCAATCTTTTGAATAATCAACAACATGAAATTTATGTTTTTGTATAAATGTGAACACATTGAATCCTAGATTTAGTTCTTAGTTGTGTTGTTCACATATCCCTATTCCATCTCCTACTACTTGGGCAAGCTTATCTCAATTTTCACTGGGAGAGTTTGAAGAGGGTGGGAGTTCACATATATCATTGCATGTTGAAAACAAATTTAGTTATATATGAAAATTGCGACAACATAAATTTCATGTTGTTGATTATTGTAACATCCCGCTCTGGCGCACTGAGAAAACTTATTTTTGAGGACGCTTGCTCGCAAGTGATCTAGACTTTTATGATGTTAAAATATTTATCCTTGATTATGATGCGTTATGATAGATGACTTGATGTTTTACTGCCTTGACATAGATAGGTGCTATTGACTCAGTTTTATTGAGTGTGCAGGGTTTTGGACCTTGAGGATGCAGAGACATCGATGGAACCCCTTGGACTCCGGATTGAGTTAGGGAGTGTTCTATTTGGGTTGATGTATTTACTGTGATATTTCATTTATTTGATGATATGATATGGACATGTTCTGACACGTTTGTTGATGATGCAGGCTGACGATAGCTTGCTGACTAGACTCACATATGGAGTAAAGGGGCCACACACGATTTCCAGAGAGGTTGAGGGAGAGGTGTGGATAAAAACCCTGCCACATCCTACAATCACTCCCGCCGTGGCTCGAATTGTAGGTTAACGATTACCTAGTTCGAGAGGATCCACGATGCCGTGAGGGAAGACTGCGACAGTCGCTCACGATGATTCTAAGGGGTGCACAATAAGGCAGGGGCCTTATTCCTTAGAGCCCTTAGTCTCCCACAAGTTCACCTGGCAGAGTGTTGACTCCAGGGGTTATAGATATCTACCAATCAGTCAAGTTGGCAAGTGGCACCCTTGGAGCACGTGGTGCATCCTGAAGGGCACGTCGCGCAAAAGAAACGCAAGTTGGCGAGTGGCACCCTTGGAGCACGTAGTGCGTCCTGAAGGGCACGTCGCGTTGATGATGATGAAGAAACAAACCTAGATGGCCCTAAGACATTAACACCTTAAGAAATCATTAAACAACTTCCCTAACCAAGTGTCGCCCAGTTCATAATCTAAGTCCTAAGTCTAAAATTTCTCTAGGGTAAAATTTTAGTCTAACCGTAAGAAAGAACCCTAAAAATAAAAATAAAAATTTAAACAAAAACCCACTTACGTAATAGTTTAGTCTTCATAAAATTCTTGGGGTAAATGAAGAGAGTGAGATTTTAATTAAAAATAATGGATTTAAAAATTTCAAAGATGAAATTATTTATTAACTTGTGAAAGTACAAAGATGTTAAAAATAATAATAAAAGGGAAATTTAATAACGCAACTTCCATTTTGGCTTTAATAAAAAGGGAAAAGAGGGAATAATAAGAATTAGGAAACTAAGTAATGGAGGAAACTTAATAAAGGAAAGATGGGAACTTATGGTAAAAAGCAAGGTCAACATAGTAAGGAATTTGAAATTAAGAACCTGCTAATTTGAGCTAATTTAGTAACATCTTTTTTTTAGGAAAGTATTTAAAACATGGAAGGGGATCTAGGAACACCTAGGAGTAAATTTAGGAGTGACTCTAGGTGGGTGAGGGATTTGGGACAATTAATAAGTTTAAAGAAAATATTTATTGGAGAAAAGAGAGGGATGGACGACACTTATGCGATGGATAATATTTAGAATATCTGATTAAAACTTAATTTAAAATGTGAATTAGGGAAAGTTGGTGGGTCTCAAAACTCTATAAAAGAAAGGGAAGATGATGAAGAAAGGATCGGTTGTTAGCGTAACATTACGTTGTTGGATTTGTGACTTGATTGATTGCTTGTGAGGAGTTGGGATTTCTCAGCTCGGTTAGGAGTGGTAGCTCAGCCTTGCGAGGCGAGCTGGGAAGCTAGACGGACCATCTGGATTGTGTGTGGCCCCTTTGCAGCTCGGGGGGCTAAGGGGGAAGAAGAGTACCCCTAGCGATTGGCTGGGAGGTTCCGGTGTAGTCTCGACGGTCGACGAGCAGGAGAGGGATGGAGCGCGCGAACAACACTCATGGACAGCGCTGAGGAAATGATATGATTTTTAAATTTGTAGAATTGTATGCATGGTGACTCATACTGGGAACGGATTATCAGTTGCGAATGGACTGAATGGATGTTTTGTTATTTACTCAATGATTATAATCGTATCTGCTATTCTATTCTTAAGGCTCTCATGTGATAAGTATTGTGGTTGAATTCATGTATAGATTTATATTCTATGGGTTTTGGGAGGGAATAAATTACAATCAATAGCTATTGAGAACCTCATAGAATGGAATTGTTACTGATGTTAAATGCCTCTGTATATAAAGTTTTTCCCTTGTTTTAAGAGATATAAAAAAAAAAAAAGACATAATTGAGCTCCTTCTGCCCCTGTCTGCGTTGAACCTGGTGAATGTTGTGCATTTTATTCCTCTGTGGTAGCTCAACATTGGCTGTTGTTGTGGAATTTTGTCCTTTTTTTTCTCTCTACCAAATTTTTAGATAAAACTTCAACCCCATAATGTGGGAAAATATTCTATCTTGAACTACAACTATCACCGATGTTATTTTCGAAATTGAACTGTGAAATTGAATTTGGGGTGTTGGTTTAGTTTTCCTCCTCTGTTCTCTGAGTGGGTGTTGTCGATTACTTCCCTGCATTTTGTCTTGTTAAATCCTTAGAGTTTTCGTGCTGGTACCGTGGCTGTGCTTGTGTCCTTTATTCTTGTCTACTAGGGAGCTCCTTGGTGACCTGTGTTTTCCCTGGAACTTTTATGACCCCAAACTATGATTTCTTGGTTATTGTTACCGCGATCTTGTGTGCCAGCAAGGGCATTTGTTCATCATAGCCGCGGGTTTAGACAACTAAGGGTCTGCTGTGGTGGTAGTCAATGATGCTGAATTGATTTTGGATTTTAGCGTGGCTGCATTTAAATTTTCCTCCTCCTGACCATGTGAACCCCAGCGTCCTGCTGTATCCTCCCCACCTTTCGGACTGAGCACAGAGGCCCATGGGATCCTTCTTTATTCGGGAACTGGTGTTGAACCCTAGGCGTAGGGATGATTCAACTTGCGCTACCTCTACCTTCTCCGTGGCTTTATTGCGTTCCCTTAAACCATATGTCCGAGTTACTGCAGTTGGATAGAGGGATAACGCTTCACCTATGTTTTTCCTACCTTGTTAATGCCATCCCTGATAGTACCTGTAGTGGACAGCCTGTTCAGTGGTGTCTACCAACGACTGTCTTAGAGTTCTCCTGGTAGCTTCCTTATGTCAGATAGAGACTATGGCTTAGACAGAGCCCCGACGATAGCCCATACATCAATTCTTGCTGACAGCGTATCCTGGAGTATCATCGCCAGCCCTTCGTATCTAGGCTCCTCCTTCTCTGTTCCTCAAATTAATTTCCCTTTTTCTTCATGATAAATGACAGGCTAATGACCTAAAAAGCTGCGGTGGTGAATGCATCGATACTGACTCTACCTTACAGGTCTCATTATTGTTGTCAGCCATTTAATGTTAGTTGGCTATTGAGTTTCTTACTTGGTAATTAGTGAGTTTCAAACTGGAATCTATCCCACGATTGAATAGATTATCTCTCTCTTCCTTTCGTAAACCCTTCAAGATCAAGTGCATGTCGAGACCATATCATTCATTAGTAAAGAGTAAAAACAAAAAAATTTCTCCAACAGGATAAAAAAAAATTACCTGCTACCTTTCCGAAATTTATTAACATTCGGTTTACATTGTTGTAATCCTTATGGTTTATTGAGGCGAGAGTGATTACGAGTGGTAGTAGTTAGAGTAATGGGATATTGGAGTTATGTAATCCTTGAATATTCTGCCACCTTGATGTTTAAAAAAATAAAAATAAAGTGATGCTATCTATTTTAATGCAAGAGTGATTGCAAGCCAAAGTAGTTAGAGTGATTGGATATTCATCTTATTTTCCATTCCTTTGAAGTAAAACAATATCCAAAAACAATCAGATGCAAAAGGTTTGATTGCATGCACGCAACCTTCATGTTACAATGGCTCCAGTTGTAACATCCCGCTCTGGCACATTGAGAAAACTTATTATTTGAGGACACTTGCTCGCAAGTGATCTGGACTTTTCTGATCTTAAAACATTTATACTTGATTATGATGCGTTATGATAGACGGCATGATGTTTTACTATTTGATGTAGACAGATGCTATTGACTCAGTTTTATTGAGTGTGCATGGTTTTGGACCTTGAGGATGCAGAGGCATCGGTGGAACCCCTTGGACTCCGGATTGAGTCAGGGAGTGTGCTATTTGGGTTGATTTATTCACTGTGATAATTAATTGATTTGATGATTTGATGTTGAGATGTTCTGACACAATTGTCGATGATGCAGGCTGACGATAGCTTGCCGACCAGACTCACATATGGAGTAAAGGGGCCACACACGATTTCCAAAGAGGTTGAGGGAGAGGGGTGGATAGTAGCCCTGCCACCGCCTACTAGCACTCCCGCCATGGCTCGAACTGTAGGTTAACGATTACCTAGTTCGAGAGGATCCATGATGCCATGAGGGAAGATTGCGACAGTCACTCACGATGATTCTAAGGGGCGCACAATAAGGCGAGGGCCTTATTCCTTAGAGCCCTTAGTCTCCCACAAGTTCACTTGGCGGAGTGTTGACTCCAGGGGTTATAGATGTCTACC
>JZKD02S1673513.1:683915-697807 GCA_000966675.3 Picea glauca | reverse complement strand
AGAAACGTGGGGGATGAATGACACTTGTACAACAAAGAATTTTTGAGGGTTTTTATTAAAAACTTAAATTAAATGTGATTAGGGCAAGAGGGGGTCTCAAAACTCTATAAAAGAAAGGGGGATGAGGGGAAAAGGGGATGGGTTGTTAGGTATCGTTATGCTGCTGAATTTGGACTGGACTGATTGCTTGTGAGGAGTTGGGATTTTCTCAGCTGGGATTAGAGTGGTAGCTCAGCCTTGGAGGCGAGCTGGGAAGCTAGGTATACTATCTGGACTGTGTGTGGCCCCTTTACGACTCAGGAGGCTAAGGGGAAAGGAGAGTATCCCTAGAGATTGGCTGGGAGGTACCGATGTAGTCTCTATGGTCGGCAAGCAGGAGCGGCACGGAGCATGGGAGTCATCCGAAGCGGGCGAAAGGCAATGATATGTTTTTTTTATTTGGTTGAATGATAGACTGTGTAGGAGGTATGACTTAGATCTATAGGAGTAATATTATTGGTGGTAAATGGTCCCATTGTGCAGGGAACCCATCCCTCTAACATGTTGATTTGATTTAAATTTATATGCTGAACTGTCTCCGAAGTTCTGCGTTTGAAATTTTTTTATGACCGTGATTATACGTCTGATTGCTAAGACTGAAATTTTACATGCCTAAATCAAATTCTGGACTGTTAGAATTGTTTACTAAACCGAAATTAACTTATTGAGTCATTGAGTTTGTTGTTGCTTAAATTCCCGAGGTTATATGTCGAATGTGACTAAGTCTACCTATAAGCAACGCCTTAGGGTCCGATTTGCTGATGTGTATTTTAAGCTCAAAATTTGAGCAGTGAATTTTTATGCAAATGAAGTTATTTACCTCTATTTTAGATAGAAAAAAAAAATAAAATTGATTTCGTTCATTAACGGGCGAATGGAAAATTGTTCTATCCCCCTTCATCACCGGAATTTTCACTGTAAAATCTCGTCCTGGCATTCGTGTAAAGAAATTCTCGTTCTGGCGTTGGTTATCCAACCGCCTTCTAGACGGTCTCACATTTACACACCGCAACCCTCTCCTTTTTAACAAATTGGGGCCATTTAATTCGATCGTCAGTGTTGACCAGCTACATGCTCCTGATCTGGACTGCTAGAGCATGTTAGTTAAGAAAATCCTTACCCCAAGGCGTGTATTGAAAGGTAAACCCTAGTGATTCAACTTGTTGGATGTTAAAATTGTAAAATGATTGTTACGCTTAGCGATTTCTTTGAGTGGCCGACAACCTGTATCTTCAATCTCGTAGTTGCGTGCCTAAATTCTACCCTATCGTTCATGCCCTCTTACTCTGGAATGATCGTTTGGTTGACTCAAGCGAGTGAGATTTAATCTGTAGCCGCCCACGAGTTCCATGAATGCTTGCGCAACTCAGTTTCGGGTAGCATCCCTGTGGAAATCGTATTCCTTTGGTAGCAACTGACAGCCTCCATTTATTTCTTGGGTTAGAGTTGGTTTACCCACGTGCTTGCCCACTAAAGGTTTTCTTTATTGTATCCAAAAAAAAATAATAATTAAAAAAAAAAACGTTACCGGTGCGTTTGGCCTTGGGGAAAACCCATATTACTGTGCATCACGACGAAGGATTGCCATTTTTTCTTCTTTTAAATAATTATGTTTTACCCAGAACATGATTCCAGTGATACCATGACAGTTTTACCGAACAACAGTGTGTTGGGGAGTGCTGAGAGAAGGACGCATGAAATCTGTGCTAAATCTTTTACAATTTTAGCCCTGCCAGCTGTGAGGAGGGCGTATCCCTTCGACCCTGCAAAGAAAAATTAAATAAATAAAAATTTGATTAAGATTCGAATGTAATCACCCATGCGAAAGCTTGTTACGGCGGTGAAAGGGATTCTCTAGAGCTGTCAAGACAACCTGTCATGGTCTCGTGAATTTCTGGCATTATGCAACAGTTACCAAATGAATTGATGGCTCACACCCACAGCCATCAGTTCGTCTCAGCATAGACGTCGGGAGAGGATTAACTTCCCAATATGCCTTCAAGGTGCAACTTAAATGCCTCCTTCGATCTTTGGAATTGAAGAAATTTATTCACATCATTATTATCGACTTCTACCTGTGAACAACTAAATCATCTGTTCAAAAACAAAATTAAAACATCTTATTGTTTCTACCCTATGAAAGGTATCCGAGCTCTCATGGTTGGAAAGGATAATTCTCCCAAGGTTGTGATGATTGTCATAATGTTCATATTAACCAATGTTCTTTAGATCACTATATTTTAGTTGTTGAATGGAATTCATTTTTCTTTATGTCAAGTTAATGTACTCGAATATCATCATGCAGTAAGCTAATTGTAAAGTATTTTTATCATATAGTTGGAGGATGATTATTATATTGTCTAAACAGTTAAAATTAAAATATTCATTGCAGTTTCTTATGAACATAGTTAGTTGATTGCAAGTCTTTATATTATAAATGTAATGATGCTCACTTTTATGGTGACATCATTGTAGTTGTATTATTGATACTAATGTATAAGATGAATGTGGATGTTATCTTACTGCAAGGTAAGTGAGGTAAATATCACATAGTTATTCATTCATGGTATGTTATTGTAATATATATATATATATATATATATATATATATATATATATAAATTTTTACGGTTATGGATGAACATATATCATGTAATGTCCTTGAATTAAGCACGTTGAAATTAAGGTAACGAGATGTAAAGAATGATTATGTAATGGAATGTTAGTGAAGGTCAATGGAATGTAATGTAATGTAAGGTAATGCCATGAAAATAAGGTTAATGCTAATTTTCAGTGCGATCATTGGTTGTGGAATGTTAAGGTCATGAATGTCATGATTCATGCTAGAGATTATAGTAATGCTAATTTTGAATACTAACATTGTCCATGGTAATGATAAAGTAGTATGATGTTTGGGTTAATGCTAATACCCATGGCAAGGTTAAGGATAATGTGGTCACTGCCTTATGGTAACGATAATGTAACAGTTTTAGATAGCATATAAGGGGGAAGGTGATTGCCCTTGCAGGTGGTTATGATGATATAAATTGTAAAGTGGTCGATGTTTGTGGTGGCGATGTTGAAATTTTATTTTCATTAATCAAATAAATGGTAATTCTTGAGCAAGAACCATGAGTCATTGATGTAGTAATTAGGACTATGCCATTATTTACATGTATTTATTTAAGGCAGGGATGGTAATTCGTCATTTAATAGAAGTCAAATGGAGTAAATGGTCTGTAATTGATGTCGGAGTCCTTCTGACTTGCGTCTCCCGTAGAGGTCGTGGTTTTCCTTGATTTTGTAGTACTTGGTGGTCCTTCATTACGTGGTCTTCTTGTGTCGGGGGGGATGTAGATACCTCCATGTAGCCTTAGTACATAAGTCTGTGTTCGTGTTTATTTTCTGTGTAAAGAATCCAGTGTCGTATCAAGAGTTTCAGGCCCTTTAAAGGCAGGGTTTCCACTCTTGTGACACACTTGACGAAAATTAATAGTTTCTTCCTGAGCAGACGGCCAGGGGCCTATCTGACCTTCTCTCTCTCCGGAGCAGAGAACTAAGATTAAACACCTTGCTTTCATGTGCAGAAATAGTAAAATCTACTACTATGGATTCACCCTTGGTGTTCGTACCATGCATAACCTAGTGTGTCGTTAATGCTTGTAGTTACTTGGTGTGCGCCTGATGTGTTCTTGTTGTGATCATCATGGTTGCATCTTGTTAATTGTCGGGTGGCGACGTAGAGTCAAGTGTGTCTGTTCCTTTTTACACGCACGCACACACCTTAAACAATTTTTTTTTTCTGCACCTGTTAAAGAGTTGTTGTCGTAACGAAGGAAGTTCATTACACCAGCTCAAAGTCAACTTGAAAAGGTTTTAACTTCCTTTAAAATATGAGTTTTCATTAGTTTCCAGTTTGAAAAACAATGCCCTGAAATTAAATTAATTTTTGTGTCTTACAATTCAAATAACCTTACTGTTTTACTCATTGTTTTACCTTTTATGAGAATTCTATTGTTCTGCAAATTACCATTCAAATTAAAGCGAATCAGTAAATTATGAAAAACATTATAGACTTTCATTGTGAATTATGGGCATTGCAGTCCTATCTTGAGATTAATTATATCTTGGAATATTTTTCCAAGTTGAAAGTTCAAATTGCTTGGGAACCCTTGACCTATGAACCTTCTTCCATTTTGGTATGGACAAGATTAAAGATGATGGAAATACACTAACTACTTAATTTCGTTAAGTATTTGATAACAAAAATCTGCCTTAATTAATCAAGTATTTACTTTTTAGTTAACATTCATGCATCTTACCCCGCACGGGTGTAGATGGATTGGCAAGTGCCGTGTACATGGAAGGAAATTTGTAAAATGAAGTCTCATGTTCGATTCTCACCTGGACTTACTCGTGCGCCATTCTTGCGGGCTGGGTGGTTGCACCTGGAGTTATAGTGGTAGCTGCTGGGGATCGACCCCATGTCATGCGAGTACAAGAACCACAAAGTTGTTGATTCCCCCAGTAAAAAAAAAAAAAAAACCATTCATGCAACTTACTACTTTTGGTTATATTTTCAATACAACAATCTACATTATTTTATAAAGGCAACCTACCCTATTTTAGTCAACATTTCAATAACAACAACTCACTTATTTAGTTAGTATTTAATAATAGCAAGCTACTTAAGTTAGTTAATGTGTTAGTTAATGTTAATACAAACAATGGAAGTTGAGGTAATAGGATGTGAAAGTGAGGTAAAATAATGGTTAAAGTACTGTTGAAGTATTTATGTAATAATTGTTAAAATAATATGGGTTTAATGGAAATAATTGTTAGAAAATTATGGTTTTATAAGGTAATAATTGTTTAAGTAGTTGTTGAAATATTACAATGGAATGTAAATATATGTTAATGATTGTTAAAGTAATGTTAAGGTAATGTGGTGAATGCTTATGTCAGTGCTAACATTCAAGGTAAGGTAAATGTAGTGGGTTCATCATTTGGTAATGATAGCGCTGCTTATTTTTATGGTTAACAACAAAGGAGCAATGTGTTTGTGATTATTGCAATGTCCTTGAACAAAGTACATTAGGATTTTATAAACTAATAAATGAGGGATGGAGATTAATTGAAATTACCTTATGTATAAGGTATTCGTCGGTTGATGAAATTTAATGGAGAAGTTGGTCAGTAATCAATTACTGTTGGGTCATAGAAAATACCTTGTCTTAATTATTGGTTAGTCATTGTCTGATTCCTTTTATCTTGCATCTTCCGTAGAGGAGGTGGTTTCTCTTTTAATTATTATTCTGCCTGTTTGTTTAATTTCTTGTTTGGTCTGTTTGTGTCGGGCGGGATGTAGACACCTCCTTGTCGCCTAGTATATAAGTCTGTGTGTGTGATTATTTTTGTAAAGAATCATGTGCCGTATCAAGAGTCTCGGGCCCTTTAAAGGCAGGGTTTCCACTCTTGCGACACACCTGACAGAGATTACTAGTTTCTGCCTGAGCAGTCGACCAGGAGCCTATCTGACCTTCTCTCTCTCCAGAGCAGAGAAGTAAGATTAAACGCCCTGCTTTCTTGTGCAGAAATAGTAAAATCTACTCTATGGATTCTTCCTTCTGTGTTCGTACTGTGCATAACCCAGTATGTCGTTAAATGTATGCAGTTACTTGTTGTGCGCCTTATGTCTATGGTCGTTAATGATTGCAGTTACTTGTTGTGTGCCTTATGTCTTCTCGTTGTGATCATCGTGGTTGCGTCTTGTTAGTCATCAAGTGGCAACATAGAGTCAAGTGTGTTTGTTCCTTTTCACACAAGCGCACACACCTTAAACAAAACCCAAAAAAATAAAAAAATAAAAATTGCACCTGTTATCAGAGTTGTTGTCGCAACGAGGAGGCAGTTACATATATTTATGTTTTTGTATAAATGTGAACACATTGAATCCTAGATTTAGCTCTTAGTTGTGTTTTTCACATATCCCTATTCCATCTCCTACTAATTGGGCAATCTTGTCTCAATTCTCACTGGGAGAGTTTGAAGAGGGTGGGAGTTCACATATATCATTGAATGTTGAAAACAAATTTAGTTATATATGAAAATTGTGATGTCATTTAAATTATTAATTTTAAAAAAATATTTCTTAAACAATAGATAATTTGTTGAATATTAGGGTATGGTGGGTACAATTTATTGATATTCAGGTTGGCATATCACATGTATTACATGTTTCAAAATTTAAAACTACAATTTAATGTGTTAAAATCATTTAAATTTAATTTTCAAATATACAAATTTGAAATGTGTTATATAAGGAAAAGTGGAGAAGAAAGTGCCTGAGAGAGTGCTTGAACAAAATGTGGAGAAGGGAGTGCGAGACATTGGGATTGAAGAGGATGCATCCATACCTACGAATGATGCATTCTTAAATGTATGTTCATTGCACATTAGTGAGTTTTAATTTTCTTTTATGTTGGGGGTAAAATCACGAAGATGGGTAACACTTTTGCTTGTTTTATGAGATTTTTTTTTAACAGGTTCTTCAAATTCAGGTAAACAAAAGTAATTTTTTTTATTTAGAATTTTACTTTACTATAAAAACAAAACCTGTGAATAATTTGATTAGATTTATACTGACTATTTTTCAATTTTGTTTCATTGAGATTTGATATGTCAATTTGACAATTGTTTGACAATATGTTCCTTAAAAATGAAGGGAAAGATAATGAGTTATTTTTCCTCCCAACAATGTATCCATTATCAAACTTTTGTTTTTGACAAATGAAATATACTGCAACATTATACAGAGACTCTATTTTGTTATGACTATAGTTTTGAATCTAACAAATCAATATTGTAATTTATATGTTTTTTTTTTTAAGTTGAACAATCTGAAAAAGTTACAGATTTAAAAAACATGTTTTCCCCCACCATGTATATATCTTAATTTTTACTTAAAAGTAAAATATAAAAATACCCTTTTGAAGAGAACAATGTAAGGATTTTGAATATAAATGTTTTATGATTTTCCACTGTGTATTTTTAGAGATATAGATTTTTCATTTCACTGAATCATAATGTTACCTAAAAATATTATGCAGTGATTTTTTTATAAAATTAAATAAAATTAGATAAGAAAAATGAAAATGAAAACAAATTATATCCAATGAAAGTAGATTCAATATTAAAAATGTTGGCATCAATTCCGAAACTAAATTCTGAGTATTTGTAGGAATCCATTACCCCCAAAGATCAAGTAAGCTGAAGAGAATTTCCAGTTTCCTGCAAATAATCCCATTTTCAAGTTTTCGGCCAAAATATTCTTTTTACCGAAACCTTGTTTTTAATGGAATCCATTAAAAATAAAACTTTCGGTCGAAAAATATTTCATCCGAAATATGCTTACCACAGAAAAAAAATTATTCCGAAAAATATTGTACACAACTTTCGAGGGCGCCTTCAGGGCATCGTTCAATTTGACGTACAAAATTTCAGCCAAAAAAATTCCTAGCGGCATTTTTCTATCGAAAAAAAGCCGCTAGGAATTTTGGAGACCTGATTCTCACAAAAGTGTTACCCATATTCATTATTTTATCCTTGGGCATTTTATATATAAGTGTTCATGCTTATTTTTGTTGAATATGTTTATTTCTTTTACTTTTTTCAAATTTTTGTTTGATCAAATTTTTAGTTTAGCCTTTCCTATTCATAGTGTTACTCAACTAGTGTTTATATAACTTTTCAACGCTTTGATAAATTATTTTGAAATATATAGAAATCCTATATAATATTATAGTCTTTTGAAATTGTACATTTAATATTATTTATGTTTAGATCATCATGAAGACCTACTTTTGAACTTGAACATTTTATTATTTGAGATCAACTCTATCCCACATTAGAAAATGAGAAGTTTCTAAATTTTCTTCGATTTCATTTCTTGTCTTCTTGTCCAAGAATGATGTAATATGGAGATTTGTGTTTTCTTCATACAACGAAGTGAATTCCTTCTTGGGGTATTGTCAAACTCTTAACTAATTTCTTACTAACCACAAAAACCAACATTCTAGTAGATTTACAAATAAGCTATGTACATGCATGATCTCACTTATGTTTAGATCATGACAAAGACATATTTCAAAGAGCATTTTATTATATGTAATATGAATACATCCCATGTAGAAAGATGAAAGACTTAAATGGTTTTTGAAGAATGACTTAATATATGTGCAGACTTGTGTTTTCTGCATGTACATGAAAGATTATATTAGAACATCTATTCCAATGTAGAAAGAGGAGATAAGAATTTCATGGAAGAATGGTTTCTAAAATGGATATTTGTGAACTTTCATAGATATAGGTAAATTCTTGGAAGAATGACTTAATATGGAGATTTACAAGTCCTTTAATTTGAAAGGGCATTGCAGGGCATTTGATTATATGAGAACATCTATTCCATTGTAGAAGAGAAGATACGTAATTTACTGTTGATGAGATAAGTATTTTATTGCTGAGTAATTAAGGTCACCTAGCATGAGAAATTCACTTGAAGGATCTTGGACTTTATCCACAAAGAGATAAGTATTTTATTGAAAGAATGACTTAATATGGAGATTTGTGAACTTTCTGCATACACAATTATATTTATTTTTAGGGTATTATCTAACTTTGAAAACTAAAATTGGTTACCAAGAACACAATTTTTCTATTTAAAAAATTGCTAGATAAGATTTTACATTGTTTAGATCATGTATGCTTAATATGGAGAGTAACTGTTTTGGAAGTTTTAGAACTTCGTGATGTAAGTTTGGTTTTAAAAAAGTGTCAAAAACATATAATAAAAGGAGAGCGATAATCTTAAATATGTGGAACTCCGATTGAGTATTTTATTATTTCTTATTGCTTATTTAATATTTAGTTAAATATATTTAAAATATTTTCTAATAAAGTATATATGCTAATATGTGTTATTGTTTTTTTTTTTTATTGTTACATATGTTTACATTATATTTGCTAGAAATGAGTATGTTGTAGGATAGAACTTAACTCGTTTGGTATGTATGTCAATTTTACTTTAATCACAACTTGTTTTGTTTATATAAAATGGTATGTGTACATTTTATTTTAAATTTTTAGATATATTGGGTAAAATCATGAAGATGGGTAACACTTTCATGACAATCGGGTCTCCAAAATTCCTGACAGCAATTTTTTGGTCGAAAAAATGTTGCTAGGATTTTTTTCGACCGAAAATTTGCACGTCAAATTTAACGGCGCCCTCAAAATTTGTGTACAATGTCTTCCGGATGAATTATTTTCCTATGGTAAGCATATTTCAACCGAAAGACTTTTTGGCCAAAACGTTTATTTTTAACAGATTCTGTTAAAAACTAGGTTTCAGCTGAAAGAATATATTGGCCAAAAACCTGAAAATGGGACTGTTTATAGGAAACTACAAATTCTCTACATCTTACTTCATCTTTGGAGGTAGCGAACTCCTACAAATACTCATAATTTAGTTTTAGAATTGATACCAACATTTTTAAAATTGAATCTACTTTCATTGGGTATAATTTGTTTTCATTTTCATTGTTTTTATCTAATTTTATTTAATTTTATAAAAAATCACTGTATAATATTTTTAGGTGATATTATGATTCGATGGAATGAAAAATCCATATTTCTAAAAATACACAGTGGAAAATTATGGAAAATTTATATTCATAATCCTTAAACTGTTCTCTTCAAAAGGGTATTTTTAGATTTTACTTTTAAGTAAAAATTAAGATAGATACATGGTGGCGGAAAACATGTGTTTAAAATCTGTAACTTTTTCAGATTGGTCAACTTTAAAAAATTATAGAAATTATAATATTCATCTGTTAGATTCAAAACTATAGTCATCAAAAAATAGAGCCTTCGTAGATTGTTGCAATATATTTCATTTGTCAAAAACAAAAGTTTAATAATGGATACATTGTTGTGGGAAAAAATAACTCATTATCTTTCCCTTCATTTTTAAGGAACATATTGTCAACCAATTGCCAAATTGACATATCAAATCTCAATGAAAAAAAGTCAGTAGAAAGTTAACAAAATTCTTCACAAGTTTTGTTTTTACAGTAAAGTAAAATTCTAAATAAAAAAATACTTTTGTTTAACGAAAGTTGAAGAACCTGTTAAAATAAAATAAAAAATGTCATAAAACAAGCAAAAGTGTTACCCATCTTCATGATTTTACCCTATTTTATTTTGAATTTTTAAATTTTAAAATCAATAAATGTTTTCTTTTGCAGGTATGAAGTGATCTATCTTAAAGTGATGGCGGAATATATTGTTTATTGTTTCATCTTTGTTTTCTCTTATATTGTTTATGATGGCGGAATATATTATTTATTGCTCATTTATAAATAGTCAATAGCTTATAATTTCAATTTTTATGATCTAATAAAAGGTTAATTTATGTTTTATGATACTGTGCTGAAATTAAAAATGTTTTATTTCATTTTATTTATAAACATCATTATACTATGTCAAGTACAAATTATAATTTCAATTTTGTTTGATTTGCAAATATGGTTGAATATTCAAACATATCATCAAATTATATTTTATACAACTTATAATTTCAATTTGGTTTGATTTGCAAATATGGTTGAAAATAGACTTGAACAAACCATCAAATTATAGTTTCTACAACTTATAATTTCAATTTTGTTTGATTTGCAAATATGGTTGAAAATAGACTTGAAAAAATCATTAAATTATAGTTTCTACAACTTATAATTTCAATTTTGTTTGATTTGCAAATATGGTTGAAAATAGTCAAACTAATCATCAAATTATAGTTTCTTACTTTGGATCCCCTTACCCAAAACGATACTCATATATGACAGTTGAGGACTAGAGGGTTACTAAAGTTAGGTTTCAGACTTCTCAATTGCCTCCTATTAATAATATTAGAATGGAAAAAACAACAAATAATATTGTATATTAAAAATATGTGAGAGCTTCTTATGAGAGTGAAAACATAAAAAGAAAGTTTGAGTCCATGGTGATGAAACACTAGTATTAAACTACCAAGGTAAAACCAGTTTTCATTGGGTGATATGGACTTTATTCCATTCCATTCCATTCAAGTGATAATCAATTGACTTTAACAATGATTTTGTAAATTTAAGCATATTGATCATCGCACAATCTAGGCCCCTCCTTTATTTTGATAAGGTGTAGACTCCTATCAATCCAAACTTTAGTAAAAACTCTAAACTCAAAATTGAAAATTCACAATGAAATGATAGTCCAGAACTAAACTGGTTATGTTCATCCTTGGTTTCTTTATTGAAAATTCACAATGAAATGACAATCCAACACTAAACTGGTTATGTTCGTCTGTGGTTTCTTTCAATCTTTCAATATATTTATTCGAGAAAATGTGAAATAAAAATATACTTTGAAATAAAAATTTAAATAAAAGCATGATCTAACATTTTTTAATATGTAAAATTAAAATATATTTTAATATACGTAACCGATTTTCATTAAAATTTATATTGATATAAATTGTTTATGTACCAAAAAAGGTAGAAAAGAGTTGATGGATTATCAATCCTCTGCACATTGGAAATATTCACTAGTTCCATTAATATGACACCTATGAGTGTTGTTCAATATCACTGAATAACTTTCTATTCAAAAATTTGCAGGGATAGAAATGCACCATCCACAATACAAGATCTACATTGAGTAAACTTCCAACTTTGTTATGATGTCACAAATCACATTCTTTTTCAACCTAAGTGTTTTCAATCAAACTTACTGAAAACTATGTTTAAAATGTGTGTTAGGTAACATCATACACATTTTTCAAGTAGCTCATAATTTCAATTTTGTTTGATTTTCTTCAAGATATTGAAATCTAAATGCATATTACAAAGAAATTTAATATATCAACACTTTTCGAATCAGAATTCACAATTTCATAATTAAAATTGATATTTTTTAGGATGTCTTTAAATTTTTTAATTAGGACATGTTAATCATACACTACATTGAATTTTCAATATACTCCAAATTAAATTAAAAAAATGAAAATCTGAATGTAGCAAACCAAGCCTTAATAGATGGTGTTCATTTTTTTTTTTTGGCTAGTTTGTCCGTGACCTACGGGACTAGCATGTGGTTGAGAAACTGCGAGTAAGGGGCATATAAGATGTCAAAATCAACTGGGGATTGCACCTGGCCTAAGCCACACGAAACCTTAACATGGCTAGATATTTTGTCCTTGCGGGTTTCCAACCAATGACTTAAACATCACAGAGTGCCTTAACAACACACTCCATCATCGAATGTCCTACACCTCGGGGAAATAAGTGGGGAGGGGGGAGAGTGCAACACTAAGACTTCCCAAGAGGTCACCCATTCCAGTACTACTCTATCCCAAGTGCGCTTAACTGTGAAGTTCTGATGGGATCTGGTGGATTAACGTTGGTATGATCACACCCTTTTTTGGATTTTTGTTTTTTTGTTATCAGGTCACAAAATCAAATTCTTTTTCAACTTCAGTTTTTTCAATCAAACTTAATGAAAAATATGTTTAATGTGTAGAATATAAGTAGTGTTAGGTTCATCATACACATTTTTCAAGTAGCTCATAATTTCATTTTTGTCTGATTTGCTTCAAGATATTGAAATCTAAATGCACATTGTAGCAATTTAATATATCAACACTTTTGGAATCAAAATTCACAATTTCATAATTAAATTTGATACTTTTTAATATGTTTTTAAATTTTTAATTAGGATGTTAATCATACAGTACCTTGAATTCTCAATATACTCCAAATTCAATTAAAAAAATGAAAATCTAAATGCAACAAACCAAGCTTTAGTAGATGGTGTTTATTTCTTTTTTTTGTTGTTAGGTCACAAAAGCATATTCTTTTTTAACTTAAGTTTTTTCAATCAAACTTAATGAAAACTACATTTAATGTGTAGAATATAAGTAGTGTTAGGTTCATCATACACATTTTTCAAGTAGTTCATAATTTAAATTTTGTTCGATTTGCTTCACGATATTGAAATCTAAATGCACATTGTAGCAATTTAATATATCAACACTTTTGAAATCAAAATTCACAATTTCATAATTAAAATTGGTACTTTTTAAGATTTCTTAAATTTTTTTTATTAGGATGTTAATCATACACTACCTTGAATTCTCAATATACTCCAAATTCAATTAAAAAAATGAAAATCTAAATGCAACAAACCAAGCCTTAATAGATGACCTCTTATTTTTTATTTGTAGAATGATATTATTCCTAGAGATATTAATAGAGAGGTGGATGATTTTATGAAAGATACTACATTTAGTGAAAGTTTTTCTAAGCCACCAATATTCCCTTATAATGACATGGAAATGGGTCCTAGTTTTGATATGAAGTTATCCTCTTCATATGAAAAAACATTTCAATCATTGCAAATAATGAACAAAAACACTTTTTGTAGTAAACAGGTTATGCATTAAAGGATTTGTGTATACGATGGATAATTTATAGGATTACTATAATCACCCAAAGTATAGGTCATTTTACGTTCCCTATACAATCTATAGGTTATTCCCTCAAATTGTAAATAAGGCTCAGTAAAATTTATAATTCATCATAAATATAACTTTTCTTATTGGAATGGACCATGAAAGTAAATTAAACCAAATGATGCTAGAATCTGTAACATCCCGCTCTGGCGCACTTACCTAACTTATTCTTTGAGGACACTTGCTCGCAAGTGATCTGGATTTATATGATAAAACTTTTCTTCCATTTTGATGCATTGAGTTATAT
>JZKD02S1673513.1:636388-683905 GCA_000966675.3 Picea glauca | reverse complement strand
AGGTCCTAACCTTGCAGGGTAGGACGGGCGGGAGGTCAGTCGTATTTTAGCAGTCAGTTTCACTTGTCGTGAGATCTTCATTTATGCATGTGGTTATGTATCGTGCGTCTTGTTCGTGTTCTGATGTTCGCCCTGGTTGTTTACTCGTATATGCGCACACACACACTAAAAAAAAAAAAAAAAAAAATTGCACCTGGCACTAGAGTAGTTGTCGTAACGAGGCGGTTCGTTATAGAATCCTAGATATTCATAAATACAGGTACTTTCAATGAAAAATACAAAATTATGGAATGTACATGTCACTTGTTTAAAGAAATCATAATGGTATGCCATCTTCAATTATTCCTTCATGATTGACTTTGGGCATTTTCCATTTTCTAACTTTTGTTTTTTCTCTTGATTGAAATTCTATTAACTTTATGCGCACTGCACATACCAAATGACTATATTGACAACTTATGACATCTGACTGGTAGTTTTGAAAGTGAACATGAGTATCGGTTTGATGGGTTTCTTGAAAAAAATATCCTTTCAATATGATGGATCATTTTTCATATAAAAAACTGTTATCATCAAAGTCTTCTAATAATCTCATCTTTTTTTTCTGTGCATCACATCAAATAATATTTCACGTTTTCAATGTTGTCTATAGGTGCAACCACAAAAAAAACATCTCCTGGAAATAATTTGATATGTTCCAACAAGTAGTTCGTGTTAGATTATCACACAAGTAAATCTACAAGTTGTTTAAATATTTAAACATAAAATTACCTTCTCTAACAAGATAAAAAACTCTATGGCCATCAATTGACACTATAGTTTCATTTGATTCCATCTTCTATGAGCTTGGAAGTGGCATTTTCCTTTTTATATTAAGTTTGGTATGTCTCCAAGCTTTAACATATTCCACATTTTTGTTTTTGCAAATCTTTATGGATTCTGTGTTCTCTATGCAAACTGAACAAAAAAAAGATTCATTTCTTCTATAAAATGCAAACACATTTTGATAGTATTTTGTTTTAACTGAATGCAATTTTCGTGTCCCATGTATTGTACCGGCTTCATATGGGATTGATATATTTACATCTTGGATTCCAACATACCAAAAAAACATGCACAAGACAAGAACTTGTTAACTTGAAATCTACCAAGAAAATGATTGAATATCATATAAATTTGAACACGTGAATAAAAATATCTTGTGTACATGTGTAACATGTATATATATTCACACCTACGCACCTCTATTGACAACTTATTTTCATGGATTAGTTCTAGTTTTCACCATTCAACAACTTGATTAGTGGATTCAAATCGATTGGCATGAGGGTTCATCTAATACCTTTGAATTTCTCATTTTACACATGCCCCTGCACTGTCGTGCTATCCTTTTCCATGACCAGTCTAAAAACAATTCCAACAATATTGTGTAATTTTTTATTTCTTATGAAGATGACACAACCAATAGAATGATCCTAAATATTTGAATTGATCTGCACATCCATCTGACCATATCGAATGCCGATCAAATCTGATCCCACATTCTTTCAATGAATCATAAAATTTATCAAAACAATGTTGTACATAATGTGTATTGTGTACTTCATCATCACTTATACAAAATTGATATTATTTAATAACATATCAATTTTCATTGGTGATTTCTATGTTATCAAGACTCCATTGATCATGTCTATATAGAACATGGAAAAATATAGTGATTTGATCAAAATGATAATATTCACTCTGTATTTCTTTTTGTGCAGCGAATGTGTAATTCTCTGCAAAATCAATTATAGACAAAATTTTCCCTGGTGGAAACACTTCATGAGATTGTTTGAATTGTAGGTCTTTCCATAGATCTATATGTGAATTCTTGGTGTATTTATAAATTTCTTCCTCAAACTTCTTAAAAAAATCTATCACACAGATTTTATCTACTTTCAAATCAATTCTTTTGGAAATGACATTTGTAGAATGTGGAGCCATGTTGTTGATACATTCATATCTCTTCCAATTCATTGTTATATTAGAAAATGATTGATCATTCATATCAATAGGATAATTTGAGTGAAACAAACTTATATTTTCACAAAGATCACATTTCTTTCCACCAACACAATTGTTTTGGTAAAATAATTCATCACCTTCTCTTTCACATAGAATTTCAGATATATAATCATGGAATGTGGAAGGAGGAGGTGAACTTGACCATAAAGTTTTACCAAAATCAAGAAAATTGTCGTAATATAACTCAAATTCTACATGATAATGACAACAAGTGTCACGAACAATGATGGGTATAAAAAACCATGGTCTTTGTTGCACAAATGTATTGATGGAAATTTTAACTTCTTTGTGCTCTTCTTTGAACTTATTGAACAATTCGATTTGTGTCATTGGGAATATATGTTTTGGATGTTTTTTATATTGTTTTCATGCTATTATTCATCGAACACATCCCTTGTATGTGGTGAAACAAAATATTCTGCAACTAACAATTATGGGACAATTCTTTGACATTTTCTGCAAGTCTATCTTTGTAGGGTTGTCTAGAAATAACTATCCAATAAGAAAGTTCATCATTTGCATCTATTTGCAATCAAAATTTTCTATGTTTGTACAATGTTTTTCTCAACGTTCCCATCGCTTTTTCCATATGTTGTGTCAAACGATCTTTTATATTGCTAGATGAAACAACTGTTGTTTGTATCACTCTACGTGAAACATTGACATCTTTTTTTCGATATTTTTCAAAATATTTTAATACACTAGTTATATTGTCAAAGACATTCTATTTCACCTTTGTATCTTTTTTCAACTTTTGAATACCCAATAATGATGCAACTTCTTTTAACTTTCTTGAATTTACTAGAAATAGTAAAATTTGAGCTTTTACTGTCACTGATTCATCTTTGAAAAAATTATTATACATATTCGTAACACGATATATTATATAATGATTAACGTCTTTCTTCCTAAATTTGTCAATATCAACATTTTCTAATATTTCATCATCAATGTTGATATACTCTTCTGGATATTTCAATTTAAAGTTTATATTTAAAAACAAAACCAAAACATAAATTCACTAAAATATATATACAAGTGTTTGAATCTTATATTATCTATATATTTATGTACATACCAATAAGTGATTCAACTTCTTCTTCAATTTCAGTTTCAATGACTTCATCAACGTTATGAGGCAAATCAGTTTCTGTTTTTTGAAAAACGTCAAATCTGAACTACAATCAATTAAATATTTTAAACAATAATTTAAATAAATGATTCTATACTTTTAATATAGACAATATGTGTACATGCATATACCTAGTTGGAATTCTTCTTATTGATGTAACAACCCCAATCGTTATGACAACATGCGACACATAACAAGTGCTAATTTTTTTTCTTCAATAGGAAAGCAATAGTGACAACACAATCAATCAATGCAACTCGACGATGAACACAACACAAGCAATTCATACAACATATGTTAGGGTCCTAACCCACACATAGGTAGAGAAATATATTCGGATGTAATAAATGTCAATATTAATAAGGCCTTTAAATAAAATAGAATAAGGCAGATGTAAGAAGACCTAATAGAAGATTCCACTTCTAGAAGGATCTTCCTCTAGATGCTTCTCTTGATAGACATATTTAGTATAAATAAGGGTCGAGGGTATGAAAAACCTAGCTTGGAGATTATTGTAACAGAGCGTTGCTCGACTAGAGGTTTTCCCCTCGAAGAGGCCCATGAACATTTCTTTCTGAATTAAAGTGTTATTTTTGTTTTTGTTCTTATATCATTTCTGTGTTATTGTGGAGAGTATGTTGGTTATATTAATGTTATTCTACCATTTCTAGCATTTTATTTCTGTTCTGCATACTTTTTATATCTGGTATATTACAAGTGGTATCATAGCACTTTCCTTGGCAGAAATTGTGGGAATTTGTTTCAGGGTAGAGACATATTCTGACATCTATAAGCCACATAGATATATCGTTACGCGCATAAACCCACAGTTGAGGGATTCATACATGCAGGAAATACAAGTGGTTCTTAAGTGTACATCTGTTGGCCACCATTGTAACCCATGTTGGTACCCCTTCGAGTGGTAGCGCATTAGACATCACCTATGTACGGAGTCAACCTAGATTTCCTGAAGCCCTCTTTAGATAAACGGATCGATTGCCTAACTGCTATAGTGCCATCGAGAAAAACACTCGGGAAGATACTCTCTAGTAACTGGGTAGTCGGGTAGTATGGATAAGGGTACGGTCTATCCTCTTTAGTTAGTGCCTTGAGATATTGGGCTGAGTACTATTGTTGGACCCCGCAAGTATATCAAAGAGCTATAGTACAGGGCAAACCCTTGTCTGTAGAACCCTTGAATACCTAACCCTTGGGGGACAGAAGCATAAACAAATTAAAACAGACAAGATCTGTTGTCGCACAACTCCATTCGAGTTGCCAAATCACTACACTTTTCTTACTAGTTAAGAATTTGGGGATTTCATCGCTGCAGTATTCTTTAGGCAGGAGTATAAATCCGCTGGTGTAAAAAAAAAAAAAAAAGGTCTGGAAAAATTTTCACCATTATTTGAGACCCAAAAAGAAGTGAAACAACTCAGTGCCATTGTTTCCTCCATCGATACATCCATCAATACAACCATAAATACAACCATGCAGTCCTCAATGGAGGAAGTCAAACAAGAACTGACCACCTAGCTTGAATCTGTCTTTGCATCACTCTGCACCAAACTGAAGATCCCTACAGATGACCCTTTCTATGATGCACCTCCAAAGACTAAAGGTGAACATTCCTCCCATTCCCATACCTTTCAACACCATCACTTTCAACGTGACCTACGCCTTCCATGGGTGGATGTGACCAAATTTGATGGCCTAGATCCCACTGGTTGGGTAACCCAAATGGAACATTATTTCTCTTTATATGGAATTACAGATGGCTTGGACAAACTCCGGTATGGTGTTCTCCATCTAGATCAAGAACGTTGGCAGTGGCAACAATGGAGAAAAACTTCCTATCAAGGGTATATTTCTTCGACCCAATTTGTGACTGAGCTTTATGAATGATTTGACACTGACACCAACCATTTGGGCCATTTGAAAAAGTTGAAACAATCAGGAATAGTGGAAGACTTCATAGCTACCTTTGAGCACTTGGATTTTTGAACAGAGGGAATGACTGATGCTTTCTTTCGAGAGTGTTTTATCAGTGGCCTCAAGGATGAGATTCAGGCCCATGTCCTCATGGCTTGACCTTTGAGTTGGGTGGAGGCTACTAAAAAAGATAAATAAGAACAACATGTTGTATCCTCTCAAAACCATAAACCCTCCTTTATCCCTCTCCCTAAACCCATAAATCCCACTACTCCCTCCGCCCCATTAAAGATCCAAAAATTGACCAGGGTTGAAATGGCTAAACGCCAACTCAAAGGCCTTTGTTATAATTGTATTGACAAATATTTCCCGTGCCACAAGTTTAAGGAACAAAATATTTTTATGGTCATCTCTGAGTATATTTCAGAAGAGGATGTTGAAACTCCCCTTGTGTCTGAGTCACCTGAAATCACTGACATAACCCCTCTGTCAAACCCTCCCGAAGTGGAACCGATCATTTCCCTCAATTCTCTCACTAGCTTCTCCGCCCCCCATACCCTCAAGTTAATCGATTACATCAAGCATTAGAAGGTCATCATTCTGATTGATAGTGTAAGCATCCATAATTTTATTCATCACCACATTGCCCAAGAAACTCATTGCTACATCCATGCCATCAACAATTTCCAAATCATGATTTCCAATGGTGGTTCCATAAAATGTGGAGGGCGTTGTGAAAATGTGTGTCTCCAAATCAATGACTACCACCTAAAATCCCATATGTTTTTTATCGACATGGGTGGTTGTGACATTGTGTTGGGTGCAAACTGGCTAAGGACTTTGGGTCCCATTCTCATGGATTTTAAGGAATTAACCATGCAATTAAACCAGGAAGGCCACCAATATCAGTTCCAAGGCATCACTATTGGTTCACCTGAGGTCATTAGTTCCCATCGCATGGAAAAGTTGCTCAAAAAAGGTCATTCTGGTGTCATTGCCCAACTCCATGCCATACAAGCAACAAAGACACCCCCGGTGCCGCAAGACCTCCAAGCCCTCCTTTCTAAACATCAAATAGTATTTTCCACTCCCCAAGGACTCCCTCCTTCCCGTGGTGTTCATGATCATTCCATTCCCCTTGTATCCGAAATCCTTCCTCCCAATATTCGTCCGTATCGCCACCCCTTTTCAAAAAAAAATGAAATTGAGAAAATGGTCTAGGAACTCTTTAATGCAGACGCTATCCACCCTAGTATGAGCCCTTACTCTTCTCCTATAGTCATGGTCCTGAAGAAAGAAGGTTCTTGGAGAATGTGTCCTGACTTCTGTGCCCTCAATGAACTGACCATTAAAGACAAATTTCCCATTCCTGTCATTGATGACCTCCTGGATGAATTGAGTGGTGCCCAATTCTTTACTAAACTTGATCTTCACTCAGGCTATCACCAGATATGTATGAAAGAGGAAGACATTCCCAAGATGGCCTTTCGAACTCATGAGGGCCACTATGAGTTTTTGGTCATGCCCTTTGGCTTGTGTAATGCCCCCTCCACATTCCAAAGCCTCATGAATCATGTCTTTTGTCCCTTTCTCCGTCATTTTTTCTTAGTTTTCTTTGATGATATCCTCATCTATAGAAAAACCTAGACAAACCATCTTACTCATGTGGATCGAGTTCTCCATCTACTCTCTTAGCACCAACTTTTCCTGAAATAGTCTAAATGTGCTTTTGGTGCCTTAGAAGTTGAATACTTGGGTCATTTGGTTGGCAAGGATAACATTAGGGTGGATCCGAAAAATATTGAAGCTATGCAAGACTGGCCGCACCCAAAGCCTCTCAAAATCTTGTATGGATTTCTGGGCTTAATAGGGTATTATCGCAAGTTTGTTAAGAATTATGGAAAGATTGTAGCACCTCTCACTGCTCTCCTAAAAAAGAACTCTTTCACTTGGACTCCAGCCGCTGCTCAAGCTTTCCAAACCTTGAAGATGGCCATGTGCACTGCTCCGTCTCTGGCCCTTCTTGATTTCACAAACACCTTTTTCTTGGAATGTGATGCCTCATGGAAAGGAATCAATGTTGTCCTTATGAAAGAGGGTCAACCTTTGGCCTTCACTAGCAAGCAACTATCTGAGAGGAATCTAGGAAAACCCATCTATGAAAAGGAAATGTTGGCTATTCTACATGACGTTGATCTGTGGCACCCTTATCTCTAGGGTCAATGTTTCGAAATTAATATAGACCATCAAAGCCTCAAGTACTTTCTGGAACAAATGATTTCCTCCCCGGAGCAACAAAAATGGGTGACTAAGCTCTTTGGATATGATTATGAGATCATTTATAAGAAAGGCAAAGATAATGTGGTGGCAGATGCACTGTCCTGAAAATATGAAGAAGAAGGATCCCTTTTTTCTCTTTCCTTCATTGTACTAGATTGGCTCCAAGTTGTTTGCTAGGAATGGATACAAGATCTGAAAAGTTTACATCTGATCCAACAATTGTAGACCAATGCTCCAGCTCCCCCAGGGTACTCTTGGCTCTAGGATGAGCTTCGATACAAAAGCCATTTTTATTTAAGTAAACAATCAAAGCTTAAATCCACGATACTTTCTGAGCTCCATGCTACACCCACAACGGGGCACTCACCTTCTTTAAGCTTGACACAACAAGTCCAATCCACATAAGCTAAAATACCACATCAAGATCAACCAGATGCAACCAACATCAAGTAACACAGGTAACTAGAACCTTCATGGCGAGCGAGGAACAAAGAACAAACAAGCATTACACCACAATTTACAAACATTAATTTCAATGATCAACATCATCATCAATGAGGAGCACATGAACCAATGCCATTTTATCATATTCGCTTATCTATAAATGCACACAATGATCCAATCATAAGGAATCGGGTCATCCCATTGTGACAAGCACAATAGTAACCAAGGCACAAACATAATAAGTCTAAACCTTCAATCACGACATAAAATCCAACTTGCATTGTTATAGATTATACGAAGCCTATAAACGAAGGCACTTTAATCAATCAAGAAAAACAAGATGTGAATGGGTTAGCCAACATATGTAACATAAATTTCTATATGCAAGAGAGCTAAGATAATAATCTATCTAGAAATTATGGAAGTCGAGGATCAATAATATGCTTAATTCCAGGCGTACAATAAATATGACAATTAAACCATCATTCACTGCAAAAATATTCATGGCACAAGAAGTAATTATCCCACAATCAATCATTACAATTGTTCAAGGAGTATTTATCTAAACTTTCTTTGTAATTAGCACTATCATTTCCATCCATATGCTTAAGTTATTACATTGAAATAAATAAGTATTGTTAGTAGTAACTACATAATTTTTCCTAAGTAAATGAGTTTCTTCTATTTATAAGAATCACTAGGGTTGTATGCTCAAATCTAAATCAAGGAAATAAGTCCTTTCATTTTTACAATAGCAACATTCCCTCTTATCATTTTTGTGTTGCTTTCAAGCTGAAATCTTAGATTTTCCCTCCTAATAAATTGTAAACTGGAGCAATCCATAAAAAGTTTAAGAGTTGTGAATCATGATTCATCCATGCATCAGTTTATCAAGACCATTACTTAATCCAAAGCTTTTATACTTGATCACTAACTTACGAGGTCTACTATTGACAAAATTTAACTAACCAAAAGTCTAACAACATGAAGTTCCTTTAAGGATTAAACTAATAGAACTAAACAAAATAACCCGATAGTGTGATAATCTTGGTTAAGTTATAATTGGAAAATATAATTACAAGCACTTAGCTGGAATTAAAAATTAGAAAGGAAATAGAATAAAAATAAGACTTTTGCTGGAATTAGAAATTAAAAAGGAAATAGAATAAAACAATGACTTTTGTTGGAATTATAAATTAAAAAGGAAATAAAATAAAAGATGACCTTTGTTGCATTTAGAAATTAAAAAGGAAATAGAATAAAAATGTGACTTTGCTAGAATTATATTTTGAAAAGGAAATAACTGGAACACTATTAAAACGAGTATGATCTAAATCCATTAGACTAAGATATACCCACTTCTTTTTCCTGCATTGATATCTCCTTTCAACTGCAAACTGGTATATCATTCTAGAAATAAAAATTGCATCAGAATTGAGTCATTCAACACGTTTCAACCAAGGATTCCAAGCATTAAGGTGTAGGTCACCGCATTGAACACTGGAACCCCAACAATTTCAAGGAGGCATTGAAGGGGCACGTGTAGGGAAGGATTTTGCAGCTGTTCTGGCGTTACTTAATTGAACTATCATAGAACCATTAAGTTTTATAACCATTGAATACCTATCAAATGATATATATAAACTTATAAATTATATACCAAAGAGTGATAGTTCACCGAAACTGCATTCATCACCGTAAATGCATCTATCATTGTGCAACAAAAATCACTATAAATCGCTCCACAACATCACTGTAATTTGCTCAACAAAAACATTGAAAATTGCTCAAAAAATACACTGTAAATCGCTCAACAAATACACTGAAAATTGCTCAACAAATACATTGTAACTCGCTCAAAAAATCACTGTAATCACTCAACAAGATGACTGTAAATCACTCAACAACATCACTGTAATTTTCTCAACAAAAACATTGTAAATTGCTAAAAACAACACTGTGAATCGCTACTAAAGGGAGGGGCTACAAAGAAAATGAGTTTTAAGAGCCCATCTCGACTACAACCAACATCCTAAAACCATAATAGGAATTGAAACTGAATAAAAGATTAGATTTAAAGCATTGCGATGAATAGATAAAATAGCTTCAACTATAAATGCATCGGTTACTTCATCATCATTATTAATCTCATACACATGAAAATTTTAATTGAAATATAACAAAATTTAAATATGCATACTAGATCCGAAGGCGATGATCCTGTAGACGCTGTCCCATGCATTCTCTCCGTCCAAATCCCACTTTTCGACTGATGAGACCTCATCGGTACCTCCCAGCCAATGCTAGGGGTACTCTTCTCCTCCCTGAGCCCTACGAGCCACAAAGGGGCCTTTCACACAATACCATAGAATGATAGAACCCAAATCATCTTGCAAGGTCAATATACCACTCGTTACCTGAGCTGGGTATCCAAAATCCCAATAGAGAAAATCAATCAAGATAAAATTTCGGCAGCGTAACGTTACGCAAGCCAGATGTAATCGATACTCCTCCTCTACCATCCTTTTTATAGAGTTCCCAAGTGATTAGTTTCCAAAACCCTAATTAGATTCCTTTTTCATTTATATAATTATGAAAAACCTCCCCCGTACACATGTTGTCTGAACCCCTAGTTGCACCAGAAAAACAAATTATTAATTAATTAAATTTTCCTATTTTCCTCACCCACCTAAAAGCATTCTTAAAACCGCTCCCCATTGTCCCATTATTCCCTTAAAATTCTTAAATGATTTACTCCTTACCTAAATCCTATTTGAGCTCATAAATAAAAATTTCCAAAGGATAGGTTCCTTACTAAGTTAGACATTTCCCTTTTTCTTTAAGTTTCCCCCTTTTTCTTTTTAACCAAAAATCATATTTAGCAAGTGTTGAGAAAAACAACCATTTACCCTTTTAATACATTTAATCCTCCATTATAATTTTTACTTTAATAATTAAAGTTTTAATTTCTTACCCTGCCTTCTTGTTACATGTCTAATTAGTTTTTTTTTTGTTCAAGGGTTCTACTCAGACCTAGGTTTTCGATTCACTAGGCTTGGTGAAAGTTATTTAAGGGAAAAATTTGTTATTAAACTTTACTTATCACATCTCTTATTTTAAGGCCAACCAGGTCCTAAGGAGGAATAGTTTTATAGGCAATAGGTTTATTAACTTACCATAGAAAAAATCATGACGTGCCCTTTAGGACGCACTACATGCTCCAAGGGTGCCACTCTTCTCTTTCCATTTTATTTGCATGACGTGCCCTTCAAGACGCACTACATTCTCCAAGGGTGCCCCTTTCCTCTTGAATAAATTTGGTAGACATCAAACCCTTGGAGTCAATACTCTATCAAGTGATCTTGTGGGAGACTAAAGGCCTCTAAGGAATAAGGACCCTACCTTATTGCGCACCCCTTGGAATCATCATGAGTGACTGTCACAATATTCCCTCACGACATCGTGGGTATTCTCGAACTACGTAATCGCTAACCTATAGTTTGAGCCACAACGAGAGTGATAGTAGGTTGTGGCAGGGATACTGCCAGACCTCTCCCTCAATATCTCTGGTTGTTATGCGTAAACCCTTTAATCCAAATGTGAGTCTGGTCAACAAGCTATTGTCAGCCTGCATCCATCAACAAATCATGTCAGCAATAACAATCAACATCATAATATCTAATCATATGTACATATGTCACATCAACAACATTGAAACCCTAACAATCCACTTTCTGAATCGATCCAGAGTCCACAAACTTTCTTAAAGTTCCAGAGTCCTGCACACTCAGGAGAACCTAGTCAATAACACCTTTCGATGTAAATACAACAAAAATAACATATCATCAAATCCACAATATCTCATAATAATAATAATAATCAAAACAACCAATCATATAAAGAACTGGATCACTTGCACGCAAGTGTCCTCAAATAATAAGTCCGCTCACTGCACTCAAGAGAGGGATGTTAAATACACCCTCTCTTGTTTTAAAGTTCTTCCCAAAGTTTCACAGTATGCAAGTGTCGAAATAAAGTGCCTCACAATATCATAGGTCTAGCTATCAAACAAAAATGGAAACTTCTGATGCATATCATATGAGTCTTCCCAGGTCACTGACTGCGAACTATAATTTTCCCCTTGGACCTTGACCTAATCTACTGTTCGACAGCGTAGCTATCGAATGCGATGGTCCATGATGTGGATTGGATCTGCCATGAGCACACCCTCATCTGATACCTACAAGGAACTCATGTCAATAACATGTGTAGGATCACTAATATAATGTCTCAAAACAAATACGTGAAAAAATTGTGCATACGCCTCAAAGAATCAGGAAGGATAGTCGATAGGCCATGAGACCCTTCTTTTCCACAATTTCAAAGGGTCCCACAGACCTAGGAGAGAGTTTCTAACCCTTTCCAAACTTGATTGAACTCTTTTACGGTTTCACCTGCAAGAAGACTCGATCACCAACTTCATAACTACGGTCGACATGATGCTCATCGACATAACTCATTTGTCAATCCTGTGCTTCCTTGATCCTTTGTCTGATTGTTTTCATTTTATCTTTCATTTCTTAGATCTCTTCAGGTCCCACTAGGACCCTATCCTCAAGTTGATCCCAACTCAAAGGCATTTGACATGGTGACCTGTAAATAAACTCAAAAGGTGCCATACTAATGGTGCTTTGATAACTATTGCTATATGGGAATTCTACCAATGGAAAGAAGTCTTCCCAATTCTTTTATTGGTCCATCACGTAAATACGCAACATATCCTCCAAGATTTGGTTTGTTTGTTTGGTCTACCCATCTATCTCCGGGTGATACGCGGTACTAAAGTTAAGTTGGGTTCCCAAGGCCTCTTGGAAACTATTCCAAAATCATCCAGTAAACAACGATCCTCTATCAAATATAATCCTCTTAGGCACGCCATGCAGCCTCACAATCTCACTGATGAAATCTCTAGCTATGTCAGTTGCCTGATACATCATATGCATAGGAATAAAATGAGCACTCTTCATCGGAGTGTCGACTACCACAAAAATCAAGTCATGTCTCCTTGCCTTCAGTGTCAATCCAACAATGAAATCCATCAAAATGACCTCTGATTCTGATTCCAGAATAACATGTGGTTGTAGTAATCTTGTCGGATGTCTATGTTCAACCTTCACCTACTGACATTCTAGACATCTTTCCATGTAGTCGACTATGTCCACCTTCATTCCTTTCCAAAAGAATAAGGGTTTAAGGTCTGCGCTCATCTTCGTGACTCCTGGGTGAGCCATGTACACTGCTCTGTGAACCTCGTTTAGGATAAAACTCCTCAACTCGTCGTTTGGCGGTATATAAATTCAAACTTTAAATATCAATAATCCATCAGTGTCCACAGTAAATCCCTCAAATTTTGGTACCATCATTGTGTTTTTTCCAATAAAATACTTGACCTCTTTGTACCAGTCATCGTTGCGCTGTAAAGTTAGGATATTTTAACGTATATTTTTCTGAAGAGGCATTACTGAAAATATGCATGGTCTTTGACTCCATGCATCAACCACTATGTTCATTGTCCTTTTTATGTAAGTAATCTCAAAATCATACTCACTAAGCAATTCCGACCAACTTTGTTGTCACGCATTCAAGTCTCTTTGTGTAAAGATGTGTTGTAGACCACAATGGTCCATTTTTAGTTTGAATTTCCATCCAATCAGGTAGTGTCTCCAAACTCTCAAGGAATATACATTGGCTAACAACTCCAAATCGTGCGTCGCATATTTCTCCTCATGCATTCTCAACTTTCTGGAGATGTAAGTGATCACTCGATTACCTTGAATCAAGAGTCTTCCTAAGCGTTCCTTGGATGCATCAATGCATACCAAGAATTCCTCGTCCTTGTTAGGGACCTTTAGTATCGATGTTGTCGTCAAGAACCCCTTGAGCCTCCAAAATGCCTCCACGTATTTCTCGGTCCAAACAAACTTCTTGTTCTTCTTCTGCAATTCCATGATTAGATTTTATATCTTTGAAATGCCCTCGATGAACCATCGATAGTATCCCATTAAACCCATGAAGCTATGCACTTATGGGAAATTTTTTAGTGTAGGCTACTTCATAATAGCCTCGACCTTTTCTGGATCCACAATGATACCTTTTCTATAGATGAAATTCCCTAAGTAGTGAATCTTCGATTGATAAAACGAGCATTTCGACATCTTTCCAAACAATTTGTTCTCTTGTAGACACTGTAGTACCATGTGCAAGTGCTCGTCATGATCATCCATCATCCGAGAGTAAATCAAAATATCATTAATGAATACTTGGACAAACTTGTCTAAGTATTCACGGAACACCTTATTCATCAAACTCATAACTACCCCTAGAGAGTTCATCAGTCCAAATGGTAAAACAATAAAATTGTGATGTCCAAACCTCATCTTAAAGGCGGTCTTAGGAATGTCGTTCTTATTGATCCGTAGCTAGTGATACCCTAATCTCAAGTCAATATTTGAAAACACCGTCGCACCCTTCATTTGGTCAAAAAAATCATCAATCATTGGCAACAGATATTGATTCTTGATTGTTGCCTTGTTCAATTGAAGGTAGTCAATGAAGAGTCTCCATGACCCATCCTTCTTCCAAATGAAAATAATAGGTGCACCCCATGGTGACACAATGGGACATATAATTCCTAGGTCCAACAGCTCCTTCAGTTGTATTTTCAACTCCTGCAACTCCAGGGTCGACATCCGATAAGGGTTTCTCGTTATCCGTTAAGTTCCCAGTTTTAGGTCTATGGTAAATTCCAAATCCTTCTCAAGCAAAAACCCAAGTAACTCCTCCGGGAGAACATCCACAAACTCTTGTAATACCGAAAGGTTTTTTATTCCTTTCGCCACACCCTTTTCATTTAACGGAAGGATCACATAAATCTTACATCCCTTGTGCATGCTCTTCCATAGTTGCAAGGAAGAGATGAACCACAGGGAAACTCCTTGGTTTCAACCTACAATCATGCATCTCAGTCCCTCATCATTGACCAAGCTCAACTGTTTCATCTTACAGTTAAGTATCGCCTCATGCGATTCCAACTAGTCCATACTTATCATGACATCATAAGATCCTAATATCGTGAGGTACAGGTTGGCCCTTGTGACAAACTCTCCCAGGTTAAGGCTACAATCCATCACGTTCCCTCCAACCTTCTATTTGGCTCCCGAATCCATTGCTACAAAGTTAAACTCATCCTGTTTGACTCTCTTTACCTTAATTCTCTTTAGTGTTGCACTAGAAATGAAACTCTCTGTAGCACCTGGATATATCAAAATACTAAGGGCTTGGTCAGTGACGGTACCTGACATCTCAAGCACAGTCGACTAGTGCTGTGCCTGGTAGATATTCACCACTGCATGAATCTGATGGGCCTTTCCCAAATATCCCATAGTAGTGGGAACGGATGATCCAGATGCTCTGGTCCTCTCCACTGGGCAGCCACCCTAGTAATGTGTCTCTCCACATGTCCAACACCCTTTCTTCAGTTTAGTACTCCTCATACTTGAAGTATAAGTTGGCGGTCCACTAGCCTGGAACCCTGGTCTATTTTGCTGAATATGCCTAAACTATTGTTGCTACGGTTGACGTTGCTGCTGGTGTTGTGGTCCTATATAAGGACTCCTATAATGAGGCACCATTCACCATGGTGTATTGTATGTGGGTCCTCTTGGAGTGCCTCGAAATCCCAGTGAATGTCTAGCTGGTGTCTGATGTTGCGGTGCACTAGATGACACCTGTCCCACTGGTCTCACTGGAGTCCTTCTCTGACCCCTGCTAATAAGCTCCTCCTCTGCTATGAGGGACTTCTAGACAACAGCATGCAAGGTTTGAGGCATCAAAATCCTCACCTTTGCATGAATTCTGACGTTAAGGCCGAACACAAACTTGTTGACCTTAAGTTTTTCGGTATTCAAGTGTAGAGCAGACCAAAGTAGATCCATGAAATGAATCTCATACTTGGGCACCATATGGCTTCCCTCTCACAAGTCGTTGAACTCGTTGAGATGACGCTCAATGAATTCATTAGATATATACCTCTCCCGAAACCATTCCTCAAATAGTTCCCATGACACGTTTTTGAATGCCATGTTCAATTACGACATGAGTGTTTTCCACCATAGAAGAATGCTCCCCTTCAGTTAAAAGAACGCAATGTAGACCTTCATTTTGAAGGTAAAGTCGCGAAGTGCAAAGCACATCGCCATATTATCCAACCAGGCATCAACGGCTGCGCCGTCCGGGGCACCAAATAACTTTATAAATTTGACCTTCTCGAGTTCACGGTGAATGCTACTAGTACCAATCGGGGTGCACGGTGGACCCTCAAGAGATTCCGGCACCCTGGCCTCATCTCTATCCAAATGGCTGATCAGTGCCTCCGTCATCCTCTGAAAGGACTTCATAATCCCAACCACATCACCCACAACTACATGTTCCTTCTCGACAACCTATTCGTCTCCTTGGGGGTTAGACCCCTCAGGCATGGATGCTATTGGGGGAGTCACATATCCTACCCTAGCACCCTGTTTTCTGCATCTACGATGTCCTCTAACCATGATTACTTGCATGAATACAATCAATTTTAGTTAGGGACATTTTATAATCAAGTACTCAATCAATGGAGGCCATAGTGATCCCAAGTCATAGTTCATACCAGCTCTGATACCATATGTAATAACCCCAATCATTACGACAACATGCGACACATAAGAAGTGCTAATTTTTTTTTCAACAGGAAAGTAATAGTGACAACACAATCAATTAGCACAACTCGACGATGAACACAACGCAAACAATTCAGGCAATAGACAACATAACGACCTAGCATATTAGCACATCGTGCGACTGGGTGCAACATGAAAAAATAATTTAGAAAAAATAAAAATGACTACCCGCATGTCCTACCCTTCAAGTTTAGGACCTCGAGGACACATAAGTAGTGATCAAGCCCAGGTTCCCATCAATTTTGACCATTTAAGATCTCAAGGCTGACGACTGTTCTGAGGAACAAGGAGGTGTCTACATCCCGCCCGACACAACAAGTCCAAGTCGACTAAGATAAAATACCACATCAATATCAACTAGACACAACCAACATCAAGTGACATAGGTAACTAGAACCTTCACGACGAGCGAGGAACAAAGAACAAACAAGTGTTACAACACAATTTACAAACATCAATTTCAATAATCAAGATCATCATCAACGGGGAGCACATGAACCAAAGCCAGGTTATCATATGCTCTTATAGATAAATGCGTGCAATGATCCAATCATAAGGAATCATGTCACCCCATTGCAACAAGCGCAATAGTATCCGAGGAGCAAACATAATAAGTCTAAACCTTCAATCACGACATAAAATCCAACTTGCACTATTATACATTATGCAAAACCTGTAAACGCAGGAAAATGTAATCAATAAAGGAAAGAAAGACGTGAAGGGGTTAGCCAACATATGCAACATAAATTTCTAGACACAAGAGAGATGAGATACTAATCTATCTAGAAATGTTGAAAGTCGAGGAGCAATAATCTCCTTAATTCGAGGCGTACAATAAATATGACAATTAAACCATCATTCACTGCAAAAATATTCATGGAACGAGAAGTAATTATCCCACAATCAATCATTACAAGTGTTCAAGGAGTATTTCTCTAAACTTTCCTTATAATTACCACTATCATTTCCATCCATATGCTTAAGTTATTACATTGAAATAAATAAGTATTGTTAGTAGAAACTACACAATTTTTCCTAAGTAAATGAGTTTCTTCTATTTCTAAGAATCACTAGGGTTGTATGCTCAACTCTAAATCAAGGAAATAATTCCTTGCATTTTTACAATAACAACATTCCCTCTTATCATTTTGCATTTTTACAATAACAACATTCCCTCTTATCATTTTTGTGTTGCCTTCAAGCTGAAATCTTAGTTTTTCCCTCCTAATAAATCATAAACTAGAGCAAACCATAAAATGTTTAAGAGTTGTGAATCATGATTCACCCATGCCTCAGTTTATCAAGACCATTACTTAATCCAAAGATTTTATACTTGATCACTAATTCACGATGATCACTAATTCACGAGGTCCACTATTGACAAAATTTAGCTAACCAAAATTCTAACAAGAAGTTCCTTTAAGGATTAAACTAATAGAACTGGACAAAATAACCCGACCGTGTGATAATATGGGTTAAGTTATAACTGGAGAATTGAATTACAAGCACTTAAATGGAATTATAAATTAAAAAGGAAATAGAATAAAAATAAGACTTTTGCTGGAATTAGAAATTAAAAAGGAAACCGAATAAAACAATGACTTTAGTTGGAATTATAAATTAAAAAGGAAATAAAATAAAAGATTACTTTTGCTGCAATTAGAAATTAAAAAGGAAATAGAATAAAAATGTGACTTTGCTGGAATTATATTTTTAAAAGGAAATAACTGGAACGCCATTAAAACGAGTATGATTTGAATCCATTGGACTAAGATATACCCGCCCCTTTTCCCTGCGTTGATATCTCCTTTCAACTGCAAACTGATATATCATTCTGGAAATAAAAATTGCATTAGAGTTGAGTCATTCGACACGTTTCAACCAAGGATTCCAAGCATTAAGGTGTAGGCCACCGCATTGAAGGGGCGCGTAGGGAAGGATTTTGCATCCGTTCTGGCGTTACTTAATTGAACTGTCATAGAACCATCAACCCATTAATACCGGGCGTTCAAGCAATGAAAGCGTTGAGAGGAAGGGATAAGGGATACGTCCGAAATATTTTACGCAGATCAATTGTGGGCAAACGAGCACTAAGGGCGAGTGGAAATAATAAAACAAAAATGCAAAGACTCGAGCTCCATGGCTGGAAGAAATGCTTAATTCACAATGGGTAATCTGAAGGGAGAGAGGAACACATACAAGGAAGTAGCAGGGATAGCATGCTCCCATGCTGGCGAACTAGCTCAATTGCGGAGGTCAAGTTTCGAGCCAACAAAGAATAAACGAAAAATGCTAAGGATGGCTGGCACTTAAGAAAGCATAAAACAAGCGTCAAAGTCCCTCAAAGTCCGTACCTTACTATTAAAAGGGTAGCTTAGAATTCAATCACATCGTTGATCTTACAATATTAAAGACACGAGGAAAAATATAGGAAACCTATTTCTGACAAAACGAAACGACAGAAAGCATATGGGCCTTTTAGACTTTGCACACAGCTCATGTAACACACTTAAAAAGTATTTCGTTGCGCCATAGCAGTCAGTACTAACTAAAAACAGAGCATTACATTCCAAACTGATATGATGTTTTTTCTAGTATAATGTATCAAGTTATGTTTAGCTTAATTAAATGGCTATGCAAAATACACCATCGACTAATTGCATGAGTTTAATAACTGTTGAATACCTATTAAATGATATATATAAACTTATAAATTATATACCAGAGAGTGTCAGTTCACCGAAACTGCATTCATCACCGTAAATGCATCTATTGCTGTGCAACAAAAATCATTGTAAATCGCTCCACAACATCACTGTAATTCGCTCAACAAAAACACTGAAAATAGCTCAAAAATACACTGTAAATCGCTCAACAAATACACTGTAACTCGCTCAACAAATCACTGTAATCACTCAACAAGATGACTGTAAATCACTCAACAACATCAGTGTAATTTGCTCAACAAAAACATTGTAAATCGCTAAAAAACAACACTGTAAATCACTACTAAAGGGAGGGGTTACAAAGAAAATGAGTTTTAAGAGCCCATCTCAACTACAACCAACATCCTAAAACCACAATAGGAATTGAAACTGAATAAAAGCTTAGATTTAAAGAATTGTTATGAACAAATAAAATAGCGTAAACTATAAATGCATTGGTTGCTTCATCATCATTATTAATCTCATACATATGAAACTTTTAACTGAAATATAACAAAATTTAAATATGCATATTGGATCCAAAGGCGATGATCCCGTAGATGTTGTCCCGTGCATTCTTTCCATCCAGATCCCGCTTGCCGATTGATGAGACCTCACCGGTACCTCCCAGCCAACGCTAGGGGCACTCTTCTCCCCCTTGAGCCCCCTGAGCCACAAAGGGGCCTTGCACACAATACCATAGAATGATAGCACCCAAATTGCCTCGGAAGGTCAATATACCACTCATTACTCGAGTTGGGTATCCCAAATCCCAATGGAGAAAATCAGTCAAAATAAAATTTTGGCAGCGTAACGTTACACAAGCCAGATGTGATAGATACTCCTCCTCTACCATCATTTTTATAGAGTTCCCTAGTGATTAGTTTCTCAAACCCTCATTAGATTCATTTTTCATTTATTTAATTATGAAAAACCTCCCCCGTACACATGTCGCTCAATCCCTTAGTTGCACCAAAAAAACAAATTATTAATTAATTAAATTTTCCTATTTTCCTCACCCACCTAAAAGCGTTCTTAAAACCACTCCCCGCTGTCCCATTATTCCCTTAAAATTCTTAAATGACTTATGCCTTACCTAAATCCTAGTTGAGTTCATAAATAAAAATTTCCAAAGGATAGATTCCTTATTAAGTTAGACATTTCCCTTTTTCTTTAAGTTTCCCCTTTTTCTTTAAGTTTCCCCCTTTTTTCTTTTTAACCGAAAATCATATTTAGCAAGTGTTGAGAAAAACAACCATTTACCCTTTTAATACATTTAATCCTCCATTATAATTTTCACTTTAATAATTAAAGTTTGAATTTCTTACCCCCCTTTTTGTTACAGGACTAATTAGTTTTTTTTTTGTTCAAGGGTTCGACTCAGACCTAGGTTTTCAATTCACTAGGCTTGGCGAAAGTTCTTTAAGGGAAAAAAATGTTATTAAACTTTATTTATCATATCTCTCATTTTAAGGCCAACCAGGTCCTAAGGAAGAATAGTTTTCTAGGCAATAGGTTTATTAACTTACCATAGAAAAATTGCGACGTGCCCTTTAGGACGCACTATGTGCTCCAAGGGTGCCACTCGCCTCTTTTCATTTTATTTGTGTGAGATACCCTTCAAGATGCACTATATTCTCCAAGGGTACCCCTTGCCTCTTGACTAAATTTGGTAGACGTCAAACCCCTAGAGTCAATACTCTGTAAGGTGATCTTGTGGGAGACTAAGGGCCTCTAAGGAATAAGGACCCTGCCTTATTGCATGCTCCTTGGAATCATCATGAGTGACTGTCACAATCTTCTCTCATGACATCGTGGTTCTTCTTGAACTACGTAATTGCTAACCTATAGTTCGAGCCACAACGAGAGTGATAGTAGGCTGTGGCAGGGATACTACCACACCTCTCCCTCAATGTCTCTGGTTGTCATGCGTAAACCCTTTAATCCAAATGTGAGTCTGTTCGGTAAGCTATCATCAACCTGCATCCATCAACGAATTATCTCAACAATAAAAATCAACATCATAATATCTAATCATATGTACATATGTCACATCAACAACATTGAAAACCCTAACAGTCCACTTCCTGACTTGATCTGGAGTCCACAGAGTTTCATCGATGCCTCAACATCTTTAAACTTCTAGAGTCCTGCACACTTAGGAGAACCCAGTCAATAGCACCTTTCGATGTAAATTAAAAAAAAATAACATATCATCAAATCCACAATATCTCATAATAATAATCAAAACAACCAATCGTATAAAGAACCAGATCACTTGCATGCAAGTGTCCTCAAAGAATAAGTCCGCTCACTGCGCTCAAGAGAGGGATGTTACATACATCCCCTCTTGTTTTAAAACTTGTTTCAAAGTTTCACAGTATGTAAGTGTCGAAAGAAAGTGTATCACAATATCATAGGTCTAGCTATCAAACAAAAATGGAAACTTCTGACGCATATCATATGCATCCTCCCAGGTCACCAAGTGTGGACTATAATTGTCCCCTTGGACCTTGACCTGATCTACTGTTTGACGCCGTAGCTATCGAATGCGATGGTCCAGGATGTGGATTGGCTCTTTCATGAGTTCACCTTCGTTTGATACCTGCAAGGAACTCATGTCAATAACATGTGTAGGATCACTAACATAATTTCTCAAAACAAATATGTGAAAAAAATCGTGCATACGCCTCAAAGAATCAGGAAGGCTAGTCGATAGGCCACGGGTCCCTTCTTTTCCACAATCTCAAAGGGTCCCACAAACCTAGGAGAGAGTTTCTAACCCTTTCCAAACTTGATCAAACTCTTATGCAGTTTCACCTGCAAGAAGACTCGATCGCCAACTTCATAACTACGACCGACAGGATGCTCATCGACATAACTCTTTTGTCAATCTTGTGCTTGCTTGATCCTTTGTCTTATTGTTTTCATTTTATCTTCCATTTCTTAGATCGCTTTAGGTCCCACAAGGACCCTATCCTAAAGCTAATCCCAACTCAAAGGCGTCTGACACGGTCACCCGTAAATAAACTCGAAAGGCGCCATATTAATGGTGCTTTAATAACTGTTGTTATATGTGAATTCTACCAGTGTAAAGAAGTCTTCCCAATGATTTTATTGGTCCATCACATAAATACACAACATATCCTCCAAGATTTGGTTTTTTCATTTGGTCTACCCATCTATCTCTGGGTGATACGCGGTACTAAAGTTAAGTTGGGTTCCCAAGGCCTCTTGGAAACTATTCCAAAATCATCCTGTAAACATCGATCCTCTATCAAATATAATCCCCTTAGACACACCATGCATCCTCACAATATCACTGATGAAATCTCTAGCTATGTCAGGTGCCTGATACGTCATATGCATAGGAATAAAATGAGCACTCTTCATCGTAGTGTCGACTACCTCAAAAATCAAGTCGTGTCTCCTTGCTGTCAGTGGAAATCCAACAAGGAAATCCATCAAAATGACCTCCCATTTTGATTCCAGAATAGCATGTGGCTGTAGTAATCCTATTGGATGTCTATGTTCAGCCTTCACCTGCTGACATTCTAGACATATTGCCATGTAGTCGACTATGTCTGCCTTCATTGCTTTCCAAAAGAATAAGGGTTTGCGGTCTGCCCTCATCTTCGTGACTCCTAGGTGAGCCATGTACACTGCTCTGTGATCCTCGATTAGGATAAAACTCCTCAACTCGTCGTTTGTGGTACGTAAATTCAAACTTTAAATATCAATAATTCGTCGTTGTCCACAATAAATCCCTCAAATTTTGGTACCATCATTGTGTTTTGTCTAAAATACTTGACCTCTTTGTACCAATCATCGTTGCGTTGTAAAGTTAGGATATTTTCACGTATATTTTTTTGAGAAGGCATCACCAAAAATATGTGTGGTCTTTGACTCCATGCATCAACCACTATGTTCACTATCCCTTTTATGTAAGTAATCTCAAAATCATACTTGCTAAGAATTTCCGACCAACTTTGTTGTTGCGCATTCAAGTCTCTTTGCATAAAGTTGTGTTGTAAACCACAGTGGTCCATTTTTAGTTCAAATTTCCATCCAATCAGGTAGTGTTTCCAAACTCTCAAGCAATATACACTGGCTAACAAATCCAAAATGTGCATCACATATTTCTTCTCATGCATTCTCAACATTTTGGAGATGTAAGCGATCATTCGACTGCCTTGCATCAAGAGTCCACCTAAGCCTTCCTTGGATGTGTCAGTGCATATCAAGAAGTCCTCGTCCATGTCAGGGACCTTTAGTATCGATGTTGTCGTCAAGAACCCCTTGAGCCTCCGAAATGCCTTCGTGCATTTCTCAGTACAAACAAACTTCTTGTTCTTCTTCTGCAATTCCATGATCGGATTTTCTATCTTTGAAATGCTCTCGATGAACTGTCGATAGTATTCCGTTAAACCCATGAAGCTATGCACTTATGGGAAATTTTTCAGTGTAGACTATTTCGTAATAGCCTCGACCTTTTCTGGATCCATAATGATACCTTTTTCGGAGATGACATTCCCTAAGTAGTGAATCTTCGATTGATAAAATGACCATTTAGACATCTTTCCAAACAATTTGTTCTCTCGTAGACACTGTAGTACCATGTGCAAGTGCTTGTCATGATCATCCATCATCCGAGATTAAATCAAAATATCATTAATGAATACTTGGACAAACTTGTCTAAGTATTCGCGGAACACCCTATTCATCAAACTCATAAATAACCCTAGGGCGTTCGTCAGTCCAAATGGTAAAACAATAAAATTGTGATGTCAAAACCTCATCTTAGAGGTGGTCTTAGGAATGTCGTCCTTATTGATCCGTAGCTAGTGATACCCTGGTCTCAAGTCGATATTTGAAAACACCATCGCGCCCTTCATTTGGTCAAAAAAATCATCAATACTTGACAATGGATACTGATTCTTGATCGTTTCCTTGTTCAATTAAAGGTAGTCAATGAAGAGTCTCCACGACCCATCCTTCTTCTGAATGAAAATAATAGGCACACCCCATGGTGACACAATGGGACATATAAGTCCTAGGTCCAACAATGCCTTCAGTTGTATTTTCAACTACTGTAACTCCGGGGTTGACATTCGATAAGGGGTTCTCGCTATCTGTTAAGCTCCCAGTTTTAGGTCTATGGTAAATTCCAAATCTCTCTCAAGCAACAACCCTTGTAACTCCTCTAGGAAGACATCCAAAAAATCTCATACTATCAAAAGGTTTTTTAGTCCTTCTACCATGCCCTTTTTGTTTAACGCAAGGATTGCATAAATCTTGCATTCCTTGTGCATGCTGTTCCATAGCTGCAAGGAAGAGATGAGCCACAAGGAAACTCCTTGGTTTCGACCTAGAATCATGCGTCTTAGTCCCTCATCATCGACCAAGCTCAACTGTTTCATCTTACAATTGAGTATCGCCTCATGCGATTCCAACCAGTCCATACCTATCATGAAGTCATAAGATCCTAAGATCATGACGTACAAGTTGGCCCTTGTGACAGACTCTCCCAGGTTAAGGATACAATCCATCATGTTCCCTCCAACCTTCTATTTGGCTCTCGAATCCAGTGCTACAAATTTAAACTCATCCTGTTCAAATTCCTTTACCTTAATTCTCTTTAGCGTTGCACTAGAAATGAAATTCTCTGTAGCACCTAGATATATTAAAATACTAAGGGTCTGGTCAACGATGGTACCTGACATCTCGAGCATAGTCGACTAGTGTTGTGCCTGACAATTATTCATTGCTGCATGAATTCGATGGCCCTTTACCAAATCTTCTATAGTAGTGGGTCTGGATGATCCAGATGCTCTGGTCCTGTCCACTGGGAAATCACCTTGGTAATGTGTCTCTCCACATGTCCAACACCCTTTCTTCAGTCCAATACTCTTCGTACCTGAAGTATAAGTTGGAGGCCCACCAGCTTGGAACCCTAAAGTATAAGTTGGAGGCTTCCCTTTCGCAAGTCATTGAACTCATTGAGATGATGCTCAATGAATTCCTCAGATATATACCTCTCTCGAAACCATTCCTAGAACAGTTCCCATGACACATCTTCGACTGCCCTGTTCAATTGTGGCAGGAGCGTCTTTCACCATAAAAGAATGCTCCCCTTCAGTTAAAATATTGTAATGAAAACCTTCATGTTGGAGGTATAGTCGTGAAGTGCAAGGAACATCACCATATTATCCAACCAGGCCTCGACGACTGTGCCATCCGGGGCACCAAAGAAATCGGGAAATTTGATCTTCTCAAGTTCACGGTGAATGCTACTAGTACCAACCAGGGTGTGCGGTGGACCCTCAGGAGGTTCTGGCATCCTGGCCTCATCTCTATCCAAACGGCTGATCAATGCCTTAGACATTCTTTGAAAGGACCTCATCATCCCAACCACATCACCCACAACTACATGTTCCTTCCCAACAACATATTTGTCTCTCTGCAGGTTAGACCCCTCAGACATGGATGCTAATGGGGGCGTCACACCTCCTACCCTAGCACCCCGTCTTCTACCTCCGCGATGTCCTCTAACCATGATTACCTACATGAATACAATCAATTTTAATTAGGGACATTTTATAATCAAGTACTCAATCAATGGAAGCCACAGTTCATACCCGCTCTGATACCATATGTAACGACCCCAATTGTTACGACAACATACGATGCATAAGAAGTGTTAATTTTTTTTTTCAACATGAAAGTAATAGTGACGACACAATCAATTAGCACAACTCGATGATGAACACAATGCAAGCAATTCAGGCAATAGACAACATAACAACTTAGCATATTAACACATCGTGCGACTGGGTGCAACATGTGAAAATAAATTATACAAAATAAAAACGAATACCCGTCCGTTCTACTCTTCAAGGTTAGGACCTCAGGGACACATAAGTAGTGCTCAAGCCCAGGTTCCCATCGATTTTGACCATTTAAGGTCTCAAGGCTGACGACTGTTCTGAGGAACAAGGAGGTGTCTACATCTCGCCTGACACAACAAGTCCAATCCAACTAAGATAAAATACCACATCAATATCAACTAGACGCAACCAACATTAAGTGACACAGGTAACTAGAACCTTCACGACGAGCAAGGAACACAGAACAAACAAGTGTTACAACACAATTTACAAACATCAATTTCAATAATCAAGATCATCATCAATGGGGAGCACATGAACTAAAGCCAGGTTATCATATGCTCTTATAGATAAATGCGTGCAATGATCCAATCATAAGGAATCATGTCGCCCCATTGAGACAAGCACAATAGTAACCGAGGTGCAAACATAATAAATCTAAACCTTCAATCACGACATAAAATCCAACTTGCATTATTATACATTATGCAAAACCTATAAACACATGAAATTTAATCAATCAAGGAAAATAAGACGCGAAGGGGTTAGCCAACATATGTAACATAAATTTCTAAACACAAGAGAGATGAGATGCTAATCTATCTAGAAATGTTGAAAGTCAAGGAGTAATAATCTCCTTAATTTGAGGCGTACAATAAATATGACAATTAAACCATCATTCACTGCAAAAATATTCATGGAACAAGAAGTAATTATCCCACAATGAATCACTACAAGTGTTCAAGGAGTATTTCTCTAAACTTTCTTTGTAATTAGCACTATCATTTCCATCCATATGCTTAAGTTATTACATTGAAATAAATAAATATTGTTAGTAGAAACTACACAATTTTTCCTAAGTAAATGAGTTTCTTCTATTTGTAAGAATCACTAGGGTTGTATGCTCAACTCTAAATCAAGGAAATAATTCCTTGCATTTTTACAATAACAACATCCCCTCTTATCATTTTTGTGTTGCCTTCAAGCTGAAATCTTAGTTTTTCCCTCCTTATAATAAATCATAAACTAGAGCAAACCATAAAATGTTTAAGAGTTGTGAATCATGATTCATCCATGCCTCAGTTTATCAAGACCATTACTTAATCCAAAGATTTTAGACTTGATCACTAACTCACCAAGTCCACTATTGACAAAATTTAGCTAACCAAAATTCTAACAAGAAGTTGTTCTTTTAAGGATTAAACTAATAGCACTGAACAAAATAACCCGACAGTGTGATAATATGGGTTAAATTATAACTGGAGAATTGAATTACAAGCACTTAAATGGAATTAGAAATTAAAAAGGAAATAGAATAAAAATAATACTTTTGCTGGAATTAGAAATTAAAAATGTAACAAAATAAAACAATGACCTTTGTTGGAATTATAAATTAAAAAGGAAATAAAATAAAAAATGACTTTTGCTGCAATTAGAAATTAAAAAGGAAATAGAATAAAAATGTGACTTTGTTGGAATTATATTTTAAAAAGGAAATAACTGGAACGCCATTAAAATGAGTATGATTTGAATCCATTGGACTAAGATATACCCGCCCCTTTTTTCTGCGTTGATATCTTCTTTCAACTGCAAACTGATATATCATTCTGGAAATAAAAAATTGCATTAGAGTTGAATCATTCAACACGTTTCAACCAAGGATTCCAAGCATTAAGGTGTAGGCCACCGCATTGAACACTACACGCCCAACGGTTTCAGGGAGGCGTTGAAGGGGTGCGCGTAGGGAAGGATTTTGCATCCGGTTCTGGCATTACTTAATTGAACTGTCATAGAACCATCAACACATTAATACCGCGTGTTCAAGCAATGAAAGCATTGAGAGGAAGGGATACGTCCGAAATATTTTACGAAGGTGACAGTGCACAGAGAAAGTAATAAATAATAAAACAAACGCAAAGACTCCAGCTCCATGGCTGGGAGAAATGCTTAATTCACAATGGGTAACCTTCAGGAAGGGAGCGAGGAACACATACAAGGAAGTAGCAGGGATAGCATGCTCCCATGCTGACGAACTAGCTCAATTGCGGAGGTCAGGTTTCGAGCCAACCAAAAATAAACGAAAAAATGCTAAGGATGGCTGGCACTTCAGAAAACATACAACAAGCCTCAAATTCGGTACCTTACTATTGAAAGGGTAGCTTAGAATTCAATCACATCGTTGGATATAGGAGCACCATGATCTTACAATATTAAGGACAGGAGGCGAAATACAGGAAACCTATTTCTGACGAAACGAAATGACGGAAATCATACAGGCCTTTTAGCCTTTGCACAAAGTTCATGTAACACACTTACAAAGGATATTCGTTGTGCCATAGCAGTCATTACTAAATAAAAACAGAGCATTACATTCCAAACTGATATGATTTTTTTTCTAGTATAATGTATCAAGTTATGTTGAGCTGAATTAAATGGCTATGCAAAATACACCATCGACTAATTGCATGAGTTTTATAACCATTGAATACTGATCAAATGATATATATAAACTTATAAATTATATAATAGAGAGTGACAGTTCACCGAAACTGCATTCATCACCTTAAATGCATCTATCTCTGTGGAACAAAAATCACTGTAAATCGCTCCACAACATCACTGTAATTCGCTCAACAAAAGCACTGAAAATCGTTCAACAAATACAATATAAAGTGCTCAACAAATATATTGAAAATTGCTCAAAAAATACACTGTAACTCGAACAAATCACTCAACAGATCATTGTAATCGCTCAATAAGATGACTGTAAATCACTTAACAACAATACTGCAATTCTCTCAACAAAAACACTGTAAATCGCTGAACAAAAACATTGTAAATCGCTGCTAAAGGGAGGGGTTACAAATAAAACGGGTTTTAAGAGCCCAACTCCACTACAACTAACATCCTAAAACCACAATAGGAATTGAAACTGAATAAAAGCTTAGATTTAAAGCATTACTATGAGCAAATAAAATAACGTCAACTAGAAATGCATCGGTTGCTTCATCATCATTATAATCTCATACACACGAAAATTTTAATTGAAATATAACAAAATTTAAATATGCGTATCGAATCTGAAGGAGATGATCTCGTAGACGTTGTCTCACACATTTGCTTCGTCTAGATCCCTCTTACCGACCAATGAGATCTCACCGGTATCTCCCAGCGAATGCTAGGGGTACTCTTCTTCCTCCTGAGCCCCCCGAGCCGCAAAGGAGCCACACACACAATACTGGAGAATGATAACACCCACCTCGCCTCGCAAGGTCGAGCTGCCACTTGTTACCCGAGCTGGGTATCCCAACTCCCACCAAAGAAACTCAGTCAAGATAAAATTTCAGTAGTGTAACGTTACACAAGCCTGATGTCATCCATACTCCTCCTCTACCATCCTTTTTATAGAGTTCCCAAGTGATTATTTTTCCAAACCCTCGTTCTATTCCTTTTTCAGTTATTTAATTACGAAAAACCTCCCCCCTACACATGTTACCCGATCCCTTAGTTGCATTAAAAAACAAATTATTAATTAATTAAATTTGCCTATTTTCTTCACCCACATAAAAACATTCCTAAAAACACTTTCTGATGTCCCATTATTCCCTTACAATTTTTAAATGACTTAGGCCTTACTTAAATCCTAGTTGAGTTCATAAATAGAAAGTTCCAAAGGCTAGATTCCTTACTAAGTGGGACATTTCCCTTTTTCTTTAAGTTTCCCCTTTTTCTTTAAGTTTTCCCCATTTTTTTAAAACCAAAAATCATATTTAGCAAGTGTTTAGAAAAAAAACCATTTACCCTTTTAATAGATTTAATGCTCCATTATAATTTTTACTTTAATAATTAAAGTTTTAATTTCTTCCCCCCCCTTCTTGTTACAACACGCCTAATTTGTTTTTTTTTTTTGTTCAAGGGTTCCACTCAGACCTAGGTTTTCGATTCACTAGGCTTGGTGACAGTTATTTAAGGGAAAAAATTGTTATTAAACTTTACTTATCACATTCCTCATTTTAAGGCTAACCAGGTCCTAAGGAGGCATAGTTTTCTAGGCACTAGGTTTATTAACTTACCATAAAAAAAATTGTAACGTTCCCTTCAGGACACACTACATGCTCCAAGGGTGCAACTCACCTCTTTCTATTTTATTTGTGCGACGTGCCCTTCAAGATGCACTACGTGCTCCAAGGGTGTCACTCGCCTCTTGACTTAATTTGGTAGGCGTTAAACCATTGGAGTCAATACTCCGTCAGGTTATCTTATGGGAGACTAAGGGCCTCTAAGGAATAAGGACCTTGCCTTATTGCGTGCCCCTTAGAATCATCGTGAGTGACTGTCACAATCTTCCCTCACAACATCGTGTGTCTTCTCGAACTAGGCAATCGTCGACCTACAATTCGGGCCACGACAGGAGTGCTAGTAGGCTATGACAGGGTTGTTGTCACACCTCTCCCTCAATGTCTCTAGTTGTTGTGCGTAACCCCTTTACTCCAAATGTGAGTCTGGTCGGAAAGTTATCATTATCATGCATCCATCAACAATTCATGTCAGTAATAATAATTAACATCATAATATCTAATCATATGTACATATGTCACATCAACAACATTCAAACCCTAACATTCCACTCCCTAACTTGATTCAGAGTCCATAGAGTTTCATCAATGCCTCGACATCCTCAAACGTATAGAGTCCTACACACTTAGGAGAACCCAATCAATAACACCTCTCGATGCAAATACAACAAAAATAACATATCATCAAATCCACAATATTTCATAATCATAATCAAAACAACCAATCGTATAAAGAACCGGATCACTTGCACGCAAGTGTCCTCAAAGAATAATTCTGCTGACTGTGCTCAAGAGAGAGATGTTACATACACCCCTTCTTGTTTTAAACTTCATCCCAAAGTTTCAAAGTATGTAAGTGTCGAAATAAAGTGTATCACAATATCATAGGTCTAGCTATAAAACAAAAATGGAAATTGTTGACACATATCATATGCGTCCTCCCAGGTCACCGAGTGCAGACTATAATTGTTCCCTTGGACCTTGACCTGATCTACTATTCGACGCCATAGCTGTTAAATGCGATGGGCTATGATGCATATTGGCTCCACCATGTCCTCAAATAATAAGTCCTCTTAGTGCGCTCAAGAGCGGGATGTTACAGTTGAAAATCTCTATTTACATCATTATCGTTTTTTTTTTCAATATTTTCATGTTCTTGTTTCTTTCTCAAATAATACTCTTTTTTTTGTTCATTATGACGAGTTTTGTCTTGAGTGTGATCAAATTTTCTCTTGCACAAACTTTTGTTTCCCATGAATGAAGTTATCTGTAAAAGTTAAATAAAAAAAATCAACATTTTAGAATAGCCTCATAAAAACTTCATTCTCACAAAAATTATTAAAAGATTATTTATCAAGAATTTTATGTTCAACAATGCCTTCACCTTGAAAAAAATTTCAACAATGCCTTCACTTTGAAAAAATGTTCAATAATGCCTTCACCTTGAAAAAATGTTCAACAATGCCTTCAATATATAATATTCTTTTTGCACTCAAAACACCAACCACCTTGTTTAAAACAACGAAAAAATGAAAAAAATGATTCAAAGTTTTGCTTAGGGGCTCTACATATGCAAAAACATGAAACGAGAGTGTAAATTGTGTTAAATTGGTTAGGACGAAATCATATTTATAAGATTTTGATCCAATTGAAACAAAATGACATGTCCCTTCATTATTTATTATTATTTTTTTTTTCCGACCGACGAAATTATCTCACCGATCTTTCGGCCAAAAACATAATGTTCGGCCAAAAAACTAGGAATCCATTTATTTTTGACGAATCCATTAGTAAAATATCTTTCAGCTGAAACAAAATAATTTTCAGCTGAAATATTCTTTCGGCCGAAAACCTACGAATGGGACTATTTGCAAGAACCTGATAATTTCCTCCAGCTTCCTTGCAGTTTGGAGGTTGCAGACTCCTGCAAATACTCAGATTTTAGATTCAAAATTGATATTAGTATTTGCAAAATTGAATCTACTTTCTCTGGATATAATTTGTTTCATTTTCATTTTTTTGATCTAATTTTATTTAATTTTATAAAAAAATCACTCCATAATATTTTTAGGTGACATTATGATTTAGAGAAATGAAATAACCATATCTATAAAAATACACAGTGGAAAATTTAGAAAATCTTATATTCACAATCCTTAAACTGTTCTCTTCAAAATGGTATTTTTATATTTTAATTTTAAGTACAAATTAAGATAGATACAAGGTGGGGGAAAACATGTGTTTAAAATATGCAACTGTTTCATGTTGGTCAACTTAAAAAAATTCTAGAAGTTATAACATTCTTCTATTAGCTTCAAAATTATAGTCATAAGAAAATAGAGTCTCCGCAGATTATTGCAATATATTTAGTTTGTCAATTTTTTTTTTTTAAATAGATACATTGTTAGGGGAAAACATAACTCATTATCATTCCTTTTATTTTTAAGGAACATACTTTGAAACAATTACCAAATTGACATATAAAATCTCATGAAAAATAATTTGAAAAATAGTCAGTAAAAAGATGACAAAATTGTTCACAAGTTTTGTTTTTATTGTAAAGTGAAATTTGAAATAAAAAAAATACTTTTGTATACCAGAAGTTGAAGAACTTGTGAAAATATAGATTTTTTTCTCATAAAACAAGCAAAATAGACACCCATCTTCATGATTTCACCAAATTATTACTCAATAATTAAATGAAGGGACACCTTCTTCATGACAGGCCATGTCTCTTCATGAAAGGGCACCCATGTGCAGGTATATATACAACCCTCATTCTTGTACCTTAGACTTGGAAGAAGTATTCAATTAATTGATCAAATAATGGCACTTTAGGTGGGTATTCTCTAATTTATATAATGCCATTACAATATATAAATGTATTAATGTATTAAAGAAAGATATTTATAAATTAATAAATATTTTGGTATTTTATTTATTATTATTATTATTATTATTATGATTAACGTTCATTAAGAAGAATTGGTCTATCGAACCTTAAGAAAGGTAATACATTAAACTTAGATTTCTTTAGAATTTTATTTTTGTGTTCTAAAAACATTAAGAGAAGTGTTCCAAGATCACCATAGTTTTGATGACCTAGGAGGTTAGGACTTGGTCAATATTGCGATAGATATTATGAAATTGTGATATAATTTGAGTATATGCAAGGCACTCTAAGAGAAATTGATTTTCATGTTCAACCTTCTTAGTGTCACAAATATGATATATTCTTTCATCCCATGAAGTTTTGGTAATTTTCCAACGACTAGTTTTACTATGCATCTTGTGGGAGTTGGTTCAAATTTTAGCAATGTTGATTTTCTTCTTTGCGTTAGTTAAAACTGAGAGATATTTTTGATCTTCTAGATTAGGGTTGACCACCTCCTTATAGTATCTTAACTTCCTTTTATGCTATAATTCTTTATCGCACCACATATTCTCCTTAAATTTAGATGTAATACTATTATTAAATTATCAATATTTTGCAGAATGACATCCTCTTGTATCCCCCAATGATTTACAAAAGACTTGAAATATTTATTCCATTCCCATGAGAGTCGTTGGTGGCTTTGGTTGTAGTTTGAAGAAATTTTGGGGAGCCTCTTGTCTTGAATTTTTTTTATATTGTTCTTGTACATTAAGTACCTAATCATGACTATGCTCTGAATGGGGGAAAGGCCCACTTCTATGAGGAGGATAGGATAGAGTACATTGCCTTTAATTTTGAGATTATAAGTGATAAAATTATTTTAGATATATTCTATCTTTCTCCATGATTCTCTAGAGATAATACATCCCAAAATTTTACATCCATATAAGATAAAAAGATTGACTTGAGTATCAGAGATGAGTTTTTTCTTATCCCATACCTAAAGTATTGCTTGCTTACACTTGTTTTCAATACCAGAATAAGTTTTCCACCTTCCATTTATTCTTTTCTCAATGTTATAGTTCCAATTGAGTTTGTTATGAATTTTGATTCTAGGATATTTGTATGAAGGTACTTCCTCAAAGCTATTGTTCCCATATATACAAAAGTATCGTAGGTGATATTTTGGGATTTAATTACCATAACATTTATTTTTTTAGTGATCATCTAATCATACCCATACTAGCACAAAATACTTAAGGATTCTTAGTTTCTAACCAAGGTCATAGGGATTCCTCACCATAAGAACAATATCATCGACATAAAGAAGAAGGATGATGACTATACCACCAAGAGTCAGGCCAATACAACCAACATCTTCAAAAAAATATTATAACTTATCAATGTATGTGCCAAAGAGGGTAAGGGATAGGGGACAACCTTGTTTGAATCCTATATTATAGTCCATTTATTATGACCAACCCTCAATTTTCCTAAACTTGGAAATAACATTTTCATATAACCTTACTGCAACATATCTCATCTCAGAAGGAATTTTTATCTCTTCTAACCTATTCCAAAGGTTAGTCATGGACATTATATCAAAATATTTTCTAAAATCAATGAAACAACAAAGGATACTGGTTTTATTATTGTTACACTCCTTTGAAATGATCCTAAGTGTAACAATATGGCCCATAGTTGAGTGATATTTTCTAAATATGACTTGAACTTTAGCTCATTTTCCATGATTTCAAGCCGTATGATGATCTTCTTTTCCAAATTTTTTTGTATAACTTATCTAATATGTGGTTAAAAATAATGGTCCTATAATGAGAGGGATTTATTTGATCCCCAATTTTAAAGATAAGAACAACGAGGCTATGAGTCCATGGTTTAGAGAAATCCTACTTGACTCTAAATTGAAGAGCGTATGTATGTGAGGGATGAGGATAGGCCCTCCATTTTTTCATATTTCACCTTGGTAGGCTTCAATGTCTTTAGCTTTCCATTTTGCAAGTTGATTAACCCCAAAATTTATGTGTTCTATAGAAAACACTTTTTCCTCTATAGAACTTTTTGGAATTTTGTCCATGGAAATAGGGGATTCTTAAATATTTTTGAGGTAGGAGTTAGAGTCCTTGGGGGAATCATATTATTTTCTTTATTTTTACGAGTTAGAATTTTCCTTTATAATCTCTTAGGATCTAGCTTAGATAGATGCAAAATATTTTCTTTTTTTCTATTTATGTAGCTTCTTTTCCCCCTTTTAATTAGACCCTTGTATTTATTAATCTCATTGGATTTCAAGGATTTATTAAAGACATCCCTAATGGATTTTCTAGAAATTTTATATTCCTAAATTTTCCAACAAAAATAGATAAAATTGATGTAAAATTATGATAAACAAATGCAATATTATTTTTATAAAATTTATGATTTTCATCCTAAAGATTATAATTTTAAAATAATAATGTGTAATATTATTTTATTTCATAAACATGTAAAACATTTTTTCCCTTGAACATCAAAGATAAAAAAGTAAGGTAATTCAAATTTTATTTTTCTATCTATTTGTTATCAAAACCTCACAAACATGAATATATATCCTTGACCTTATGAATCTCAAGTTATCCATTAAAATGGATTTAATATGTTGCATTTTCTATTAACATCAAGACATAAGGTAATTCTCTTTTTATTTGTCTATCTATTTGATAGAAAAACCTCACAAACATGAACATATAACCTTGATCTTATGAATATCAAGTCATCCATTAAAATGCATTTAATATGTTTCGTTTTCTCTTAAAAACCATAAATAACTAAATAAAGATTATACATTTTAAAGAAAACTCCAAAAATAAAAAAAACACTATTAAAATAATATACCATTAAATAAAATTGGAGACAATAAGCTCTTTCAATTAATGTAATGATCACATATATTATAGTAATAATTATTACATTTATGAAATTATTATCATATATTTATATTAATTTTATTTATTATATATTGAAATTTAGATTATGTATTTTATATGTATTCATAATCATAATAATATATTTTTAAGGTCATAATCAAGCCACAAATTAAATTGGTGTATGAGTCCTCTTTTTCGTTTGACTGCTAAAATCTACCTAGGTGTACATACTCTACTCCTGGATTTGAACTTGTGACCTCCAAGGAGGAAACAAATGTTTTTAGAATTAATATTTAAATGTCTCTTTCTTTCTACAACCCAATATGATGGAGATGTGTAATTTCTTCCCTACTCAACATGAAGTTAACATGTGGCATTTAAAAAAATACTATAGTGAATTCTTACTGCAGTCCATGCCCTGGAAACTCCAGATCTGAGTAGAATTACAGTCTATGCTATGAAAATTGCATATCATAGCATAATAACAGGTTATAGGTAGCATGGAAACCTGCATGAACGAAATACCTGCATGCATGCACATTTCTTGCAAGACATTCATGCAGACACATGTGCTAGTTATAAATGTAACCTCAACAAAGTATGATTGTACACTGCTAGCTGTTCTGGCAAGCTATACCAATCGTTAGGATTTGTAAAATATTCTTGATCTTCTTGTTTCATTTTCCCCTTATAGCTTTAGACTATCATCTAATACATGTGCACTTTGCACATTCTTGTTCCCATTCTTTCTACTTTGTTTCTTGTTTCTTGCTTAGCTTATTGCTTTATCATGGTATTAAAGCACGAGAGGTAAGAATATTCACAGAGATTGGAGATAAGTCTGCTAAAGAGCACGGGAAGTAAAAGTCCTCACATAGCCTAGAGAGAAATCCGCTTAAAATAATGTTGGAGACATCACGGCGTGTGAAAGCATCCTTGCAGAAGGACGAAGCATTTAAAAATATGTGAAATCCTTTTTTCAGGAGGAAAATATAGCCATATAAGAGGAGAATATACAAAAACCATTGGATCGGCCATGGGAACAAATTTGGGCCATTAGATCAAGCCTATACAGAATGAGGAGCATGCATAAGGAGAACAGATCCCAATCGTTGGATCTGAGAGAGTGGATCGACAGTCGTCCGATCTAGGTAACTCACACTGTGTTAAACTCTTAGCCTCCTTCAAACTTCAGAAGTTTGGAGGTTTAAAGAGTGTGAGGGAGTTGAGATAGCCGAATTCCCAAAGGTCGAATAAATATGGACCATTGGATCCAGGGAGGACACTTGGAGGAGATCCATGTGCCCGGAGGAGAGGCACTTCGGGGGAAATTTTTTTGTAGTGGAGCACTGAACTCCTGAAGTCTGAAGGATGAAGTGTCATCAGTCATTGATCTTCCACGAACATGTGCCAAGAGATCCGAATGTTCTAAGGTTTAACACTCCAAGAGAAAGGGGAGAAGGGAGAGTTGACCGGAGGTCAACCGAAGCCTGGAGGTAAGGATACATACTTTTGACTGTCATATTTGAGAGGGACACGTAGAGAAATATCATGGGTTTGGTGACAAATCATTTCTGGAGTTTGAAGAAGTTTTGGGTGTCAAATTCTTAGCACCTTTTGGGTCAAACCTTGGGTCATAGCTCGAGGTCAACTGTGGATAGGGGCATAGTAAGAGCCTGCAGTTTTCATAGAACCTGGACCTTAGGAAGAAAGGGACCTGTGTAATATTGTTTGGCGAGATCTGAGAGCCATTAGATCTGTGCATCTCCGAAATATTCTCTCCTTTGGCACTTCACGGGTATTTTGAATTCAAGTTATGGAAGGCTCCAAATCCTAGAGTCCCAAAGCAATTATGTGTCATTGATTTCAGATCAATGAGGACTATTCAACTATTCATCCATTCATCTATTCGGAGGATCTAAGGTTTCAACGGATTGAAACTCCAGGAGCCCGAAACTCCCCAAGAAATTCTTCTTGGGCTAGCACCTGGTTCTCAGCCCTTTGGTCATATGAGTATGTAACTTGAAAATTTATTTTCGTTAAAAATAAATAAGCCTTGGCTCACAAGTAAACTCAGATAGCTCGATTCCTCCATAAAGAGGGGCTAAACTCGATAAATAACTGAGCTCAGAGTTATGACTCTATAGATCTCGTGCTCGGATAGTCAGATACAACCAAATCAAAGCTAAAGAAGTGGTATTTCCCACATTTATCATCTCAAAGTCACACAAAGGATTTTGAGTTATGCACAAGAAAAAGGAAGAGGCCATGTTTTCTTGCATATATCAGAGGTATTTTTTATCCCTGAGAAAAAGAACGAACAATACTACCGGTTTTTTTTGTTCTAATTTGGTTTTACAAAAATTGCCACCTCTAACCATTTAGGACTAGCATAAGGGGAAATTCTTCTTGAAAAGAACTATGAATTTTGGTCTCTCAGAATGAGATCCTTCTTACAAGCACAAGAGTGCTGGGATCCAGTGGATCTTGGCTATGTGGAACTAGATCCAACACTAGATGCCATGAACAATCAAGAGAGAGTTGCTCAGAAAGAACAAAGGAAAAGAGAGAATGAGGAAAAGTTTTGGATTCAAAACTCAGTGGACGAATCGATTTTCTCAAAAATCACAGGTGGTTTTAACTCTAAGAAGGCCTAGGACATCCTACAAAAAACTTACCAAGGAAATGACAAGGTCAAAACAATCAAGTTACAGACCTTGAGCACGCATTTTGAGAATTTAAAAATGACAAAGTCTGGAAATGTTGATCAATTTATTATCAGAGTCATGGGAATTGTAAACTAGATTAGGTTGACTGGTGAAAAAATACATGATCAAATGATTTTTGAGAAATTCCTCAGAAGTATTCCAAATAAATTCAAAATGGTTGTTAAAACGATCCTTGAATCCAAGGATCTGTCATATTTTTCAACAGATGAACTAATGGGCTCTCTATTAACACATGAGATGAGACTACATCTAGAAGATGAGTCAATAGCCAATGGCTTCAATACCCAATTCTGTTTCAGTAGAGGGAGAGGCATAGGTCAGGGAGGAAGAGGGAGAAGTCCAAGCAATCATCACTCAAGTGAAGGTCACACACATCAAAACCAGAATCAAAATTTCCAACCTCAAAGAGGTAGAGGGAGGAGATCAAATGACAAAGAAAACATACAATGTTATTACTACAAAAAGCATGAGCACTATGAATTGGAATGATGGAAGAAGCAAGCTGAATAACACTCAGACATAGCACATGTCTTAAATCATGAAGGAGACACCTCATATGGGATGTTTCTCTCATGTAACAAAACTGAAGAACAACAGAAGGACCTATGGTTGTTGGACAATGGATGCATCAATCACATGACAAGTAACAAAGATTTGATTTCATGCATTGATTTGTTTATTTCATTTGATATTACACTTGGAGATGACTCTTTAGTCAAAGTTAAAGGAAAAGTAACTATACCTATTCTCACTAAACAATATGTAAAGAAAGACATAAATGATGTCTATCATGTTCCAGATATAAAACATAATCTCTTAAGTGTAGGACAATTAGTTGAAAATGGTTATAAGGTAATTTTTGAAGGAGCATCATGTAGGATATATGACAAAACTCCCAGCAGAAAAATGATTTCTGAAATCCACATGAATAGGAATATAATGTTTCCCCCGACACTTAGAACTGCGAATATGACCAAATCTTATGCGCAAATTGCATCCACCCCCAATGAAACTATGATTTGGCATGCAAGATTTGGAAATCTACCCTTTCAAAGTCTAATCCTTCTACAGAAGCATTCCATGGTCAAAGGTCTATCTATCTTCAAAGGGAAAAATCCCCCATGTGAATCTTGCATTCGTGAAAAACACAAGAGAACTAGCTTTCCCATTCCTCCACTAAAGCCAAACAACACTTAGAGCTAGTTCACACTGACTTATGTGGACCAATGAAAAGAATTTCAATAGGTGGTATCTTTTATTTTCTAATATTTATTGATGAATTTAGCAGGAAAATATGGATCTATTTCCTCAGACGCAAGTCTGAAACCTTTGCAAAGTTCAAGGAGCTCAAGGATGAAACTGAAAAACATAGTGGGAAATATGTGAAGATTCTCAAGTCATATGGAGGAGGAGAATATTGTTCAACATAATTTGCAAATTTCTGCAAATCACAATGCATAATCATGCAAACCATAGCCAGGTATACTCCACAACAAAATGGAGTGGCTACGAGGAAAAAATAGACTAGAATGAACATGGCAAGGAGCCTTATAAGAGAGAAATGTCTGTCAAATCTATTCTGGGCTGAAGCAATAACATGCTTAGTTTATATCCTAAATAGATCCCCAACCTCTAGTGTCAATACGAAGGTCCCTCAAGAAGCGTGGAGTGGGACAAAACTAACTATTGATCATCTTAGGACATTTGGATGCATTGCATTCATTCACATACCTTACAAATTAAGGAATAAACTTGATGATAGAAGTGAGAAATGCATTTTTGTTGGCTACACTGAGACATCCAAATCCTACAGACTCTACAATCTGATTTCAAAGAAATTAATTCTCAACAGAGTTGTCAAATTTCTTGAAAATTAGTTCTTGAGTGAGTCTGAAAATCACCCTATGGGCAGTCAAAATCCATTGCCGCCACTTCCTAAAAACACAGAAAATTCAAGACAACAAACACATCAACCTGTCCTTCCAAGATTGCAGGTACACGGACAACCCAAAAGATCTCATGACAACTCTTCTTCAAGCAAAAATTCATCCTCTGAACCTCAAAATCAAAGAACTTGAAGCTTGAGAGAAATCCATTAGGACTTGGATGATATGAATCATTACAATATTTTTGCATTAATGTCATGTCTACCTACATATTTTAAAGAGGCAGCTAAAGATCCACATTGGGTTCAATCCATGAACCAAGAGATTGATGCCATTGAGAAGAACAAGACATGGGATCTTGTTGATCTGCCAAGACATAAGACAAGTGTTGGTGTTAAGTGGGTTTACAAAACCAAACTCAATGAAAAGGGGTAGATTGAAAAACAAAAAGAAAGACTTGTTTCCAAAGGTTTCTCGCAACAAGCAGGCATTGATTATGGTGAAAAATTTTCTCCAGTAGCAAGGTTGGACACTGTAAGGACTCTTTTATCCATAAAAAATCAACACAAATAGAAAGTATACCGGATGGATGTCAAGTCATCTTTCCTGAATGGTGTCTTAGAAGAAGAGGTCTATGTGGATCAACCACCTGGATTTGTAGTCAAAGAATAACTAGCCAAAGTGTATTGGCTGAAGAAATCCTTGTATGGCTTAAAGAAAGATCCAAGAGCTTGGTACAACAAAATTGACACTTACCTGATCAAGAGTGGTTTCAACAGAAGAAAAAATGAGCCCACTCTATACCCCAAAACAAATCAACAAGGCAAAATTTTGATTGTATGTTTATATGTTGATGACATGATATATACTAGAAATCTTGAGTTAACAATTTTTAAACATGTCATGCAATTTGAGTTTGATATGACAGATCTTGGCATATTGAAATATTTTTTGGGGATTGAGGTTGACCAATCACTAAAAGGGTTTTTTGTCTGTCAGCAAAACTATATATCAAACATCCTCAAAATATTTCACATGGAACATTGCAATCCAACAAAAACCCCCATACCCCTAGGCACAAAATTGAGCAAGCAAGATGAAGGGCCTACGTCTTGACAAATATAGAGTGTAGTTTCATAGTGGGAGAGGGAGACATATTGACAAATATAGAGTGTAGTTTCACTTAAGAAAGGAAGAATAAAAAATGAATCCCAACACTTGGAGACCGGGGAATCAAAGACAAAGCTTCATTCAATTTAATCAATGAGATTTACAATGTATATCTAAGATGAAAAACAATTGGAAACTGTTTGAAATGGTTCGACCAACCTCAACTAATTGCAACAACTAATTCTCCATTATTCTAAGTCTCCCCTTTAATGGATAAAGGAATGGCATCCACACCTAACATCTCCCTAAATAGTTCAAATTTTATCTTCCCAAGAGGCTTTGTGAAAATATCAACAACATTTTCACTAGTATTACAATACATTAAAGCAATGTCATTAGACTGCATCTTTTCTTGAACAAAATGGAATTGAGTATCAACATGATTTTTCCTTGAACGATAAAATGGATTATTTGACAACTTGATTGAGCTCTAGTTATCACATTTGATTATCATATCTTTCTTTTGTTCTTCTCCAACATCTTGAAGTAGTCTTATCAACCAAACAACTTCACAAGTTGCTACACACAATGATTTATATTCTGACTCAGTAGATGACAAAGATAGAGTAGTTTGCTTCTTACTACTCCAAGAAACAATCCCACATCCAATGCCAAAATCATAACCTATAGCAGATCTCTGATCATCTAGATTGTCGGCCCAGTCAGAATCTAAGTAACCTGTCAGATCAAGATCTAATGAATAAGTATATTTAATACCATAATCAATTGTTCCTTTGAGATACATGAGTATCCCTTTCACTGCATTCCAATGGATTTCTAGAGGTTTAGCCATAAACTGACTTAACACACTAACAAAGTATGCTATGTCAGGTCTGGCTATAGTGAGATAGTTCAAGATTCCCACCATCTGTCTATACACTATATCATTTATCTCCTTCAAACCATCATTACAATAAAGTACTTCTTTGACATATTTTCCTTGAGACACAAAGGTTTGACCAACATTTCTCCATACTTTAAGAACAAGACAGTAATGTAACTCACCAAGATCTTTGATTTCAAATACCTGTGACATCTGCTTCTTAATTCCACTAATCAATTTTTCTAAATTTCCTGTAATAGTTAAATCATCAACATATAAATAAATCAATACAATGTGCCCCTTTTCATCAAACTTGGTATACAGATTTGGATCACTTTTGCTCCTCATAAAACCCTGCTGAAGAAATAAGGAATTTATCTTCTCATACCATGACCTAGGTGCATATTTCAGTCCATACAATTCTTTCTTTAATTTACATACTAAATGTTCCTCACCACTTTTCACAAACCCCTCTGGTTGAGTAAGGTAAACCTCCTCCTTTAACTCACCATTCAGAAAATCATACTTTACATCTAATTGGTGAAGCTTCCAATGGTGTTTTGTACCTAGTGCAGTTAACATTCTTATAGTGTTTAATTTAGCTACTAGTGCAAATTTTTCTGCATAATCAATGCCCTCTTTCTGTGAATACCCTTTTTCCACCAATCTGCATTTATATTTATCTATACTACCATATTCTTTGAATTTAGGTTTGTATATCCATTTACATCTTATGGGATTTTTATCTTTTGGAAATTCAATCAATTCCCAAGTTTTGTTTTTCATTATAGAGTCATATTCTTCCTCCATTGAATTTCCCCACTCTTCATGCTCATAATCTTCATTAAAAATCATGGTATTTAAAATATTACTCATTAGGGCAGAATCTTTATGTGGACAAACTTGTCGTGAATATATTTTTGATTGGCTGGTGACTTCTTCTCCATTTTGTGAAGATTCTTCTTCACTGCTAGATGTATCCATGTCACTGAGTGCTTTTTCCTGCTGCTTCTTATCTTCTTTGACTAGCTCATATTCAAGAAGTACATGCCATCTTTTATGACTCTTTTCCTCATTGTTTCCTTTTGCCTTCTCATGGAAAATTACATCTCTACTTGCAAACACTTTGTGAGTATATGGATCAAACGATTTATATGCTTTAAATTCTGAACAATACCCTATAAAAATACATTTGATAGCTTTAACATCAAACTTCTTCCCGTTCTCCTTTGGAATGTGTGAATGTGTGAAAAACCCTTACACCCAAATATCCTCAAATTATTAACTGCTGGTTTATAATCATACAAGGTTTCGAAAGGAGTTTTATGATCAAGACACCTTGTTGGACTTCTATTCTTTAAGTAAACAATAGTGCTAATGACCTCAACCCAAAAAGCATTTGAGATATTCTTACCTTTCATTATACTTCGTTCACACTCCACCAAAGTTATGTTTTTCCTTTCTGCAACTCCATTATGTTGTGGAGTGCAGGGTACTATAAATTGTTGTACTATTCCATTATCTTTTCAATACTTGATGAAGTTCCCCAATATGTAATCTCCCCCTTGATCCGAGTGGATGATTTTGATGGGTTTTCCTGTTTGCTTATCCAACATGCTTTTAAATTCCTTGAATTATTAAAAAACATCACTCTTTTCCTAAGGAAATAAATCCATGCGTATCTTGTGCAGTTATCAATAAATAACAAAAAATAAGAAACACCTCCTAGTGACCTTGTCTGCATTGGTCCACAAAATTCAATGTGCACAAGTTCCAATAGATATCTTTTTCTCCTATCAAGACTAGAGGGGAATTCATATCAAGACTAGAGGGGAATTCATCTCAAGACTAGAGGGGAATTCATCTCTGTGCATCTTTCCTAATGCACAACCTTCACAAGCAACATACTCATTCTTCAACATAGGGATTCTTTCAACCATACTTTGTTTTTGTAATAACAACAAATCATGATAATTAATGTGACCATACCTTTGGTGCCAAAGAGTTTCTATAGGGATAGTCACAGAAGTTAAAGTTTGATGATTCTTGCTAGTGACATCAAGTTTGTATAGGCCTCCAACTATGACTCCTGAAGAAACAATAAACAATACTGTAATGATCTTGCAAGTCCTTCCATCAAGATTTGCATCTTGAATTTTCAATTGATAAAATTCTAGCCATCTAGCTTGTTGACTTCGTTAAGGTAGGTTTCTACTCACAGATTTGGCATCCTTGCAAACTCCTTCACACAACAAACTCCTCTCCAAAGCAACGATCAAACGCAAGAAAGAAAAACAGATAGCCCTTTACTCCTTGCAATTGTTTCCTTACTCTAGGAACTTGGAAATTACCTTACTTCAACGGTTCACTTCTCTATACTACAAATTTTTGTTGTTACTACAAATGCGAAAAATAAATCTCAAGGCCTCCTTTAAAATTAAAATAGAACACTTTATTTTACTTCTTTACAAATTATCTGGATGCTTTAGATATAGTTAGGTCCATATATTATAATTATAAGACTCAAATATCAAAACCATATACCCTTTCTTGCCTTTATCAATCCACACGATTCTTCCTTGTTGAGCGTGATTTTTCCTCGACCAAGTCTGTGATTATGTTCTAGATGAGAGAAACGATCTGCCCAACAACAATGGCGGTTGGTGTAATCTACTACTTCAACACTTTGATCTGACTCACCCTACAGTCTACCTCTCTCCTTCTGGACGCACCAACAACGATGCTCCTCAGGAGACAGAGAACCGCCGCCTTCAACGCAGACAACGATCCTCTTGCGGGATCTGTCTAGTTCTACGAGAAGCAACAGCACCACACACGCTCTCCTCTCTCAGGCTCTGATACCAATTTAAGAAAGGAAGGATAAAAACCAACTCCCAACACTTGGAGACTAGGGAAGAAAAGACAAAGCTTCGTTCAAGTTAATCAATGAGATTTACAATATATATAGGATGAAAAACAGTTGAAAACAGTTTGAAATTGTTCGACCAGCCTCAACTAATTTCCGCAACTAATTCTCCATTATTCTATTCTTCAACTACAAGTGTTATCTAACAATGGATTTGCTATTACTGTCAAACATAAACACGAGCCTGAATAATTTTTTGAACTTTTTATGTATGTTTTCAATCAATGGATGAAGAGCCATATAAGTGTTTATACTTTTCTTTTTCTTTTGAAAATGGAAATCCGCCATCAATATACATGAGATATTGAATACAAAGTAAAATAAATCTTATTTTGTGTAAATTTTTTAAACCTTAATATGAAGTTGATATTGGGCATTTAAAAAAAATATTAATAAGAAAAAACAATTTCATAGATAAAATATTTTTATGTCCACCTATTTTAATATATATAACAATGACTACATTTAGTACTAATAAGAATTGATATATAACATCTAAAAAAATATTTTAATATTTATCTTAATAAAATAATATTATATAAACTTTATAGGAAGAGAATTCTTATAAAAGATTTTATATAAACTTTGTATATAAAGATAATTTTTATTTTATATAGAGATAATTTTCTTATAGAAGATTTTATATAAACTTTGTATATAAAGATAATTTTTATTTTGTGCATAGGTGATTTGATGTCTATTGACACATGATAAAGCCTATATATGTAATAACATCTTATAGTCGGGTCAGACCTTGAAGAGTCTTCGTGACTAGATTGAAGGAGAAGCTGGTCTAGATGTTTATGTATAATATGGATGCTACTTTCTTATCATATAGTATTTGATATTAAATTTTAATGTGGCATTGCCTTTATTTACATTTAATGTTATTTTCTTTGTTTCAGTACACACTAATAGATGTTTGAAATGTGTTGTCGAATTGGTGATGACATTATTTTCTTTGTTTCAGTACACACTAATTGATGTTTGAAATGTGTTGTCGAATTGGTGATGACAACCAGAACGATCCATCAAAGCTAGCTTTACTAAGCCTCGGAAGAACGGAAAACAAACATAGAATAGATGCTTCCAATCTAGCTGTTAAATTAAGCAAAAAGAATTGTACTTGAATTGTATAGAGAGTGTTGCGAGAAGGATGACATTGGAGGATATTATGATTCCTTAAGAACCAATATACCATGAAGGATATCGATGCTAATGGGCATAGTTTAAAATCTCGGGGAGTTCTGGGGAATTTAATTTCTTGTGGTTTTAGTTCGCAATTTTCATTCTTTTCTTTGTTTAAGTAGCATGAAGGAAGGCAGGCATGTTGGGGAATTTAATTTCTTGTGGTTTTAGTTCGCAATTTTCATTCTTTTCTTTGTTTAAATAGCACGAAGGAAGGCAGGCATGTTGTAGTGAAAAAACTTATCCCTATCCCGAACATTCATTTGTTGCAGCAAGTTTTTTTTTATGTTCATAGTCATTACTTGATATGGCTATGGATGAACATTTTACTGGAGAAAATTGATGATGGGTATTTGTCAAATCAATAGCTATGTAATCCTTTTAAAAATCTATTAAAAATCTATCTTCGGCAGCCAAACCATTAGAATCTCTTAAATTATATTAAAACTCTATGCTGGGTAGCTCAGCCATTACAATATCTATTATATAGCTAAGCCATTACCATAACTATTATATAGATTTATTTTAATATTATTTTTAAATATAAAAGAGATGGTTTTTTTTTTCTTCAGTTAATTTTTTTATCCAATTATAATCATTATACAAAATCAAAATTAAAAAAAAAGATGTGATGTGAAAAAGAATTATAAAAATATTATTAAGAAAAAGCTTTTTAATTTTTTTCATTTTAGA
>JZKD02S1673513.1:624952-636338 GCA_000966675.3 Picea glauca | reverse complement strand
TATTATATTATAGGTTACTATTTTAGTTTGGAAAAAACAAAAAATATATAGGTGAATATTCATATATATATATATATATATATATATATATATATATATATATATATATATATATAATTTACTATTAAAACTTTTAAATTTTAACTTCTAAATTATTAATTTAATCGTATTTTATTTTAGATAAATAATTAAAAAAAAATGATTAATAAATATATTTCTTTAGAAAATTCTCAAAAATAGTGGATTAATGAAATTTTCCCTCTAAAAATTACCTTTATTAATAGTGATCAATATCTCGTTGGTAGTTAAACTTACTCTTTTACAAAATTTAATCAATATACTTTATGTTAAACTTATGTCTATTTGATTTACTCCTTACCAATTTATAATGAAGTTAAAACATAATATAATTCAAAGTTAACACATCTTATAATTCAAAGTTAATACATCTTACAATTAGAAGTTAAAATATCTTATAATTAGAAGTTAAAATATCTTGATTTTTGTTTAACTCAAATTTCTTTCTTAAATCTTCTCTACACAAGATTTAATAAAGAAGAAAACTCTTTATCCAAGAAGGATTTACAACTATCTAAGGAATGTCACAAGGTTACATAACCCTAATGAACTAATGAATGTTGTAACAATTTCAAGTCTAACTTATGACAAATAGCTACGCCACAATGTGATGTTCGTTTAAGCTTAACACTCGATCACAACTGTCAAGGAATGTCACATAGTGATGTAACCCTAATGAAGGTTGCAATATGACATAATATTTTGAAGGCTAACTTATGTCAAATAGTTTCATTCCTCAACGGTTGTGTCACATTGTGACACACATCTTCAATGTATTATGTTGAATTCCATCATTCCTAAATGGTTATGTCACAATGTGATGTTCATTTAAGGTTACGTCACATTGTGACATTCCATTCATGAATGTGGCAATTCAACATTATTCAACCAAGATGAAAAACACAATGTAATATTACCATAGTAAACCAAGGTCAACCATTAATCACTATAATCAACATGGTTTTCTATAGTTAACCATTACTCACCATAATCAACATAGTTCATGAATGTGGCAATTCAACATTATTCAACCAAGATGAAAAACACAATGTAATATTACTATAGTAAACCAAGATCAACCATTAATCACTATAATCAACATGGTTTTCTATAGTTAACCATTACTCACCATAATCAACATAGTCAACAATAGTCAACTTAGTGTGATGCTTATGAATGGAACACAATGTAAAACCTCTAATTTGACACCCATATTCGAGTATTAAGAAACACATAAACATGAAACTCAAACATAAACCTAAAGGAATGTCACAAGTTGACATAACCCTAAATCAAAGTCAACCATAGTCAATAACAACTGAATGGTTGACTATGGATGACCTTGCACCCATATTCCAATATGAGGGTCACAATTCATAAACATCATACTCAAACATAACCCTAAAGGAATTTCAGGAGGTGATATAACGTTAATTGTAGTCAACTATAGTTTACTAAGGGTGACTTTTAATTTGGCACCCATATTCTAATATGACATACACAATTCAAAACATCACACTCAAACATAACCCTAAAGTAATGTCACAAGGTGACATAGCCCTAAATGTATGTCGCAATGTGACACAACATTTTCAAGTCTAAATTGAATGTCAAATAGCTACATTCAACAATGGTTGTGTCACATTGCGATGTACATCTTCAATGTGTTAAAATATTGTAATTGTGAAGAATATTCTACTTATTATTGAGTTATGATTAAATAGATCAATCCCCTTTTGTGGATTGATCATGTCGAGATTTTCATATGACCAAATCCCCTTTTATGGATTGGTCAAACCATAATTGTATGAGACTAATTGAGAAGCCACCCCCTAGGGCTAATTAAAGTGGTTTTAGCCACTATGTGAAGAAGTCATCCCTGCTTGATCAAGAGTCACCACCCTAGTGCTCTCAGCTAGTATAAATAAGAGAGGCTATGAAGCTGTAGTTAGAAGAAGGAGAAGAGAGAGGGGCATTTCTCAGTCTTGGATATTCTCTAGTGTTTTGGTATTTTGTCTTGGCATTGTATTGGCAATATACATTAAGGAAGTTTTTTGTTGGGTTTTCTCCCCCATGAGGGTTTCCTAGGATAAAATGTTGTGTATTGTGTGATTGTGTTTCTCTCAGTGATCCTAATTGTGCTATTAATTTTGAAAAGAATTAAAACTTAACATGGTTTCAGACCTAATCTAAAGAGAGCACCTTTCACTTGATAATAAAAAATGACACTATTGTCGTATAAGAAAATTATGGATTTTTCTTGGAAGGGAATTTTTTCCTAAAATCCACATAGGGAAGTGCGTTGTAGCCTAGCGAAGTCATTGGTAGCTTGAGTGCACCTTTTCAGTGGGAAAAACTTTTAGAAAGTGAAACCCTAGTTTTCACTGGTACAAGAAAACCAGAAAACCAAGAAACGAGAACCAGTACCAGAAGTACCAATCCAAATTTATGCAAGCTCAGTTTCAAGTGATAAAATTTGGATTTTATGAAATCTCACTGCACTAGCCTACTCTCCTCAGCCAAGCACACCTCTTGGTAATTTCAAATTTAATTTTTGATAAATTTAATTTTTTAGTCATTTTCCCAGCTCCAGGTCAAGATGCCTGCAACCACCAAGCTTGTTGACAAGTTAGAAGGTTTGGAAAAATTTCATGCCTGGAAGTATAGGATTTCAGTCATTCTTGAAGAGAAGGACCTTGCAGGATTCATGAAGGAAAATGTACCTCAAGTGGCAAAAAAATAATTTTAGACTTTATTAAATATATCTTTATTCCTCAAGTGGCTTCTAAGAAAACTCCAAAATAAATGTTTGATGCCATAACCAGAGTGTATGAAGGAAAGAACATTAACTAAAAGATGAACTTGAGAACCCAACTCAAGAATACAAAGACATAGAAAGGAGAAACAATTCATGACTATTTCTCTAGGATCTCTCAATTCAAGGAACAACTAGAAGCAATTGGAGACAACCTAGATGAATATGAACTCATAATGATAACTCTTAATGGTCTCAAAATACCTTTGGATTCCTTCATCCAAACTATTTTTTCCATAACAGATAAACTACAATTTGAAAATCTTTGGGAAGAATGTGTCTAATAAGAAGCAAGAGTAGCTAACTGAGAAGAAGTTCTTTCAAGGGATGAATATCAAGCCATAGATGCTCATGATAAAGGAGAAAAGAAAAGGTATCACTTCAATAAGGAGACCAACCTACACAAGGAATCTCACTCCCCAAAGAGATTCACCTACTCCCATAAATAATATCACCCTCCAAAGGAGATTCCAGAATTTTTAGAAAGGTCAAAGAAGAGAAAAGGATTTATCCTCTTATCAATGTTACCATTGTGACAATATGAGACATATGGCTAAGAATTTTCCATCTATAAGAAAAGTATACAAGAAGAGAAATAACAAAAGACATTATGCCCATGTAGTTGAATATGATGAGCCGCCCACAAATATGATTAAAGAAAATATTGAAGACTATGCATTATCTCTGCCCTATCAGGATCTGTGTCACTAGAGAGGACACTTGGCTCATAGATAGTGGTGCTTCTAAGCACATGATAGGTCAGAGAGACATTTTCTCTAGCCTTACAGAAAAACAATTTCCATAGAAAGTTACACTTGGAGATCATTACCAGTACCCTATCAAAGGAGTGGGAGAATCCACTTACAAACTTGATCTAGGGACTCCGATGAAGATGATGGATGTACTATATGTACCAAGTTTGACAAATAATTTACTTTCTATCTATGCTTTATATAAGAAAGGTTTCAAGGTTACATTCAAAGAATTTACTTTCTATCTACGCTTTACATAAGAAAGGTTTCAGGGTTACATTCATATATGGTGAAGTCTTTATGTGGCCTAAAGGAAAAACCATAGAATATGCAATTTTTATTAAAACAAAATAAGGTGGCCTATATAAGTTAAAAGGTCACTCAGATGTAGCCTTGACTCACTCCACTGAGAGGCCATGTAAAATTTGGCATACAAGACTAGCTCTCATCAACTACAAGGTCTTACCATATGTGAGAAAGGTAGTTATAGGTTTACCATAATTCAAGGTTGATAATGAAGGTGTGTGCAAGGGATGTGCACAAGGAAAGAACATAAAGAATCCTTTCCCGAAGAGCGACAATAAAGAAGAAGGAATCTTGGAGCTCATCCACTCATATGTATGTGGCCCAATTTCATCAACCTCTCTTAGTGGGTATGTATATTATGTATCATTTATTGATGACTATTATCGCAACACATGGTTTTGCTTATTGAAATCGAAAGATGAAGTGTTTGGGAAATTCAAGGAATTCAAATCCTTGATAGAAAATCTCTCTAAAAGAAAAATCAAGATACTTGGGTCAAATAATGGAGGATAATACACCTCAAAATAGTTTGTAATATTTTGCAGAGATGTTGGGATTAAGAGGGAGCTCACCACTCCCTACAATCCTCAACAAAATCATGTAGTAGAAAGAAAGAACATAAATATAATGGAAGCATTGAAGACTATGATCCACGATCAAGAACTTCCAATGCATTTATGGGAAGAAGTAGCAAGAACATTAGTGTATGTCCAAAATATATTATCCCATAGTTCACTTGGATTCAAAACCCCCAAATAAATGTTCTCCGGAATGAGTCCAAAAGTAAGCCATCCAAATATATTTGGTTGTCCACTGTTTCTACACATTCCAAAAGAAAAGAGAACCAATATGGACCCTTCAGGAAAGAAGGGAATATTTGTTGGATACTGTGATCTCTCAAAGTCATTCATAATTTACATACCAAGTTATGATCATATTGAGATCAATGAAGATGTAACCTTTGAAGAATATGAAACACTCAATAAATCAAGGAGATGATAACCTGAATAAGTATACAGAGAAGAACCTGTAGCTTCAAGAGTTACAGAACCAGTGAGGGAAGTCATAGTTTCCACTGATGATGAGATTCAAGAAGATCATGATATGATAGAATCTCAAGAACCTCCCCAGATGAGGATATCCCACAAGAGAAATCCAGCTTGGGTAAGAGAACTTATTCAACATGGATAGAAGTATGGTGCCCCTGAAGGAACCATGAGATAAATCAAGAAACCTAAGCCATTCTCCAATTATATGGCTTTGATGTGTGATATCATAGAAAAGGATCCTAATTGATTTGACAAATCCATTTAGAAGAAAGAATGGGAAGATTCCATTACAGAAGAATATTAATCCATTATAAAGAATGATATATGGGAAATAGTTCCTAGACCGAAGAACAAATATGTGGTATCTTCCAGATGGTTATATAAGATAAAACACATTGCAGATGGAAGTATTGAAAAACATAAAGGAAGGTTTGTAGCTAGTGGATTTTCTCAAAAGGAAGGAATTTATTATGAGAAGACGTTTCCTCCTATATCGAGATACACTTTTATCAAAACCATCATAGCTCTTGCAACCAAGATGAAGTGGAAGTTACACCAGATGGATGTGAAAACAACCTTCTTAAATGTTGTCATTGAAGAATAAGTGTATATAGAGCAACCTCAAGGGTTTGAAGTTGAATATAGAAAGACTCATGTATGCAAGTTGGAGAAGGCTCTGTACGGATTGAAGCAAGCTCCTAGAGCTTGGTATGGAAGAATTGACAGTTTCCTAACAATCTTGGGAATAACCGTGAGTAAACATGATTTTAACCTTTGCTTCAACGTTATGAATGATGAGACAGGTATATTTCTACTGTATGTGGATGAATTATTCTTAATTAGAGAATAAAATATCATGAATGATTGTAAGAAGAAGCTCACTGTAAAATTTGAGATGAAAGACCTAGGATTGATGCACTATTTCCTAGGTCTCGAAGTTTGGTAGAGCCCAAAGAAGATATTCCTAAACCAAGGGAAGTATTCATTTGAAATAATGAAGAGGTTTGATATGTTGGAATCTAAAGCCATGAACAAACCCATGGAAACAAAGTTGAAGCTCATGGTTGATACCTTGTCAGAATTGGTTGATGCTACTCTATACAGACAAATCATTGGATTGTTGATGTATCTAATGCATATCATGCCATATATATGTTTTTCTATGAAAACCCCGAGTCAGTATCTCATAGGGCCCATACGTGTTCACCTTTTTGCTGCAAAACATTTCATGAGATACCTTAAGGGTACGTTGGAATTGGGTCTCTGTTATAATGGATATCCTGAATTTAGACTGATTAGTTATATCGATTCAGATTGGGATGGAAGTGTTTTTGAAAAAATGATTACTTCAAGATGTTGTTTCAGTCTGGGGTTAGCCATGACTTCATGGCGGAGCAAGAAGCAATCCAATATGTCTCTCAAAACGAAATAAGCATAATACATTGTTGCATGTTCCGTCAGTTTTGAAGACATATGGATTCAAATGTTGTTGATAGGTATATTTGATCTGGAGATGGAAGAAATCATGATTCTATGTGATAACTAGAGTTTCATAAAAATGATGGACAACCCTGTGTTCCATGATAATTTGAAGAACATAGAAATCCGGTATCACTTCATTTGGTATGTGGTATAGAGGGGTGTTGTAAATCTCCAATATGTTGGCATAGATGAGCAGGTCACAGATGTGTTGACCAAGCCTTTGTCTCATGTAAAGTTTGAATACTTTCAAGACAATCTTGGTATAGTCCTAAAGGACCTCCCTCGAAAGGGGGAGTGATGTTGATGATACTATGGTATCCTAGACAATAACATGTAGGTCAGTTAGGATTTTATATCCTAGGGGACTAATCATCCCTGGAAAGATCCCTAAGGTTCGGTAAGGACAGTTTGTCAGAGTACCTGTGCATGTATATTCCAACTATGGTTAATAGTGGTATCTTTGTTAGGATTTTTATAATCCCATGGAATCTTTATGATTCCTTGATAGATCCAGAAGGCCTGCTAAGGACAGTTTGTTAGAGCACCATGTGATAGCTCCGTTAGGATTTTATATCCTAGGGAATCTTATGATTCCTAGGCAGATCCCTACGGACTTTCAGAGTACCAAAAAATGATGTTGTTGCACCTGCATCATTTTGTTGTGCTATAAAGATGATGTTGTTGTTCCAGTATTGTGCTTTGATTATGATGTTGCTCCAGCCTTTTGATGACGATGATGATGTTGTTGTTTATATTGTTTCTTTTATGCTAACTGGTGTTGATGTTTCAGGTTCCATCTCCATGTTGTGAATGATGATGATGATGTTATTCTAGCTCCATGCTGTGAACGATGATGTTGATGCCATTCCAGATTCATGCTATGAATGATGATGATGATGATGATACTCGAGCTCAATACTGTGAATGATGATGTTATTGATGGTGAGAAAAAATTCCAATGATTTATAGATATTCCAGTCAGTTTTCGTTGCTTCCCTCTCTCTCTCTCTCTCTTGCGATGATGTTGTAGAATACCCTTCTTGTTAAGGAAGAGTCTTAAAATATTGTAACTGTGAAGAATATTCTACTTATTATCAAGGATGATTTTAGGCGCTAAATTTCCCTCATGGGCTAATTTTCCATGGTTTTCCACAAAAAAATATTCGCTATTCTAAAAATGATTCGCCCAAATTCTATAGGATAAAATTATTTTACCTTAAAAATCACCAAAATTTTATACAAACTACATAAAATCCTTTGAAATTTGAATATTTTTATCAAAATATCACAAACATTTCATAGTTGGAATACGAAAGATTAGTAAGATTCGTCAAGGTTTCTACATTTTAAAATAAATTTCCATCCTTAAAATCACCCCTACTTATTATTGAGTTATTATTAAATATATAAATCCCCTTTTTTGGATTGATCAGGTTAGGATTTGTATATGACCAAATCCCCTTTAGTGGATTGGTCAAACCCTAATTATATGAGGCTAATTGAGAAGTCAGCCCCTAGGGATAATTAAAGTGGTTTTAGCCACTAAGTGAAGAAGTCAACCCTTCTTGATGAAGAGACACCACCCTAACGTTCCTCAACTAGTATAAATAAGAGAGGTTAGCGCCTCATTCATTCACTCACTAAAGTCACTCACCTAGTGCGAAAGTTTGAAGGAAGTTGCATTTAGAAGAAGGAGAAGAGAGAGGTGCATTGCTCAGTCTCAGATAGTCTCTAGTGTTTTGGTCTTTTATCTTGGCATTGTAATGGAAATATATACTAAGAAAGTTTTTTGTTGGGATTTCTCTCCCATGAGGGTTTCCGAGGATAAAATGTTGTGTATCTTGTGATTGCGTTTCTCTTAGTGATCCTAATTTTGATATTAATTTTGAAAGAATTAAAACATAACACAATGTATTATGTTGAATTCCATCATTCCTAAATGGTTATGTCACATTGAGATGTTCATTTATGATTATGTCAAACCGAAAACCTTTAATTTGACACCCATCTTCTAGTATAAGGAACACAATTCAAAAACATGACACTCAAACATAACCCTAAAGGAATGTGACAAGGTGACATAACCCTAAATGAACGTCAAACATAGTCAATAAATTATGAATGGTTGACTATGGATAACCTTGCACGCATATTCCAATATGAGGGAGGGACACAATTCATAAACATCACACTCAAACATAAACCTAAAGGAATTTCAGAAGGTGATATAACCCTAAATGTAGTCAACTATAGTTTAATATTGGCACCCATATTCTAATATGACAGACACAATCCATAAACATCACACTACATAACCCTAAAGTAATGTCACATGGTGACATAACCCTAAATGAACATTGCAATGTGACGTAACATTTTCAAGGCTAACTTGAATGTCAAATAGCTACATTCATCAATGGTTGTGTCACATTGTGATGTACATATTCAATGTATTATGTTGAATTCCATCATTCCTAAATGGTTACATCAGATTGTGATCATTTAGGGTTATGTCACCTTGCAACATTTCCTTAGTGAGATAACCCTAAATGAACGTCCCAATGTGACATAAATTTTCACAACGAACATCTTTTGGATAGTTACATTCTTCAGTGGTTGTGTCACATTGCGACGTACATCTTTGATGTTTTATGTTGATTGCATTGTTCCTAAATGGTTACGTCAAATTGTGATGTTCATTTAGGGTTATGTCACCTTGCGACATTTCCTTAATGAGATAACCTTAAATGAACGTCCCAATGTGATATAAAATTTTCATGTCTAACTTATGTCAAATAGTTACATTCGTCAATGGTTATGTCAAATTACAATGTACATCTTTGATGGTTTATGTTGAATTGCATCGTTCCTAAATGGTTACGTCACATTGTGATTTTCATTTAGAGCTATGTCATCTTGCGCCATTTCCTTAGGGTTATGTTTCAGTGCAATGTTTATGAATTGCATCCCTTCTATTAGAGTATTGCTGCCATATTAAAGGTCATCCATAGTCAATCATGCTCAATAGTAGTGAAGATTCTCATAAAATCAATCATGTTCAACCATAGTCAACACATGAAGATTGCAATGTGACAACCATTTAGGAATGATGCAATTTGACATAAGACAATGTCAATGTACATCAAAATGCAACAGAACCATTGAGGAATACAACAATTCAACATTATTCAACTAAGGTAAATATCACAATGTAACATTATCATAGTAAATCGTCAAAATAATGACACAACCTAACAGACAAAAGTTCAAATGCAACAAAATCCTTAATTATCCTCACAATATGACATCACATTTGTTTAATGTTACATTGTGACAAAATCCTTAATGAGCACCACAATGTGAAATGGAATTTGATGAATGTTGCAATGTGACATAGCCATTGATGCCACCATATGAATGTCAAAATCCAAAATAACCATTAAGGAATTTCAAAATCCAAAATAACCATTAAGGAATGTCAAAATCCAAAATAACATAACCCAAGAAAATGTTGCAATGCAATGACAACCTTGATGAATGTCTCAATGCAACAACAACCTTGTTGAATGTGGTAATGGGACAACAACCTTGATGAATTTCACAATGCAACATCACCTTTGATAAACTCTCCAATGTGACATAACTATTAGTAACATTATTAAACCATTGACCCTAGCCAACCACAAGCATACACCACACTGAACCATAATGAACAATGGGAAACCAAAGTCAACTAAAATTAGGGTGGCATGGCCCTAATGGATGTCACAATTCAACATAACCATTTGGTATTGGGAAAGTTAATGACGATGAATGTTTCAATTTAACACAACTATTGAGGAATGTGAATTATGGCCAACTAAAGTCAACAAAACTCAATGCAAGATAATCCTTGATAAACATTGCAATGCAACATAAATATTAAGGAACATAGCAATTTAACACAAAGTAGGCCAAAATGAATGTCTAAATGTGACATAACCATTGAAGAATGTCATAATCTATCATAACCCTTGATGAACATTGAAATCCTATCAAACCCTTAATGAACATCACAATGTGACATCGCATTTGATTCATGTCAGGTTGTGACAAATACCTTAATGAACATCATAATGTGACATGACATTTGATGAACATTGCCACATGACATTTGTTGAACATTGACACATGGCATTATGTAAGATGAATGTCTCAATGTGACATAACCATGTCAGAATGTTGTAATCCGACATAATGCAAGAAAATTGTTGCAATGCAACAAAACCCTTGTTTAACATAACCATGTTGGAACATTGTAATCCAAATTAATAAAAGAAAAATGTTGCAATGCGATAACAACCTTGATGATTGTTGCAATGTGACATCAACTTTGATAAACTCTACAATGTGACATAACCTTTAATAACATTATTAAACGAGTAACCCTTTCCAACCACAAGCAAACACCATAGTGAACCATAATGAAAAATGGCCAACCAAAGTCAACTAACCTTAATTTGACATAGCCCTAATGATTGTCACAATGCAATATAACCATTTAGGATTGGAAAATTCAATGAAGAGGAATGTTGAAATTTAACACAACTATTGAGGAATGTTAGTTATGGCCAACCAAAGTTAATAAACTCAATACAACAGTTGATAAACATTGCAATGCAACATAAATATTAAGAAACCTATCAATTTAACATATGTTAAGCCTAAATGAATGTCTACATCTGACATAACCATTGAAAAATGTGACAACCTATCATAACCCCTAATGAACATTAAAATACAACAAATCCTTTGTAATGTTCCTGACTTGGCTAGTCTAGGAAACACTGCTAATGTGTGTGTAGGATCAAAGGTTTACAACATATAAATGATCATACAAATAATAAACGCGACAAAGGACTGCA
>JZKD02S1673513.1:595105-622031 GCA_000966675.3 Picea glauca | reverse complement strand
AACACATGATAGCATGAGAGCGACCCATATTGACAACAAACCAGCCTTCATTGTGTCTTTCCACAATCCAAAATTGTGATAAAAGAGCAAAGAAGAAGCTTAACTTAGTAATAGAGCTCCAAGGGTGTTACGAAAAACCAGTAATCGATCACAGAGAGAAAAAAAAAACGAATGCTTCTGCACGCAGCTTATTTTAACGTAGAGGTCTAGATATTTATACCCAGAACCTTGAAAGACCAAGAGACTCTACAGGAATACTCTACCTATAACTCGAATCAGTTACATTACAACACAATCACAACAGTTATCTCAAAGCCGCCACACATACACCCACAGCCGTCCAAACCATGATATTGATATGACCGTTCAAACGTATACAAAACCACGAATGGTTAATCAGTAATTAATCCTTATCCTTCGGAGTTCACAGGATGCGAAATTCACAACAAAGGGGTGTTGTAACAGAAGATCCTACAATCTGGAACGAAAAGAAAACAGCCTTTGTGGGAGGCAGCAGAAGCTAAAGGAGCATGAGCGTGGAGGTATGTGTGAGAATAGGTCGTATTTAAGCTCTAACATTCCTCCTCCTGCTCATGCATGGCCATCTCTAAGGCCTCTCTCCAACGAACCTCAAGTTTGAATATTCCAGGGTCCTCTGACAATGATTCCCGTACTATCACATGGCAGACACTGTTTACTTTTCTGTTTCAGCCACAGATTCAGCTCGTTTCTTTCACTATTTTAGTCCAACTCGTGTATCGTCCCACTGCAAGCTTGGGTTTCTGCATTAAGTAATCAGGATACAGTGTTTTAATGCTCTTTCTTTAAAAGGCATAAGAATATACTATGAATCTAGGGTCATGTGGTTTTCATTCCTTTTTGTTGACAACATTGTCATGGAATCTTTTGTTTAATTCCGAATTTCAAAGTGCATTCCTCACCTCCTCCCATTAGTCAATGTGAGACCAGAGATTAAATAATTAATTACATAGGGCGGCGGAGCATGTGACCTATGTCGAAACTCATTTGCATGTCTCAGACGTTGTTACATCTAATTTTAATCTTCACATGAAAGTGCTAGTTGCAAGAATGATCGGCTGTCGTTGGATGTCGAAATTTCTGCTGAGCAACATAACATGTTTGTTTCTTTAAACTTGTTTTTTGGTGCTGGTTTCTCTATTAACATGACAACTAGGAAGAAATGTACGATAGAATCTTTTTATTTCCTTATATACTATTATAAAATTCTATGTCGTCTTACCACCTCGTTTTCCCTTTGTTTATGTTTATTTATACATATTACGGGTCTACATGGTCACAACATCATCTCCTTCGAGAGCTTTCTCATATTGCGTCACTTTATCATAGTGAATTCTCCAATGGTTTGTCACTATTAAGCATCTCCTTAGAGAGCCTTCTCATAATGTGTCTCACTTTGTACCAAGTGAAGCACTTGTAAGGCACAAACTTATAACCAATTTTTAAATAATTTAATTAGAAGGAAGGAATAATTTTATATATTTGTCTTTTTTTTAAATAAAAAAAGGTGTTTTCTATTACTGTGCTTTTATAATATAAAAATATCAAAACTGGAATAGGTGACATAATGGATACTTTTAGAAAAAATAATTATCCATCATATGCCCTGCCATATGAAAACCAGAGCATGCAGCAGAATTGTTCTAGGTATCTAAGATAAACTACCAACTGAAAAAAGAGAACAAAACTGTCAAACTGCATCATCCTAGTGCATAGAGCTAGGTAGAGATTGTGTGAGGTATCCATAGAAAAGAACCTGAAATTACACATTAACACCTGGGGGTATGTTGTCTGGAGCTTCGGTAAAAGGGTCGTCCCTTGGATGGAGCATGAAGGGACTCACAAAGATTGGGCAACGCTGACTTGTCGGTGCATTCGAGAATGCATCATAAAGCATGTTGATCCGTTGAATCATGAGGTTATCCCAATGTATCTAGTCCTCGATGTGGCTCGTTAGCTCTAAGATGAGCTCGATCTTCTTCAAGTTGACGTAAGTTGGCGGAGCAAGGCATAACTTAGGGATAGTAGTGAGCGTTGGAGGTACCAAGATTGGGAGGCCCTCCATCGTGGCGCCCAATTCCTCCTGCTTAGTTCCCATGACCTTCACCGCCTTGACCGTCTCCGCCTTTGTCCCAATTTGGCTGTTGGTGTCGTGAATTGACGCAATTGAGTCCACATAGAGGAATTCCCCTAGGAATTCCTCCTCAACTATATAGGTGGCTCCCTCCATGGCAGCCTGGGCACTTGTGCTCACTGTGTTATGGTTGGGGAACTGCAAATCATCTAGAACTATGAAAATGAGAGATTCTGGAGGAACCTGAATGGGTTCCTCCAGAATATCCTCCTTGACATATGCCATTGGCGGGGTTCTTGTCTAGGCTAGGAGGAATGATAATTCTCTCAGTGATCGTATTGATAATCCCTTGCTTGCATGTCCCCTTCTTAGAGAGGGAAGGGTGGTGGAGCACAGGAGAGAAGTAGAGCCAACCTCATCCGAGGGGGAGAGATAATCCCAGACCCGACATGACCATTGTACTCATCCTACCTCTGCCATTACACTTTGATGCCGCCATAATCCTCTATAGAATGTAATGACCTCCCTTCATTTAAGACTAAGGTGAAGGGCAACGACCTGCCATATCTATGGCTTGGGTTTGAGGCAGGCTATGTGGCACCCCATTCGGGAAAATTTTATATATTTATTAAATATAAATACTTTTTTAAAAAAATTATTCAATGTATATGATTGTTAAATATAAATATATTTGATAGATAAATTTTGATTTGAGTGGACATTAATCACCACCATTATCCTTCAATAATTAATAAATGAAATGAAATTATAATATACTAAATTTTAAAGAATATAAATTATAATATAATTTAAAAATTAATAAATTCAATAAAAATATAATTTACTAAACTTAATTATTAAAATTAAAAATATAAATTAGATTAAATATAATTATTTATTAATTAATAAACTAAGTAAAATTATAATTGATAATTAAGCAACTCGCAAAAGTGAGCCATGAAAAGGAAAAAATAATATAGAGACGATAAACCAATGTAGATTGAGTTGTATTTATAAAAGATATTAACATACATAAATACAAGTATTTATAAAAATATTAACATATATAAATAAAAATATTCTATTTTATATATAATTAATTTATAGGTTTTTTTTTTTTTTTTTCTCAATGAAAAGGAAATAACATATAACAAATAGAACATGTTGTAATAAAATCGGTCAAATTTATAATATTATTTTTTATTATGTCCTATATATGACTTGTTTGTAGTTCTATTTTTATTAGTTCCCTGGGACTAGATCTTTCACTTGGTGATCAATAATCGTTGATCGTCCTATTAATTGGTGTGTTTTGTTAATTAATTGGTGCATTTTGGTAACTACATTTAAATTTTTTTATGTTTTTGAAAATTCATAATATTAATTTAAATTTAAGAAAAAAATAGTTTTTTAACTTTTTTACTTCTTAAATTTAATTTTTGATTGGTGCATAGATTCTAATGCAATATAATTAGCTCTGATGTAGGTCAAATATTTTACATTATTTGTAATATGTAAAAACTAATTTACAAATACGAATTACATGATTGGATGGTTTGAAGGATTTGACACTGCAAAGCACTCAATGTTGAACACACCACCCACACTAAGAGGAGGGGGGGGTGAATTAGTGTGTGGACTTTTCTAAATTTTCTAACCTTCTTACAAGTTAACAGTTAAAACACATTTGACCAGATTAAGAACAATCAAATCATAATCACAATGGACACATACGATACCAAATGTTTCTATATAATTTATATGAATATATGTGAATATAATAATAAGGATTTTCCCAGCACCAACTAATTTGTTTCAGCACCAACTCCTCGGAGAGAACCAACTGTCAAGCAAGACCCAACTTGTTGATAGAACATAGTCTATCCAACTAGAATTCAATCAACTCTAGTAGCAGTGATTCATTAATGAGTCAATTATGTTTTATGATCAGAGATATACAATCAACACTCATCACTGCTCTTCATCTTCTTTCTGCAATTCACGCCTTCTTCACTTCGTCTTTCCTCTTCTATTCACGCCTTGTTCAGTTCTTCTTCTCTCTGATATTCGCATGGACCTAAGATCTGTATCCCCTTCATTTTCTCCGCATGCCGCTCTTTCTCAACGAGCCTATCTTTCACACAAGCCTGTATGTTTCTTACACAAATCACACCCTTCCAAGTGAACCAATCATGGTTGTATTTATACTTTCTTATGCTCAAAACTTATTTAAGTTATTGAGCCGACCTGTGCAATAACCAACTTGTTAATTAAAAACTTTTGGACCACCATATATCATCGTTTCAAGTCTTCATTGTTAAACCTTACATCTCCTTTTCTTTCATAAATCGATCACAGGATGGATCAATTTCCTTCGTCTCTGTGATAATAGAAATATGTGCTTCCTTCAAACCATGCTCATATGATCATAGGCGTAGAACCACAGGCTTATCAAATAAGCAACACATTCCATTATGCCTTTTTTAATCTCTTTACCATATGACCAATGGCGTTAATCATACGTTAAGTGCTTGAGTGCTTATCGATTCAACGCTCATGATTTAATCTCCTGGAATGGACGATTGTCGTAACTTCGACACTTTGCCCTTCAGGTCTTTGGGACTTCCAACCTTTCAAATATCCCAGAGAGGATTTCGCCGAATAGATTGGATGGTTCATGTTTACTTAACAGAACCATATCAATGGTCGGATTTGATCCTTGGACCTATACTTCATTGCTTAATCCAACGGCTAGGACTTAATCAAACAATGAGATGGATGGCCACCATTTACTCTGCGACTTCGTCTATTATACTTACACTATCCTTCCATTTTGTTTTGATCAACGATTGAGTATGCAACCAAAATACAGATCGATGGTCGAGATCTCCTTCGGGTCTCCGGACATCAGAGATTTCGAGTCTCAACCCCTTCTTTCCTCCATATGTCAATATTCCAGAGTTGAAAAACCACGGACTCGTGTCCCTCTTGGATGAACGGTCAAGATCTCCTTCAGGTCTTTGGACTTCAGAGATTTCAAATCTCAACCCCTTCTTTCCTCCAGAGTGGCCATGTGCCGAGTACGCCATAAATGGTGGAGACCACTTGCTGTCAGTTAATGTTTTCACTTACACTATCCTTCCATTGTAGTAGATCGATGGATGAGAATGCTCCCAAAGTGATCTTCATATCAAAGGTCTTGTGTCCACTTCGGGACTTCGACATTTGGGACTTTGGGACTTTAGGCAAGTGCCGGTAGTAAAATTCCCAAAGAAAAACTCTTGGAGTGACGTAAATTGATTACGTCACTTGTTAGTGTGTCACAAGCCGAGTAGCTACCACATGTCATTATGATTCATGATTTTTGCATACTTGAAATGATGAATCAGCTTGACACAAGTTATCATTATCTGATTGTGCCACGTGTCCTTGCTGACGTGGACTGTTGACATGGTCTGTTGACATAGATCTCCAGATGTGACATATTCATCTCCTTGATCTAACGATTGTCCTAACTCTGAATGTATCTTAGATCGACAACTGAGAGCGATTTCAAACCTTCGTCCTTCAGGACTTTGAGACTTTTGACATTTCTTGGTGGTGAAACTCTCGAAGCAATTCTCTTAGAGTGACGTAACTTGCTTATGTCACTTTTTGACATGGCATGAGCCAATTTCCTCTTGATGCTTGTCATCATCCGATTATGCCATGTGTATGTGTTGACATGGTCTTCTGACGTGGTCTGCCACGTGTTCTTGCTGACGTGGTGTGCCACACGTCCTTGATGACGTGGTTTTCCACACGTCCTTGCTGATGTGGGCCGATGACGTAGATCTCCCATAAGTTCTTGCTGACATGGTCTACCACATGTCCTTGTAGACGTGGTCTGCTATGTGTCCTTGTTGACGTGGTATGCTGACCAACAACCCTGATCCAACAGTCATTGTATGTCCTCCAAATCTGATGGTCCTTATTCATTTCGGATTTTCGGGCTTCAGGTATTTCGAATCTCAAATTGAATTCTTGAGGTGAGATTTCTATGGAGCGTAACCTACTCACAACTTTAGAACCAATACGAATTATGTTCGTTGAACAAGATCTTAGATCGATGTCTCGATCTTTCTTCAATGCAGTTGTGCTAGCTTATCCTGTCCTTCCACTTAGAATGATCCAACGGTTGACGAAAATTCACACAAATGAGATCTTAGATCTTATCTCACTTATCCTATCCTTCCACTCGAAAATGATCTGATGACTGATGGGAATTCAGGTTTGATTCGACGGCTGGAAGGTATTTGGTTAATGGAACTCTCAACCCTTTTACTTCGCTTATCCTTTCCTTCCACTCGCAAATGATCCAACGGTCATGAAGACACTCGAATCAGATCCACGATCAAGGATGATTGCAGAACCACCGCTTGTGAGTGATTTAACTCGTCACCCAAACTCTACAATTGGAAGTTGTGCGTCGTTAGTGACCAAACCATAATCATCTATCTTCGAAGCTATAAGATCGGATGGTCCTGAATAATTGTGGGATTGGAACTAGCATGATATTTAATTCTCCTTTCGATATCTGCAATTCATCCTTTCCGTTGATCTCGCGATTGCGCATCCGACGATCATGACTTAATCTGAATTAAACTGATCGCTTTTTGGATCAACCACATTCATCAATATCTGAGTCTATGACATCTGATGATCTAGATCAATTGAGGGATTAGAACTAGCAGGTTGTTTAATTCTTCTTTCACTCCCTGCAATTCATCCCTGTCGTTGATCTGGCTTGCGGATCCGACGGTCACGATTCTCCAATGGTCCTCAAGCCCATGGTCACTCATATGATCGACGTACGTAATATTAGATGGTCAACATGGTCAATTTCTTGATTGCATGACTATTGACGCTTCTCACTCTGATCGGATGACTGCTGAGGCTTCTCACTCTGATCGGACAGATTTTGATTTTGAGCTTTGATCTGTGCATATTGTTTGCTCCTCCTCCTGAGCTTATGCTTTCAATCTTCTGTATATTTTTCGCTCCTCCTCTTGATATTTTATCATAAGAACATTGTTGATCCTATCGTGATCAACAATAATCATAAATTGCTTCATACTGTTCACTTCTTCTCCTAACTGATATACTGTGCAATGCACTCTTCCTTCTGAGCTTTGATCTTCATTTTCTTTTGTACTATGTTTTCCCTTCTGAGATTTGATCTTCATACTATTCACTTCTTCTTCTAACTGATATAATATTGACATCAATGACAATCTCATCTATGGTAAATGATAATTCATCGTAACAAGAAATCATCACATCAACTGTTAACATCAATGACAATATGTCCAACAATCTCCCCCTTTGTCATTGAGGGAAACCCAATAACTTCATATACAAAACTCCCCCTGTGATGATGCTTTCTTCATATGAACTTTTCTCTCTCCCTTTGACATCAATGGAAAAGGGTTTTTCCTCCTATGGTAAAGCTCTGTATGTTACTGACCAGAATATGAAGTTGGCTAACTTGCCCTGGAATCATGTTCTGCCTACCATAACTGAATGACTCCCCTTGTCAATATGCTCTCTCTATGTTTCTAACTACTCTCCCCCTTTGTTTCTAAAAAAGGTAGCTCTTCCTGACAAGGTTTCTTCCCTTGTTAATTTACTAACTTCTTATCTTAGTTGATTGGGATTTTTGTGTTTCAAATGAGTAGTGTTCTTTATACCAATTTTTGTAGTGATTGAGTCTTTTCAAAACTTAATCTAATCACTTATTTATTAACAAAAATACTTCACCTGAGTTTTTGTTGATTGTTCTCCCCCTTTGTTTCTGAAAGAGTATCGTTTTCTGATAGGGTCTCTCCTCTTGTTATCTCTACAGGATGTCATGTAGCTCATTTTGTACATCAGAATGTTGTTTCTGTCGATGTCGCTGTCCTACTGGAACACTATGCAATTGTAGCTCACATTATTCAAACAACTCTTGGATCTTCCCATTGATTCTCATTGATCTCTAACCAGATGTATTCATCTTTATCCAAGATGCTTCTTTAGTGTACATTGTTCTAAATCTGTCTGAGAAAGTTTATACTATGCTTGTCACATGACTACAATTCTTTTTGCAGCAATTAACTTCACTCCCGTTCACTTGTTCAGTCTTTTCTATCCACATCTGTGAGTGTCCTGATTTCTTGAACTTTCTTCTCTGATCTTCTATTACTACAACTTCATTTTTCTTCCATGTTTCATTTACTCGTTTTGTCGTATTGTATGAATCATTTCTCATTGATTGTTTTCTTGAGTTCCAATAGTTACTGGCTTTGTGGCCATATCCACCACAACAGTAGCATATCATAGTGTAACAATGTGTAGCAATATGTCCAACATGATTTCCGTTTCAACATCTTATATTGTTGTTGAACCTACCAAATTGTTTTCTTCCATGATGCCTACAATCCAAGGTTTTATGACCATATTCATTACAAGAAAAACAATAACCATTAAAAACACTCTCATACCCTCTTTGATTCATCCATGAAGGTGTCTCTCTTATAAACTTGCTTTGAGGTATATGAGTAGCTTATGGATGTATTCCTTGATCTAATCTTCTAAATTTTGAAGTGTTGCTCTTATTTCTTGAACATGAAGAACCCAAGTCATACCTGCTTTCACTTTTTACAAATGAGGGAGTTGTGTTAGACCTATCTTTATCCTTTACAAATGAAGGACATGTGTCAGACCTGTTTTCACCTTTTACAAATGAAGGAGTTGCATGATATTTCTTAGGAGTACTGATTTCTTCCTTGTTGTATCCAAGACTAGATTTGTCATTTGGTGATCTCTAACTATCCAATATATCATACAAGGTCATGGAGTTGTTCAAGAAATTGATTCGAGTGTTTGACTTCTCAACCTTCTCTCTAAGATTCACAACTTTTGATTCCAGATTATGACATGATTCTTCCTTTTTATTCAGTTGGTTCCTCAATACCTCCTCCCTTCTTTTGGCTTCTTCAAGTTGGATTTTAAGATTGATATAGCTTCCCCTTAGTTCTTTTAGATTTGAAGGGATTTTGCTTGGTTCATCATCTTCGTTCTTTTCTTCTTTTGCTTGACTGATTTCATTTTTCAGTCTCTCGATATCCTCTTCCTTTGCTTGATTGATTTCATTTTTCAGTTTCTCGATCTCCTCTTCCTTTTATTTTGTTAGATCAACAACTTTTGTTTTCAATCTTTTGATCTCTTCTTCTTTGTTTTCTAACTGAATCTTTTTCTCAGATATGATTTCTTTATTTTATTTCCAGGATATGCCTTTGATTGCTAAGCTCATCATCTTCCTTCTTCTTTTCTTTTACTTGACTAATTTCTTTCTTCAGCTTCTCGATCTCCTCTTCTTTTTCTTCTAACTGATTATCTTGCTCACATATTATATTTTCATTGTCCTTGAGCATTTATTTTATTTCCAAGATATGATTTTGACTCTTTTCAAGAAATTCTTTAGTGTAGTCATGAAGATAGCTATATTTTGAATAATTATGGTCATAGAAGTATTCACAGAGAGACCAATCAACCTTTTGTTTGGCCTTTGATATTTCTTCTTCTACTTCTTCCATGAGATAAATGATAACAAAACATTATGTTATTGTATCTGAGTCTTCTTCTTTATTTGCAGGGGAGGATTCAATATCAACATTATTGCAATCAAAATATTGTGGAGAGTCTTTAACTTTATTGATGGTTGAGTCTTCATCTTCATCTTCATCCTTGATAGAAATGTCTTCTGTGTCTTCACTTTTGATTTGACACATCTTTTGCAAATTCAACCATAAGTCCTTGGCGGATGTGCATAGTCCTATGCTTGCCTTCACTATATTTGATAATCCATTGAGAAGGATATTCAATGCCACATCATTGTTCTTGCTTGATTTTCTTTGGATTGTAATCTTGGATAGATTCTTTGAGGTAGTTACGTCCCAGGGCTTGCTTACTACTGAATTCCAAACTTCAGATCCTTTTGACTTCAAATACTATTTCATATTTTCTCTCCATGAGGAATAATCTATTCCATCAAATAAGGGAGCTTCAATTGCAGAGAGAGCCATATGTCCACCCATTTATTCAGGATCTACCTTCCAGTGGTTAAACTGTGTTGAAGGAACTCTGTCTGATACCAATTGTTGAACACACCGCCCACACTAAGAGGTCTGGGGGGTGAATTAGTTTGTGGACTTTTCTAAATTTTCTAACCTTCTTACAAGTTAACAGTTAAAACATATTTGAATAGATTAAGAACAATCAAATCATAATCATAATCATAATGGACACAAAAGATACCAGATGTTTGTATACAAATTATATGAATATATGTGAATATAATAATAAGGATTTTCCCAACACCAAGTAATTTGTTTCAACACCAATTGAAGTTAGGAGCACCAACTCCTCGGAGAGAACCAACTCTCAAGAAAGACCCAGCTTGCTGATAGAACACAGTCTATCCAACTAGAGTTCAATGAACTCTAGTAGTAGTGATTCATTAATGAATCAATTCTGTTTCATGATCAGAGTTATACAATCAACACTCATCATTGCACTTCATATTCTCTCTGAAATTCATGCCTTCTTCACTTCATCTTTCCTATGATATTTACACCTTCTTTAGCTCTGCTTCTCTCTGATATTCACACAGACCTCAGGTTCGTATCCCCTTCATTTTCTCTGCAGGCTGTTCTTTCTCAGTGAGCCTATCTTTCACAAAATCCCGTATGCTTCTTCCACAAAGCACACCCTTCCAAGTGAACCAATCATGGTTGTATTTATACTTTCTTATGCTCAAAACTTGTTTAAGTTATTGAGCCAACCTGTGCAATAACCAACTTGTTCATTAACAACTTTGGGACCACCAGAGATCATCGTTTCGGGTCTTCATCGTTAAACCTGGAATCCCCTTTTCTTTCATAAATTGATCACAGGATGGATCGATTTCCTTCGTCTCTGTGATAACAAAAATAGGCGCTTCCTTCAAAACATGTTCATATGATCATAGGCGTAGAACCACAGTCTTATCAAATAAGTGATACATTCCATTCTATTTTTTTAAATATCTTTACCATATGACCAATGGCATTAATAAAACGTTAGGAGAGAAGAGCGCTTATCGATTCAACACTCTTGATTCAATATCTTGGAATGGACGATTGTCGTAAATTCAACACTTTTCCCTTCAGGCCTTCGGGACTTCCAACCTTTCAAATCTCCTGGAGCCGATTTCTCCAAATAGATTGGACGATTCACATTTACTTCACAGAACCAGATCAATTTTTGAATTTGATCCTTGGACCTATACTTCATTTCTTAATCCAATGACCAGGACTTAATCAGGCAATGATATGGATGGCCACCATTTAATCCGTGACTTCATCTATTATACTTACGCTATCCTTCCACTGTGATTTGATCAATGGTTGAGTATGCAACCGAAGATCAGATCGACGTTCGAGATCTCCTTCGGGTCTCTGGACTTTAGATATTTCAACTCTCAACCCGTTCTTTCCTTCGTAAGTTAATCTTCCGGAGATGAAAAAACACTGATGCATGTCCCTCTTGGATTAACAGTCAAGATATCCTTTGAGTCTCTAGACTTCAGAGATTTCAAATATCAACCCCTTCTTTCCTCCGCAGTGGTCACCTGCTGAGTAAGTCATAAATGGTGGAGATCGCTTGCTGTCGGTTATCGCTTTCGATTACACCATCCTTCCACTATAGTATATCAATGAATAAGAATGATCCCAAAGTGATCTTCAGATCAGATGTCTCGTGTCCACTTAGGGACTTTGACATTCACGACTTCGGGACTTTGGGAAATTTTTGGTGGTAAAACTCCCAGGGTGACGTATCTTTCTTACATCACTTGTTGACATGTCACGAGGCGAGTAGATGCCATGTGTCACTCTGATTCATGATTTTCATGTACCTGAAATGCAGAATCATCTTGACACTTTTAATTATCTGATTGTGCCACATGTCCTTGCTGGCATGGACTATTGATGTGGTTTTTCGATGTAGATATCCTGATGTGACATATTCATCTCCTTGATCTAACGGTTTTCCTAACTTCTGATGTATCTTAGATCGACGACCTAGAATGAATTCATACCTTCTTCCTTCGGGACTTCAAGACTTTTGACATTTCTTGGTGGTGAAACTCCCAAAGCAATTCTCCTGGAGTGACATAACTTGCTTACGTCACTTGTTGACATGGCATGAGCCAATTTTCTCTTGATGCTTGTCATCATCTGATTATGCCATGTCTATGTGATGAGGTGGTATTTTGACGTGTTCTACCACATGTTCTTCCTGACGTGGTATGCCACACATCCTTGTTGATGTGGTCTACCACACGTCCTTGCTGATGTGACCTACTAACATAGATCTCCCATATGTCCTTGCTGATGTGGTCTGCTGATGTGGTCTACCACATGTCCTTGTAGACGTGGGCTATTGTGTGTCTTTGATGACATGGTCTGTTGACCAACAAACCTGATCCAATGGTCATCGTATGTCCTCCAAATCTGATGGTCCTTATTCATTTTGGATTTCTGGGCTTCGGGTATTTCGAATCTCAAACTGAATTCTTGAGGGGAGATTTCTCTGGAGCATAACCTCCTCACAACTTTAGACCTAAAACAAACTCTATTCATTGATCAAGATCTTAGATCGACAGATCAAACTTTCTGTGATGCAATTGTACTGGCTTATCCTGTCCTTCGACTTACAATGATCCAACGACTGAAGGAAATTCACACAAATGAGATCTCAGATCTTATCTCACTTATCCTATCCTTCCACTCGAAAATGATCCGACAACTGACGGGAATTTGGGTTTGATCCGACGGATGGAGGGTATTCGGTTAATTGAACTCTCATCCATTTTATCTCACTTATCCTGTGCTTCCACTCGAAAATGATCCAATGGTCATGAAGACACTCGAAGTAGATCCACGATCAAGGATGATTGCGGAACCACCACTTTCAAGTGATTTAAATCATCACCCAAACTCCACAATTGGGAGTTGTGCGTTGTTGGTGAGTCAACCACAATCATTGATCTTCAAAGGTATAAGATCAGACAGTCCTGACTAATTGTGGAATTGGAACTAGCGCGATATTTAATTCTCCTTTCAATCTCTATAATTCAATCCTGTCGTTGATATGGCGATTGTGCATCCGACGGTCACTAATTAATATGACTTAAACTGATCACTTTTTGGATCAACCATAGTCGTCGATATCCGAGTCTATGAGATTTGGTGATCTAGATCAATTGCAGGATTAGAACCAACAGGTTGTTTAATTCTTCTTTAGCTCCCCACAATTCATCCCTTCTGTTGATCTGGCTTACAAATCCGATGGTCATGCTCCTCCAATGGTCCTCAATCCCATGGTCACTCATATGATCGATGTCCATAATATGAGATGGTCAACACAGTCAACTTCTTGATCGGACGACTGCTGAGGATTGTCACTCTGATCAGACCGCTTCTGAGGCTTCTCACTCTGATCAGATGACTTTTGATTCTGAGCTTTCATCTCTGTATACTGTTCGCTCCTCCTCGTGAGCTTACACTTTCTATCTTCTGTATATTGCTTGGTCCTCCTCCTGATATTTTATCATAGGAGCATTGTTGATCCTATTGTGATCAATAATAATCATGAATTGCTTCATACTGTTCTGCTAACTAATATATTGTGTAATGCGCTCTTCCTTCCGAGATTTGATCTCAATTTGCTTCTATATTGCATTTTCCCTTCTGAGCTTTGATCTTCATACTGTTTGTTTCTTCTCCTAACTGATATACTATTGACATCAATGACAATCTCATCTATGGTAAATGATAATTCATCATAACAACAAATAATCACATTAACTGTTGACATCAATGACAATATGTCCAACATTCAAGAATAAAGTTCATTTCATTCTATGAGATAGACTACACCGTAGTCGATGTGCAGTCACCACCTATTCCATAGATGTCTCTAGATCCAATTGGATGCTTCCTCTCTCCCCCAATGATGCACCATATATCTAACTCTCCTTCTCCTACTGAGGTTAACCTATTCATTAACCTATTCAATTTTTGTCTCGCCATTTTGATGCAGAGCAGATATGGAAACAAATTGATTTGCAGTTCTAACCTCTTTAACAGATAATGATGATGATGATGAATCCTTTTAAAAAGAAGGATATCCATGGGAATCATAGAGGTTTCAACTATGTTAGGTTTCCTTACCCTGGGCTTACTTCTCTCACATTGTTTTGTTATGCCAACTCAACTTCCTCATAACTACACAACAATTATTAGGTGTAATAGGGTGAATTCAGAAAAATAAAAAAAATGTTATCTTAAAAGAATATAGGACGAATAATAGTTTAAAATTAGCCTATTCTTATGCACCTGTTTGTTATGAAATTTTTATCTTTTAATTTGCCGATTTTATAATACTTGTCATTGATTCCTCATACATGTAGAACAATTATCGACAATATTAATAAAAAAAATGGAATTTGGGAATAATATAAAGCGAGTACCAGTCTATTATAGAGGGAAAAAACACAGTAGAATGACATATGATTAAAATTGAATTAGGAGGTATTTGTTTTATGAAACATTTATGGATGATGTTTTTTTCTTGTGTGAGAGCTTTAGAAGAGAGGTATATAAACTATAAGAAACTTATATTTGGTATGAAAACCAATAGGAAATTAAGTCGCTACATATATTTTTCCAGATGTTAGACTTTCAGGAAGACGACGACGACGAAGATGTGATGAAGACGATGATGAGGACGAATAAACAAGTATTATCGTTAGACATACATGGACATAATATGTTTTTAGCTATTTGAGGATGGATTTGAAATGCACTTGCTCATTATTGAATAAGAAATAAGTAGGCTAAAATAGACCTGAAAGGTCAACATCCAAAATTTTGAGCACCTTGAACAATTTTCCATCGCAACTTTGAAACCCGCCAACAATCCATAATAGGGTAGAACAAGAATTATCGATGCCCTTACCATTACCTTTAGTATGTTCCATGTTGCCTTTAAACTCTTTCAAGAGTGTAGAATTTCATTTCTCTGCAACACTTGGGAATGCATTTGCTTAAAAAGTGTTTACAATATATATCTAGTTATTAACGCCTCTCATTTGCTCAAAAAGGTTATAAATACATATTTGGTAGGTAACGCCTCTAGTAGATAACATTTTTGGGAGGAAATTATCCAACATATCTAAAAGTTCGCAATGAAACTTACCTTGTCTATTTAGATTTAACTTTATATCCTCTGCGTTCGTTATTTTTACTTGAATTATACGTAGAATTTTGAGATTACTCCAAGGGTATTTCTACTCAAGAGTCAAAATTGTATCAAACAGTGTGTATGTATATCTATCTATCTATATATATATATATAATGTTTGTATGCTTCTGTTGGTCAACATGTAACACCCTCATTTATATTGCACTACATGATCACATCATTGTTCTGTTGTTGCGTGCCTCGGCCATTGGGACCCTGCGAGAGTCATTTATATATAGAGCCAATAAAATAGAACAATAAATTAACTGAATCTACGACGAGGGAGAGAACCCAATACCATCCATGCCATATTTGAATTAGTGCATGATTCTTATTAATGATGTACCCAAAAAAATGGATGAAAAAAAAACTGTAATAGCAATATCTACCTCTCTCTACTGGATTACCAGTATAGATATGATCATATAAAACATGTGATTGTTCAACCACTATGGTCGAGAGACGCATCAAAATCTAGTTGCTTGAAATAGTCTTCAGATAGTAATAAATGAAATCTTCCAGGATGAATCTATGAATAGTTTTGGAGAGAAAGAACACGAAAAGCTCCAAACCTAAATTAGTTGCAATGGTGTCTTCCACAAATTCCTCCAGGATCAGTATGAGCCAAAATACGAATTTTAATAATCTCCACACCAAGAGAAAACACGTAGAAAGTAGCAAACGATTCCACAACCCTTGTTCTTTGCATTACGTGCAGATGTGTCAGAACTAACACAACTTCCATATAGGGAATAAACACCCCATTTAACCTATTCAAAAAACTAAATTCCAAACAACAATGAGTCAAGGAATGCATTACCAAGGAAAGGAGTGCGCATGTAATATATCAGTTAGTTGTCAACGTGCTTGAATCAAATGATATAGATAACCCATATGGTCATTATGAATGCAAGAAAATCCATCCCTACAATTACGATCGTATACAGGTTGATTTCCCTATTGGAATTTCCGAGACAAACATTCAGGTAGACCCTCACTGCTAAGAAAATGGCAGTGATTTCCTGAGTCTTGAGTGATAGGCCTGCACATGTCTTCTTCTTTATCATCTTGTAAATCAACATTGAAATTCCAGACACGGTAATAATATTTTCCATGGGATATAGGGCCATGGTCCAGTCATCCCAAAAGGTTAGAGAAATCAATATCGAGATGAGAAATTTTATAGCTAGGGCTTGATATGTTTGTTTCTTCACAGATTCTGTGATTGCTTTATCGAACCCATCTCTTCCTTCTTTACCTCCTTCCTCTTCAATGAAAAATTTTGTCCATTAAATTTGAAGCCCTATTTGTCCATCTGATGACTTTTATAAATGAAGTATTCAACATATAGGAAATAATTACAAGCGTGACGAGAATATATCATGGCCTATGTATTGTTTATGGTTTTTTCGAAAAGGGTCAAAATTGTTTTACCGGAAAATAATGCATCTTAGATAATTTTTAGCCTCTGTTACCTGTAATGGCCATGATTTAAAAGCTTCATGAACCATAACTACCATGAATTAATGGCCTGTCATATCCCTACCTACATGTTGAGTAGCAACTCATATTTTTTATTCTTTCCTTCTTAAAAAACCGAAGTTTGATCCCCTATTTTAGAAAGATTTTGGTTATGAAAGGAGACTTAAGAAACAACCATGTCCAAAATATTCATTCATTTCATAATTTCTTACCACTTTCATTGTGAATTAAAATCCCTCTAGCGCACTAACTGACCTAAAATGTAATGGAGTTCAAGAATGGACTAGTGGAGGAGGGCGATCCTACATATGCTAAATGTGGTGTGCATGTGCTTGGAAATCGTAACCTAGGTGAAGGATAATAAAAAGAATCAAAGGTGTATAAATTATGCATGTGCATAGATTGCAACGTGTCCAAAACAACTTGGGATCCATTTATCGCCAACCACAGGTGCCCCTCCCTACGAATACCTTGTGCATTGGGGGCAGGGCCTCATCAATGCATCAACACAAGTCGCCATCCTGACCTTGCCACTGCATATGCTATTCTTTTTCCATGTAAAATAAATCTTTCGAAAGACTAATTTATTGAGTTGGGCTACTTTTATTCCATACAGGAAATTATTATTTTTATAAGTTGCATTGAATTAGCGTATTTTAATTCTATCGATGAAAAATCCACCGAAGGTTTTATCGTTTATGTTATGAATTAATAACAATAATAATGAACAAATATGATGGTATTAGTTGACATCTAGATATTTCTCTTTTATATAGTGTATATTTAGTATTATTAATAAATTATATATTTTATAACGTTATCACTATATAATGTAAATATACATAATATATTTATGCATAAAGAATTAATATTATAATATAATATTTATATGCATAAATAATTAATGTATTTATTTATCAAGATTTTTTTTTATTAAGTTTGATGAAAATCGTTACCAACCATATTCACCACAGGGAAAATACCTTCTAGCGGAGGTTTTTGCAAAAGCCCCTATAAAAATAGCCGCAAAATTTGTTTATAGGGGAGGACACTAGTGAAGGAGAGTGGGCGAAGGTTTTAGACAATATTTTTTTATGGTGATTTTATAAATACATAATGCACTCATGCATTTTATACTACGAAGACACTAATGCTATGACAAATGGTGCATTGTGATAGGGTGTAATGATCCCAAGCCATTATGCTAGGATCATCACGGTTTTGGGTGTCTTTTAAAACTTTTTTTGAGTGAGGTATTTCGTCAAACACTTTGCTGGTCTACTTGTTTATTTGTGTTTACTTGCTGAATGGCCTCTTGATTTCGGCCTTAGGGTTTACTGATGTGCTATATATGTGTATTGCAGTTATAAACAAGAATAGACAACCATGAAACATACCTCAACCATATGCAATATGATAGACAAGCCAAAACATCTCAAATCTACTTTTATTCATAAAATAGAAGAACTTGCTACAATGGAGATGCCGATCTGGAATGCTCAACAAATGGCTATGAAAATAGACAATAGAGCTGCTACAAAAAGCTCCCGACAATAAAAAATAATCCTCCAAAGGCTGGATAAGAGATGAATGCCAATGCGAAGTAGATCTGGGCCAAGTGCCAAACCCCCACTGGAAGATGCCACGTCCTGCTAGAATGTTGAAGCTCCTCAACAATTTGGCCTCGGTGCCAAAGATGTCCAATCACCTCAAGAAAGATGCCAAACAGTAGATCGGGTGATGGAAAGAACAAGTCAGGTGTCTGACTCTCCAAGATCCCTCTCAATCCTATAGATCTAAAACTCCTTCACTGAATGGTGTGCCCCCATGGATGGCTGAAACCCTAATAATTTAGCCTGGATGAATGAGGCCTCCAAACCTCCTGAAACTCTCCAAAATGATAAATCGAGGCTTGGTTACCTCCCTGGTGAAGTCCCAAGTGAAATGGTGAATATCTGAGCTAGCAAATGATTGAAACCAATTTCTGAAGTTTTCTCCTCCTCCAATTCATCCCATGCAACTAATAAATCAGATAGCACCTGAAACTCTTCATGAATGGACTAGATCTGTTGTCCAAGGCCCTGCAATGAAAACCCAAGTGATAGAATCTCCAAAATCCCTGCCAATCTCCTACAACGAATCTCGCTCCAAGGATGGTGTGCCCCCCTTGCTAGAAACCCCCAATGGTGTGCCCTCCTTCTCTTCTTGTGCCTGTGGCTGTGTAGAACCCTCCTGCACTGATGTAGAACCAATCTAGAATGGTGTGGGAGAGTATTTCATCTCCGAGACCAAGTTTGGGACAAACTAGGTGGAATCTTTCACCACCAAATTGTCCTCTAGGGTTTGTTAAGTCAAAACCCTCAAAACCCCCAAGAGATGGGCCCTCTAGCTAGAAGCCAGAAATCCAAAAGATAAACATACATGAACGAATGAGTAGAGGCCCTTGCCTTTCCTTTATAATTTTTGGCTCACCTTGTCCCTCCAACTAACTTTCATTTTATTAATATTTAATTAATTAATTAAATCACTTTAATTAATTAATTAACCTTTTTACCTCTAAAAAGCGCCTTACCCCTCCTTGTGGCTTCCCTAGCCACTGAAAGTCACTAGCCATCCCATCCTATAGTGTTTCTCCCCCCGATTCCAATGAGATATTACACCGAGAGGTCCCTCCAAGTAATGTGCCCAAAATGACCTCTTCAGTGAATTTAATTGACTTATAGCTCAAAATAGTCAAAATCATGGAAATCATCAGAATGCAATGAAACCAAAGCCAACCTGTGCGAAATGGATCGTAATGATGAGATATGATGAGAAATGAAATATGGACCTCCCAATTCCTCTCAGTAACCCCTGTACTCACTATAACAACCATATGGCTACTCTAGTCATCATAAACCTCTGTACTGTGATGATGTCCCAAAGTGGTGACATTACAGTCCTCCCTGCTAGAAAATTGCTTGTCCTCAAGCCATAACCAAATCCACTCAAATAAAATACTAGGATCCCATGTCCACCTATGGGATACACAGTAGAACCCATCGAAAGATGAAAAATATTACACTCCACCCCCTGGATCCCATATCAAGAAGTGAACTGCAATACTCTGCAAAGCATTGTCCTGAAATATATCAACCCTGTGAACCTCCTGCACTTGACACATGGCCTCATCTCAGAATGAGTCCATCCTCCAAATATCTACCAAGATCCACCCGGCCTCCATCAACTGCACATGCCACTGCCAGAATGAGGTACTGTAAGACCTCCATGAGACACCCTCAAGCATTGTGCTCCCCTCAACATTAAAGCTAAATGGAAAGTTAGAACAACTTTCCCCTACAAAGGTCCACTTTCCCCTGTCAGTCAATGAAATGCTCAACCTTGCAATCAGTGGGTCTATCATGCTAACCTTTGTCGAAGATCACCATGCTGGCTCTGCACCACTTTGACCATGACTATCTATCCCCTGCATATATACTGGATCCTCCTCTCCTGGATCCTTAAGCTAAAATACCTCTAACCACCAGAATTGTTGTTTAGAAACTGTATCTATAAAGGAATCTCTGTAGAATAAGTACCTATCCACCCATCTCCACATTTGATCATGATGATCAAGAGTGAAAAGTTGCCTCGCTCTATCGGACAAATCCCTGCAGGTCCACTCCAGACCGACCCCTGGTGGAGTATGTGGCTCTCGAGTGCAACCTGGGTCATCATGTAGTGAAACATCTGGCTCACCCAATGACCTCTCGGGTCCCATGGAAAACATGAAAGTTTATCACTTCCAATCTCATCTATCTACTCCTGTGTGAGACTGATCACTGTCAGAATCCCTTTGTGCTCATCTACTATCCTCCTCATACTGTTGTCAATGATAAATGTGTCAGAAAAGGATAACAGACATATCTACAGCTGACTGTAGGACTGGAAGACATCACATGCTTTGGTCAATCCCAAGGATTCAACCAGAAGCTCGTCCATCGGTATCCATGATAGATACTCTCCTGTGGTCATCACCGAATCCCGACCATCGAGTACAACCAAAAGTAACCCCTCCGATTGTTGGTCAACCAACCTCCATCTATCATCTCTCATGCAACTACTGATGTGGTGAAGGTGATCTCTCATATCCATGTGCTGCTACAAAGGAGTGGTATCTGCATGCTCCCCTAAGTGTGTCTCCTCCATGCAAGTCAATACACCCCTCTGAATCGCATCATACATCTCGGCATGTCTCTATGAGATATCACTCATCACTATATTCTCATCTCCTGTAGACTCATGTTGCATCATAGATCCTGGACGTACTACTAGATCAACCTCTATATGGAGGCCAACCACTCTCGGAAGACAAATGGAAGTGTCATCCATCATCTGGTGCTCCTCTACTAGATCATCAACATCTCCTAGCAACGTGAATGAATCATATATCTAAGTGTCCACTAATATAGATGAAGTGGATCTCTGACGAATCTCCTCAAGAGACTCAACTGATCTAGACTCCGATTCTTGAAGGGTTGTTTGTGTGCCTCTCAAGAATCCTCAAGTGCTCTCCAACTCTTGAGTGACTCAGACCATCTCCAACTCCTGCTCCCTCAAAGCCTCATGATACATCTCACCAACCCTCAACAGGTAATCTCTGTCAGCCAAAAACTGATGGTAGTCAGTCCTCGTCATAAATACTCTCTCCCTGAGAGTATGAAAATCATCCATGGGAATCCCCTCATCTGAACTACCATGTGCCACTGATGCTCTCCAACAGTAATCTGCCATCACTGCATGCATGTCATCAATGTTCCTGGTGGCTGCCATGATCATAGCCTCACTGACTCTCAACTATACTGCTAAGTGATGTGGCTCCTGGTCATGGACATGCTGAGGTGTCACCTCATATCCCTCACTGTTGCTTTCACTCCTGCTAGTGTCAACTATGGAGTCCCCAAAAACACTCTCTGCATAAGATAATGTGTTGAAATGCACACTGTCTACATGCTGCTGGGTCCTCCTATCTACCACGACACCCCATCAGTAGGTGCTATCTCCCTCCGAATCACCCTATATCCTGTATGAGCGGTCGTATCCTCCTGTGAACTCACCCTGCTACTATCATCTGTGCCTGGATCCCATGTAGATGTATCCAAACACGTGCCATGGTCATCCTAACTGCTAAAGAGTTCATCCACATCAATACAGGCAGTTTCTGGAAGTAAGTGCTCCATAAACCTGTCAGTCTCCACAATCTGCTCAACTAATGGAGTCTCCAAAAACTGTGACTCAATCTCCTCTGGTTGATCTATAAGGTCAAATGTCTTCATGTTATGTATCTCCTCCCGGATCTATGGGTCTACATGTCCATGGTGTGCATCCCTCACACAAGGCTCTTCAATCGTATCTGACATGCCACTGACTCCCTCATGTGATGTGACTATTAGTGGTGCCATGAAGGATGACATATGTGTCATGGCCATCATAGGAAGCTCATCATCTCTAGATGCTAACATGTGTGGCTCCTCACTAGTGTCACCACTCTGCTGAGACATAAGGACATCAATGGTATGTGATATGTCTGTTTATACATTGGTGCCATCATCCTGTCCATCCAGCTACCTATCCACTACACAAGGGTCATCATCCTCCTCAAGTGTGCAAGCATCACTATCCTCTGTTCAGGAGTCATCATCACTATCCTATGAGGTAGAGTCACTATCACTAGCCTCTGTGCAAGAGTCACTGTCATCATCCGACTGTTTAGAATCAACATCTATCGCTCCATCCACACACACCTTATCCTCCCTATCATAGTGTGCCTCAATAGTGTGCTTCTGATCCTTACCCATACACCTATGATTAGGCTCCCACGGCCCCTTACAATTGTAGCAAGGTTGCGCACTCCTACTGGGCGTGGGGTTTCTCTATTCTTCCATCCATCTAGTTGTTTCTTTTTTCTTTTTTTCTTCTAAGGTGATCCCATGTAAAATATCCCATTTTCTCAAACTGGGATTTCTAAAGGCTACATACTGAGGAAAGGTTAAGAGAGCCCTATTTTCCTCGCTAAGGCCAGAATATATGATCTCCAAGCATGTCATCTCAAAGGCTATCTTATCCATTTATTTCCAACTATCCATTTATCCCTATGCAAGACCCCTCAGGTTCGCAAAATTTAAGCTCTGATACCACTGTAATGATCCCAAGCCATTATGCCAGGATCATCACGGTTTTGGGTGTCTTTTAAAACTTTTTCTGAGTGAGGTATTTCGTTAAACACTTTGTTGGTCTACTTGTTTATTTGTGTTTACTTGCTGAATGGCCTCTTGATTTCGGCCTTAGGGTTTAATGATGTGCTATATATGTGTATTGAAGCTATAAACAAGAATAGACAACCATGGAACATACCTCAACCATATGCAATATTATAGACAAGCCAAAACATCTCAAATATGCTTTTATTCATAATATAGAAGAACCTGCTACAATGGAGATGTCAATCTAGAATGCTCAACAAATGGCTATGAAAATAGACAATAGAGCTACTACAAAAATCTATCGACAATACAAAATAAGCGTCCAAAGGCTGGATAAGAGATGAAGACCAATGCCAAGTAGATCTGGGCCAAGTGCCAAACCCCCACTGCAAGATGCCACGTCCTGCTAGAATGCTAAAGCTCCTCAACAATTTGGAACTGGTGCCAAAGATGTCCAATCACCTCAAGAAATATGCCAAAAAGTAGATCGGGTGATGGCAAGAACAACCCAGGTGCCTGAATCTACAAGATCCCTCCCAAACCCTGTAGATCTGAAACTCCTCCACTGAATGGTGTGCCCGCCTAGATGGTTGAAACCCTAATAATTCGACCTAGATGAATGAGGTCTCCAAACCTCGTGAAAATATCCAAAATGATAGATTGGGGCTTGCTTACTTCCCTGGTGAAGTCCCAAGAGAAATGGTGAAGATGCGATCTAGAAAATGACTGAAACCAATTTCTGAAGTTTGATCCTCTCTTCCAAGTTGTCCCATGCATATAGTAAATCAAATAGCACCTGAAACTCCTCATGAATGGACTAGATCTGATGTCCAAAGCCCTGTAATGAAAACCCATGTGATAGAATCTCCAAAAGCCCTGCCAATCTCCTACAACAAATCTCTCTCGAAGGATGGTCCACCCCCCTTGCTGGAAACCCTCAATAGTGCACCCTCCTTCTCTTCCTGTGCCTGTAGTTGCGTAGAACCCTCCTGCACTGATGTAGAACTGATCTAGAATGGTGTGGGAGAGTATTGCATCTCTGAGACCAATCTTGAGACAAACTAGGCAAAATCTTTCACCATCGAATCGTCCTCTAGGGTTTGTTAAGTCAAAACCCTCAAAATCCCCAAGAGATGGGCCCTCTAGCTAGAAGCCAAAAATCCAAAAGATAAACATACATGAATGAATGAGTATATGCCCTTGCCTTTCATTTATACTTTTTGGCTCACCTTGTCCCTCCAACTGAATTTCATTTTATTAATAATTAATTAATTAATTAAATCCCTTTAATTAATTAATTAACCTTTTTACCTCTAAAAAGTGCCTTATCCCTCCTTGTGGCTTACCTAGCCATTGAAAGTCACTTCTAGTCATCCCATCCTGTAGTGTTTCTCCCCCTGATTCCAATGAGCTATTACATTCAGAGGTTCCTCTAAGTAATGTGCCCAAAATGACCTCTTCAGTGAAATTAATTGACTTATAGCTCAAAATAGTCAAAATCATGGAAATCATCGGAATGCAATGAAACCAAAGCCAACCTATGCGGAATGGATCATAATGATGAGATATGATGAGAAATGCAAGATGGACCTCCCAATGCCTCTCAATAACCCCTGTACTCGCTATAACACCCATCTGGCTACTCTGGTCATCATAAACCTCTGTACTATGATGATGTCCTAAAGAGGGGACATTACATAAGGTTATTTCAAAAAAAAAAAACTATGGTGCACACTGTTTCTCTAACAGATGGTGCACAATGTAAGGGTTATTTAAAAAAAAATATACTCGAGTGAACTACTTAAATATTGACGCACCATTTCTCTAACAAATGGCGCACCGTGGAAGGGTTATTTAAAAAAAAAAATACTTCAGTGTGCTACTTAATTACTGACACACCGATGTGTCTAATAATCAAGCGCACTGCAATAGAGTTAAATAAAAAAGATATTTACCGGCCGTAAAATTCATTTTTACCCTTTTTAGTGTTGTAGAGCTCTCAAGAACTGATGCAACGTTTTCCTCTCTGAAGTGCCCTATTGTCGGTGCTTCCCTTTCTTTCCTTCCTTTCGTCTGTTGCTCAGTGCGTGTCTAGTGAATTTTTCCATATGATGGGAAAATTTGGTTTTTTGAACTACATGGAAACCATGACTCCTCAACTAGGAATACTCGGGTAATGTCTTTATTTATTTATAGCTTAAACTTTTAGTGGATTAAAATTCAAAATTCAGTTAAATTTCCATTGTTTTTAAATTTTTTATTTTTTTTGCATGGTGCGTTCGAGTCGTTCATCTCGCACTACAGATGGTGCACCCTGAAAATTTACAGGGTGCACCGAAACACTATGCCTAATTTTTTTCGGTGGTGCATTTTTAAACTCTAATGCACTGGTGCGTTGGGTAAACTTTAACACACTAGAGCGTAATTTTACCGACGTACCACCTAAAATAATATAGTTCTTTTTTCACAGTGCGTCGAAATAACGTTAATGCAATGGGGAGTTACGTTAAATGACCACATCAATCATATATATTATTTTATGCAGTGCATTAATGATCACCCAATGCACCACCATAAAAAATAGAGCCTAAATGCCAATGTACCGTCATTAGTGCATTTGGGTCAAATTCCAACGGCGCGTTCAACGCAATTGCCACTTTCTATTGTCGAAAGACCAAAAAACCTCGGACCCCCTCAAACGTCGTTTCATAGGACGTCATTTTTTTGACGACCTAGTTTTTGTCTGTATTGCAACATTATATGATGCCACATGTCATCATAAATTGGATTGTCCAGCCCCATATTGACGTCGTAAGTCCGACGTCTAGGGACGTTTCAAATGTGGCAATACCAACGTGTCAAACATGGAAAACGGGACGTTTCAAATGTGGAAATACCGACGTTTCAAACGTGGCAAGTGAGACGTTTCAGACGAGGAAAGAGAGACGTTTCAAAGGTGGCAAAAGAGACATTCTTAAGGTGGAAAGAGAGACATTTTAAAGGTGGCAAGAGAGACATTTCAGAGGTGGCAAGAGAGATGTTCTGAAGGTGGCAAGACCGACGTGATGAGGTATTAGCTCCGACGTGATTGCTATGGGAGCGACACTCTTGGACGTGGCAAGAATGGCGTCCATCAGGTGGCAACAACGATGGCCTAGAGTTACTAGCTCCGACGTGGTTGCTATGGGAGTGACAATCTTGGAGGTGGAAAGAGAGACGTCGTGGACGTGGCAATAATGACGGTAAGAGAGTGAAAGATGTCACAATTCCCACCTTTGTGTAGGTATTTAGAAAAAAAATACAATATCAATATCAAGACCTAATAGTCATTCCAAGCCCAAAGGAGGAGTAAGTCATAAAGGTGTCAGTTAGTGACCCTCTTAATAGTTTCCTTAGGCTTTCCCTCGCACTAAAGTTTGTGTTTTTTCTTTCGAGAGTGTCTAAGAGATAAAAAGACCCAATATGGTGAATGAACTGACATTAAGTTCATACACGCCTAACAGATCCTTCAAACTTTTACCCAATGAAACATGTTGTAACAACTTCTATCCTAATGAGATTACTCTTGGTATCATCTCCACAAGCATGAAGACCTCAAGTATGAGCTATGCAAAATTTGTGCATGGCAAATCACTTTAAAAATGAACTTGTGTCTAACTACATGTTCATCTCCTCTTCTCTAAATGACGTCCATAGCAGAACCATACAAAATTAATCAAAC
>JZKD02S1673513.1:574002-586518 GCA_000966675.3 Picea glauca | reverse complement strand
CAGAACCATACAAAATTAATCAAACCTACCAACTAATAATATCATAACCATTATGGCATTTCAATGTCGAACATAGACAAGTTATCACATATCAAGAGAACATCAATTTCCCTGAAAAGCACTTCCAAAGTTTCTCCTTGAGGTTAAGAATTCTCAATGTTTAAGAACATGAGTAATGATGAAACTGGACCAAACCATGTTCCAATGCCAAGCTCTATATGCTCTATATAGGCCTTTCTTTTGTGTATGCCAAGGGGTTTGACATAACACTCATGGAGTACATGAACCACTTTCTTCAGATGAAGAAAAGCTTTTATATTGCCTACAGTGCCGAGGATATATAAAAATTAACTAAAATGCCAACCTTTGAGCTTCGTCCATGATTAAGAGCTCCTTAATTTTGAGCCTCAGAGGTAACCAAAGCAATATGTAAGATATTAACATGAACCTCCAAAATTGTGAAGTAGAAGGTTAAAAGTCCAAACCAAACTACACAGTAAATAAATAGTAATATGGCAGTTGATATTTGTACGATGCTTATTTTATGAACTTGCTAACTTGTTCAACAAACTTTAGTTCAAGCCTTCAAGCATGCCAGAGATACTCAAATCAGCATGAATGGGCAAGTTACCGATAGAAACTAAATTTGTTTAACTGAAATGCCAACCTTTGAGCTACATAAATTTTGAGCTTCGTCCATGATTAAGAGCTTCTTAATTGAGCCTCAGAGGTGACCAAAGCAATATGCAAGATATTAACATGAACCTCCAAAAGTGTGGAGCACAGGGTTCTTGAGAGTTTGTGTAGATGATTTTACTTCCAAATTTGGATCTAGAACTTCTTCAGAGCGTCTATTCCCTACCATCATCTTTAACCAATCAACAAGGTTCACCTGTAGCATGAGCCCGTGTAATTATTCCAATGTGAATTTTGTGAGTGTATCTCCATTTTTAGCCTCTTGGTTATACCTAGAAAATGCATATAGTTATAATGTAATATAGACGTACCTCTCCTGCAGATCTACCATAGTCAACTAGTTCTCGTCTAGTGATAGCCTCTAGGAGGAGGACCCCAAAACTATACATGCCACTTCTTCCATTCAACAACCCTGTATTTGCATACTCTGGGGCAACATATCTAGAAGCAATAGTAAAATCATGGGTAAATTAAGTCAATCATTTCATGTTTGTAAAAGCTCTACTGTGCTACCAAAAATATCATTGAAGCACCTAAAAGTACTGATTTTGACAGATTTTGATTATGTATACAAATCAATCAAACCAACACAATACAACTGATGATAATATTAGTGTAAAAATTTAAATATCAAATAATTCAGTCCATCAGCGCCTGAATTTGCAATTCAATTTGATCTTCAAGCATAATCTAGACAAGAAATTCAGGAGCTAACAGAAATGTTTGCAAGACAAATAAATAGGAACAATCCAACCAAATAGCAGTGCATAGAATTTTCAGTTAGAACTGCAAACATAAAACCAACCATAACAAAATATAACGCAAACAAATTCTAGAGGAGAGAGTTTCCATGTTCATATAAAGAATGATCTAATGAGAGCGAATTTAAGTAAAGAAAATATAAGACTTCTTAAGAAATGCTAGTGTTCCACCAGTAAATTATGCCAATGCACAAACTTTAGTATAGTACAAATACTGCGACATCAGTCAGGCCATGGTCTAGCAACAAGCTGGAATGCTTGCAGTGATGATGACCCAGGTTCAAAACTTGGAGGGCACACTCCCGGCAATAATGTTGTTAAGCAAGCATTTCAAGGTGTGGGTTGTGATAATGCAGCAACACTGGTTCTCATAATAATGTGGTTGTGTTGTTAAGGTGGGCCACTGCACTCCCTTAACAACACAAGATTAGAAGAGCTATTGTAATCAATCAATATCTCTTCCCTTGCAGCTATTGATTTTATTGCACATACGAATACATGGTTTCCTTCACGCCCCTCAAATATGAAATTGGGTCGCTTATTTGTGGTCGTGGGTCGTGTACTGTTTATAAACCCTGCAATATTCCCTGTTGCTTTTGGCCTTCTGCCAATGTAGATAGTTGCTCCTTTATTTTGATCATTGTTTTTTAGCTGTATATAATTTTCAGCCAAGCCATATCTTCGCATACTTTTTGTATATTGGACTATTCGTATCCAATCTTTGTAGATCTAACAGGGTCCGACATACTCCATAAATTCAGTTAATCCGTCGTAACAGACCTTTATGCCATCCATAGAAAATAGCCCCAAACCATGTAATGACGATGGAGCAATCCGGTATATCGTTTCATTTACACAAAAATCAGTGGAAACCATTTTGCAGGGCCAGAAAGGGAGTGCAGTGGCAATGTACAGACTTTTAATATTTGTTTCTTACCTGTTCCCTTTTCACACATCTCATAGTTATGCAAGAACCTCAATTTCGGGACGACCCAGTTGAAAATCTGGTACATCGATTGATCTTACATCAGTTGTGGTATGATGGTGTTACTGAAGGATTGAATATCAGATAAAATAGTGTGAATAGGCCGTCGGAAGACATGGAGATAGATACATCGGAAAACAGTAGCATGAGTTATGGCCCAGTTGCAAATTCACAAGTCTATACAGAGCAATCCGGTATATCCTTAAGTATGATAAGACATTTATCCAAGTCTGTACATTGCACACCATAAATCTTCTCAGGTGTGTTTCTCGAGTCCAATACAACATTTGTAGGCCTGCTGAAGCCATTGAATGTTTCTATGAACAGGTAGCAATTTGAATTTGCAAAGGCCAAATTGAAGTATGGAACTGCTGGGGGGTGGCCTTTTTCACCTGGAGAGAGTCCCTTTGTAAAAGAAGCACACCAAAGAGTGGTATTGGATAGACTTTTGAGAGATTCAGGCATTTGGGAAGATGAACTAGTTATCATGTTTGATGTTGATGAAATCCCAAATGGGCACACCATAAATCTTCTCAGGTGGTGTGATAACATACCTCCTTTAATTCACTTAGAATTGAGATATTATTTATATTTGTTTGAGTTCCTTGTAGGCTATGAAAGTTGGTGAGCAAAAGTCCACCTGTACAAGCCAGGAAAAACACACTATGCCCATTATCGTCAAATGGATGAGCTATGGGCCAATTATGAGAATGTTACTCCTTCTAAAGGGCCAACAAAAGAAAGCATTGAAGGATAAATTGACTTGAACGAAAAAAAGGGAGGACTAACCAATTGTCTCACCTTTTCGAGATTTATGGTAAGATATTTGTCTAGAATTTTCCATCAAAACTTTGACAAGAGCAATTCCAATTGTAGATGATGATTTGGTCCTTCAGGATGTCCTTAAGAATTATTTTTCATCTCAAGTGAAGAAAAAAGAAAATTTGTGTAGTAATTCAAATATGTCTTATCCATTAGGTTCTGTGGCACTTGTATATAGCTCTGGCAGCAATAAGCATGCTGAGCATCCTACTTCAACTGAAGAAAGGGCCTCATCATCCATGGTGGATTTTGATGGAAGTAATGAGAATCAACACACTTCATTTGTTTCAGATGGTTTTCCTAGTACCAGAACTCTCAATAGATATGGATATATGAGGAAAATGAAGAAGTTTATCAGGCAAGATGCTAAAGAATTGCTTGAGCCACTTGGGACAAAACTCTGTAAGCAGGGCTTATCTTTTGTGAAGGAAAGTAGGCATTCCAATATGTTTTTTGAGAAACAAGAAAAGGCCACGCCTGTGTCGTTTTTGCTTGTCCCAAAAGTTTCAAATCAACTGTTGACATCTGAAACATAGTAGCTTTTACTGACAATATGTTGGTTGTGACTATTATATGGTATTTATAGCATTTACTGGTCCAGTGGAAAACCATTACCATGTCCATTCCAATTTTGTACAATATATGGGCCAGCTAAATGAGAAATGGCATTGCCTGTGTACAATTGTTGCAATGGTGTCTAACCATTAGTGATGATGGTGTCTAATCATTAATGATGTGATATCTACTGCTTTAGATATCAACAACCTATAGAGAGACAAATTTAATATGATTGGGAGAGTTTGATGAGTTCTAGGTGCATATTTTTTATCATAGAACAAGATTATATGAAAATGTGTCTATGACTAATCACCATTCATGCCATATATTTCTGATTTGGTTATAGATGCTAGTAATTCATGTTATTCTCATTAGTTGCCTCTGTCCTATATTTTGATTTTCAGATCTTGTCCTTAGACTATTCTCTTTCTCCTTTGAATCACCAACATACATGTATTATGTGTCAGTATAAGTACTCAAGGTCAAGTTACTACCAAGTTGTATATGGGATTAGNCCAAACCAAACTACACAGTAAATAAATAGTAATATGGCAGTTGATATTTGTATGATGCTTATTTTATGAACTTGCTGACTTGTTGAAAAAAATTTAGTTCAAGCCTTCAAGCATGTCAGAGATACTCAAATCAGCATGAATGGGCAAGTTACTGACAAAAACTAAATTTGTTTAACTAACATGCCAACCTTTGAGCTACAAAAATTTTGAGCTTCGTCCATGATTATGATCTCCTTAATTGAGCCTCAAAGGTGACCAAAGCAATATGCAAGATATTAACATGAACCTCCAAAAGTGTGGAGCACAGGGTTCTTGAGAGCTTGTGTAGATGGTTTTACTTCCAGATTTGGATCTAGAACTTCTTCAGAGCATCTATTCCCTACCATCATCTTTAACCAATCAACAAGGTTCACCTACAGCATGAGCCCATGTAATTATTCCAATGTGAATTTTATGAGTGTATCTCCATTTTTAGCCTCTTGGTTATACCTAGAAAATGCATACAGTTATAATGTAATATAGACGAACCTCTCCTGTATATCTACCATAGTCAATTGGTTTTCGTCCAGTGATAGCCTCTAGGAGGAGGACCCCAAAACTATACATGTCACTTCTTTCATTCAACAGCCCTGTATTTGCATACTCTGGGGCAACATATCTAGAAGCAACAATAAAATCATGAGTAAATTAAGTCATTCATTTCATGTCTGTAAAATCTCCAGTGTGCTACCAAAAATATCATTGAAGCACCTAAAAGTGTTGATTTTGACAGATTATGATTATGTATACAAATCAATCAAACCAGCATAATACAACTGATGATAATATTAGTGTAAAAATTTTAATATCAAATAATGCAGTCCATCAGCGCCTGAATTTGCAATTCAATTTGATCTTCAAGCATAATCTAGACAAGAAATTCAGGAGCTAACAAAAATGTTTGCAAGAAAAATAAACAGGAACAAACTAGCCAAATAGTAGTGCATAGAATTTTCAGTTAGAACTACAAACATAAAACCAACCATAACAAAATATAACACAAACAAATTCCAGAGGAGAGAGTTTCCATGCTCATATAAAGAGCGATCTAATGAGAGCGAAATTAAGTAAAGCAAATCTAAGACTTCTTAAGAAATGCTAATGGTCCACCAGTAAATTATGCCAATGCACAAACTTTATTATAGTACAAATACTGTGACATCAGTCAGGCCATGGTCTAGGAGCAATCTGGAATGCTTACAGTGATGATGACCTAGGTTCAAAACCTGGAGGGCACACTCCCAGAAATAATGTTGTTAAGCAAGCATTTCAAGGTGTGGGTTGTGCTAATGGAACAACACTGGTTCTCATAATAATGTGGTTGTGTTGTTAAGGTGGGCCACTGCACTCCCTTAACAACACAAGATTAGAAGAGCTATTGTAATCAATCAATATCTCTTCCCTTGCAGCTATTGATTTTATTGCGCATACAAATACACGGTTTCCTTCACGCCCCTCAAATACGCAATTGGGTCTCTTATTTGTGGTTGCGGGTCATGTACTGTTTATAAACCCTGCAATATTCCCCTTTGCTTTTGGCCTTCCGTCAATGTAGATAGTTGCTCCTTTATTTTGATCATTGTTTTTTAGCTGTATATAATTTGCAGCCAAGCCATATCTTCGCATACTTTTTGTATATTGGACTATTCGTATCAAATATTTATAGATATAACAAGGTCCGACATACTCCATCAATTCAGTTAATCCATCATAACAGACCTTTATGCCATCCATATAAAATAGCCCCAAACCATGTAATGACGATGGAGAAATCCGGTATATCCTTTCGTTTACACAAAAATCAGTGGAAACCATTTTGCAGGCCCAGAAAGGGAGTGCAGTGGAAATGTACAGACTTTTAATATTTGTTTCTTACCTGTTCCCTTTTCACATATCTGAGAGTTATGCAAGAACCTCAATTTCGGGACGACCTAGTTGCAAATATGGTACATGGATTGATCTTACATCAGCTGTGGTATGATGGTGTTACTGAAGGATTGAATATTAGAGAAAATAGTGTGAATACACCGTCGGAAGACATGGAGATAGATACATCAGAAAACAGTAGCATGAGTTATGGCCCAGCTGCAAATTCACAAGTCTATACAGAGAAATCCGGTATATCCTTAAGTATGATAGGACATTTATCCAAGTTTGTACATTGCACACCATAAATCTTCTCAAGTGTGTTTTTTGAGTCCAATACAACATTCACAGGCCTGTCGAAGCCATTGAACTTTTCTATGAATAGGCAGCAATTTGAATTTGCAGAGGCCAAATTGAAGTATGGAACTGCTGGGGGGTGGCCTTTTTCACCTGGAGAGAGTCCCTTTGTACAAGAAGCACACCAGAGAGTGGTATTGGATAGACYTMTGAGAGATTCARGMATTTGGGAAGATKACCTAGTTATCATGTCTGAYGTTGATGAAATCCCAAGTGGGCACACCATAAATCTTCTCAGGTGGTGTGATAACATACCTCCTTTAATTCACTTAGAATTGAGATATTATTTGTATTCGTTTGAGTTCCTTGTAGGCTATGAAAGTTGGCAAGTAGAAGTCCACCTGTACAATCCAGGAAAAACACACTATGCTCATTATTGTCAAATGGATGAGCTCTGGGCCAATTATGAGAATGTTACTCCTTCTAAAGGGCCAACAAAAGAAAGCGTTGAAGGAGAAATTGACTTGAACAACAAAAAAGGGAGGAATAACCAACTGTCTCACCTTTTGGAGATTTATGGCAAGATCTTTGTCTGGAATTTTCCGTCAAAACTTTGACAGGAGCAATTCCAGTTGTAGATGATGATTTGGTCCTTCAGGATGTCCTTAAGAATTATTTTTCACCTCAAGTGANAACTTTAGTTCAAGCCTTCAAGCATGCCAGAGATACTCAAATCAGCATGAATGGGCAAGTTATCGACATAAACTAAATTTGTTTAACTAAAATGCCAACCTTTGAGCTACAGAAAGTTTAAGCTTCATCCATGATTAAGAGCTCCTTAATTGAGCCTCAGAGGTGACCAAAGCAATATGCAAGATATTAACATGAACCTCCAAAAGTGTGGAGCACAGGGTTCTTGAGAGCTTGTGTAGATGGTTTTACTTCCAGATTTGGATCTAGAACTTCTTCARAGYRTCTATTCCCTACCAYCATCTTTAACCAATCAACAAGGTTCACCTRCAGCATGAGCYYRTGTAATTATTCCAATGTGAATTTTATGAGTGTATCTCCATTTTTAGCCTCTTGGTTATACCTAGAAAATGCATACAGTTATAATGTAATATAGACGTACCTCTCCTGCAGATCTACCATAGTCAATTGGTTCTTGTCCAGTGATAGCCTCTAAGAGGAGGACCCCAAAACTATACACATCACTTCTTTCATTCAACAGCCCTGTATTTGCATACTCTAGGGAAACATATCTAGAAGCAACGGTAAAATCATGGGTAAATTAAGTCATTCATTTCATGTCTGTAAAAGCTCCAGTGTGCTACCAAAAATATCATTGAAGCACCTAAAAGTGCTGATTTTGACAGATTTTGATTATGTATACAAATCAATCAAACCAGCACAATACAACTGATGATAATATTAGTGTAAAAATTTAAATATCAAATAATGCAGTCTATTAGCGCCTGAATTTGTAATTCAATTTGATCTTCAAGCATAATCTAGACAAGAAATTCAGGAGCTAACAGAAACATTTGCAAGACAAATAAACAAGAACAAACCAGCCAAATAGCAGTGCATAGAATTTTCAGTTAGAACTGCGAACATAAAACCAACCATAACAAAATATAATGCAAACAAATTCCAGAGGAGAGAGTTTCCATGCTCATATAAAGAGCAATCTAATGAGAGCGAATTTAAGTAAAGCAAATCTAAGACTTCTTAAGAAATGCTAATGGTCCACCAGTAAATTATGCCAATGCACAAACTTTAGTATAGTACAAATACTACGACATCAGTCAGGCCATGGTCTAGCAGCAAGCTGGAATGCTTGCAGTGATGATGACCCAGGTTCAAAACCTGGAGGGCACACTCCCGGCAATAATGTTGTTAAGCAAGCATTTCAAGGTGTGGGTTGTGCTAATGCAACAACACTGGTTCTCATAATAATGTGGTTGTGTTGTTAAGGTGGGCCACTACACTCCCTTAACAACACAAGATTAGAAGAGCTATTGTAATCAATCAATATCTCTTCCCCTGCAGCTATTGATTTTATTGTGCATACGAATACACGGTTTCCTTCACGCCCCTCAAATACGCAATTGGGTCGTTTATTTGTGGTCGCGGGTCGTGTACTGTTTGTAAACCCTGCAATATTCCCCGTTGCTTTTGGCCTTCCGTCAATGTAGATAGNTAGCCTCTTGGTTATACCTAGAAAATGCATACAGTTATAATGTAATATAGACGTACCTCTCCTGCAGATCTACCATAGTCAACTGGTTCTCGTCCAGTGATAGCCTCTAGGAGGACCCCAAAACTATACATGTCACTTCTTTCATTCAACAGCCCTGTATTTGCATACTTTGGGGCAACATATCTAGAAGCAACAGTAAAATCATGGGTAAATTAAGTCATTCATTTCATGTCTGTAAAAGCTCCAGTGTGTTACCAAAAATATCATTGAAGCACCTAAAAGTGTTGATTTTGACAGATTTTGATTATGTATACAAATCAATCAAACTAGCACAATACAACTGATGATAATATTAGTGTAAAAATTTAAATATCAAATAATGCAGTCCATCAGTGCCTGAGTTTGCAATTCAATTTGATCTTCAAGCATAATCTAGACAAGAAATTCAAGAGCTAACAAAAATGTTTGCAAGACAAATAAATAGGAGAAAACCAGCCAAATAGAAGTGCATAGAATTTTCAGTTAGAACTACGAACATCAAACTAGCCATAACAAAATATAACACAAACAAATTCCAGAGGAGAGAGTTTCCATGCTCATATAAAGAGCGATCTAATGAGAAAGAATTTAAGTAAATCAAATCTAAGACTTCTTAAGAAACGATAATAGTCCACCAGTAAATTATGTCAATGCACAAACTTTAGTATAGTACAAATACTGCGACATCAGTCAGGCCATGGTCTAGCAGCAAGCTGGAATGCTTGCAGTGATGATGACCCAGGTTCAAAACCTAGAGGGCACACTCCTAGCAATAATGTTGTTAAGCAAGCACTTCAAGGTGTGGGTTGTGCTAGTGAAACAACATTGGTTCTCATAATAATGTGGTTGTGTTGTTAAGGTGGGCCACTACACTCCCTTAACAACACAAGATTAGAAGAGCTATTGTAATCAATCAATATCTCTTCTCCTGCAGCTATTGATTTTATTGCCCATACGAATACACGGTTTCCTTCACGCCCCTCAAATACGCAATCGGGTCGCTTATTTGTGGTCGCGGGTCATGTACTATTTATAAACCCTGTAATATTCCCCGTTGCTTTTGGCTTTCCATCAATGTAGATAGTTGCTCCTTTATTTTGATCATTGTTTTTTAGCTGTATATAATTTGCAGCCAAGCCATATATTCGCATAGTTTTTGTATATTGGACTATTCGTATCCAATCTTTGTAGATATAACAGGGTCTGACGTACTCCATCAATTCAGTTAATCCGTCGTAACAGACCTTTATGCCATCCATAGAAAATAGCCCCAAACCATGTAATGACGATGGAGCAATTTGGTATATCCTTTCGTTTACACAAAAATCAGTGGAAACCATTTTGCATGCCCAGAAAGGGAGTGTAGTGGCAATGTATAGACTTTTAATATTTGTTTCTTACCTGTTCCCTTTTCACATATCTCAGAGTTATGCAAGAACCTCAATTTCGGGACGACCCAGTTGCAAAGCTGGTACATGGATTGATCTTACATCAGCTGTGGTATGATGGTGTTACTGAAGGATTGAATATCAGAGAAAATAGTGTGAATACACCATCAGAAGACATGGAGATACATACATCGGAAAACAGTAGCATGAGTTATGGCCCAGCTGCAAATTCACAAGTTTGTACAGAGAAATCCGGTATATCCTTAATTATGACAGGACATTTATCCAAGTCTGTACATTGAAGACCATAAATCTTCTCAGGTGTGATTCTCGAGTCCAATACAACATTCATGGGCCTGCTGAAGCCATTGAACTTTTCTATGAACAGGCAGCAATTTGAATTTGCAGAGGCCAAATTTAAGTATGGAACTGCTGGGGGGTGGCCTCTTTCACCTGGAGAGAGTCCCTTTGTACAAGAAGCACACCAGAGAGTGGTATTGGATAGACTTCTGAGAGATTCAGGCATTTGGGAAGATGACCTAGTTATCATGTCTGATGTTGATGAAATCCCAAGTGGGCACACCATAAATCTGCTCAAGTGGTGTGATAACATACCTCCTTTAATTCACTTAGAATTGAGATATTATTTGTATTCGTTTGAGTTCCTTGTAGGCTATGAAAGTTGGCGGGCAGAAGTCCACCTGTACAAGCCAGGAAAAACACACTATGCCCATTATAGTCAAATGGATGAGCTCTAGTCCAATTATGAGAATGTTACTGCTTCTAAAGGGCCAACAAAAGAAAGCATTGAAGGAGAAATTGACTTGACTAAAAAAAAGGGAGGACTAACCAATTGTCTCACCTTTTGGAGATTTATGGCAAGATCTTTGTCTGGAATTTTCCGTCAAAACTTTGATAGGAGCAATTCCAGTTGTAGATGATGATTTGGTCCTTCAGGATGTCCTTAAGAATTATTTTTCACCTCAAGTGAAGACAAAAGAAAATTTGTGTAGTAATTCAAATATGTCTTTTTCGTTAGGTTCTGTGGCACTTGTAGATGGCTCTGGCAGCAATAAGCATGCTGAGAATCCTACTTCAACTGAAGAAAGGGCCTCATCATCCATGGTGGAGTTTGATGGAAGTAATGAGAATCAACACACTTCATCTGTTTCAGATGGTTTTCCTGGTACCAGAACTCTCAATAGATATGGATATATGAGGAAAATGAAGAAGTTTATCAGGAAAAATGCTAAAGACTTTCTTGAACCACTTGGGAGAAAACTCTGTAAGCAGGGCTTAGCTTTTGTGAAGGAAGGTAGGCATTCCAATATGTTTTTTGAGAAACAAGAAAAGGCCACGCCTGTGTCATTTTTGCTTGTCCCAAAAGTTTCAAATCGACTGTTGAAATCTGAAACTTAGTAGCTTTTACTGGCAATATGTTGGTTGTGACTATTATATGGTATTTATAGCATTTACTAGTCCAGTGGAAAATCATTACCATGTCCATTCCAATTTTGTGCAATATGTGAGCCAGCTAAATGAGAAATGGCATTGCCTGTGTACAATTGTTGCAATGGTGTCTAACCATTAGTGATGATGGTGTCTAATCATTAGTGATGTGATATCTACTTCTTTAGATATCAACAACCTATAGAGAGACAAATTTAATATGATTGGGGGAGTTTGATGAGTTCTAGGCGCATATTTTTTATCATAAAACAAGATTATATGAAAATGTGTCTATGACTAATCACCGTTCATGCCATATATTTCTGATTTGGTTATAGATGCTAGTAATTCATGTTATTCTCATTAGTTGCCTCTGTCCTATATTTTGAGGTTCAGATCTTGTCCTTAGACTATTCTCTTTCTCCTTTGAATCACCAACATACATGTATTATGTGTCAGTATAAGTACTCAAGGTCAAGTTACTACCAAGTTGTATATGGGATTAGTAGTTGTTACTTCCATAGCAGGTTGGGTGTATCATAGCTAAGTTGTCTTTTAGTTATGAAAATATGGTGGAGACTCAATACTGATTGTTTACGTGGTTGGATAAGAAATGGTTTAACCTTGTACTAATTGTTAAACTTCCTTGTTCCTGTATGACTTTTCTTCTTACATTCATGAACTTCTCCGGATTACTGAAATTTGATTTAGCTGAGGTTGACTTGTTAATTGTGTCTACATTATGAACATTTTGTATCAAGCAACTTACTATAGCTATTTCTAAATCATCCATCTTATTACATGGAAAGTTGGAAACCAAACTAGTCTTTCTCTTCTTCAAGTGGAACCCATCGAATTCCACCTCCCTTGGTGTCCCTTCACTATAGCAAGTCTATCA
>JZKD02S1673513.1:530990-552105 GCA_000966675.3 Picea glauca | reverse complement strand
AAATTTTTACACTAATATTATCATCAGTTGTATTGTGCTAGTTTGATTGATTTGTATACATAATCAAAATCTGTCAAAATCAACACTTTTAGGTGCTTCAATGATATTTTTGGTAACACACTGGAGCTTTTACAGACATGAAATGAATGACTTAATTTACCCATGATTTTACTGTTGCTTCTAGATATGTTGCCCCAAAGTATGCAAATACAGGGCTGTTGAATGAAAGAAGTGACATGTATAGTTTTGGGGTCCTCCTAGAGGCTATCACTGGACGAGAACCAGTTGACTATGGTAGATCTGCAGGAGAGGTACGTCTATATTACATTATAACTGTATGCATTTTCTAGGTATAACCAAGAGGCTAAAAATGGAGATACACTCATAAAATTCACATTGGAATAATTACATGGGCTCATGCTGTAGGTGAACCTTGTTGATTGGTTAAAGATGATGGTAGGGAATAGACTCTCTAAAGAAGTTCTAGATCCAAATCTGGAAGTAAAACCATCTACACTAGCTCTCAAGAACCTTGTGCTCCACACTTTTGGAGGTTCATGTTAATATCTTGCATATTGCTTTGGTCACCTCTGAGGCTCAATTAAGGAGCTCTTAATCATGGACGAAGCTCAAAATTTCTGTATCTCAAAGGTTGGCATTTTAGTTAAACAAATTTAGTTTTTGTTGGTAACTTACCCATTCATGCTGATTTGAGTATCTCTGGCATGCTTGAAGGCTTGAACTAAAGTTTGTTCAACAAGTCAGCAAGTTCATAAAATAAGCGTACAAATATCAACTGCCATATTACTATTTATTTACTATGTAGTTTGGTTTGGACTTTTAACCTTCTGCTTCACAATATTAGAGGTTCATGTTAATATCTTACATATTGCTTTGGTTACCTCTGAGCTCAAAATTAAGGAGCTCTTAATCATGGACGAAGCTCAAAGGTTGGCATTTTAGTTAAGTTTTATATATCCTTGACACTGTAGGCGATATAAAAGATTTTCTTCATCTGAAGAAAGTTGTTCATGTACTCCATGAGTGTTATGTCAAACCCATTGGCATACACAAAATAAAGGCCTATACAGAGCATATAGTTCTTGGCATTGGAACATGGTTTGGTCCAGTTTCATCATTACTCATGTTCTTAAACATTGAGAATTCTTAACCTGAAGGAGAAACTTTGGAAGTGCTTTTCGGGGAAACTATTGTTCTCTTGATATGTGATAACTTATCTATGTTGGACATTGAAATGCCATAATGGTTATGATATTATTAGTTGGTAGGTTTGATTAATTTTGTATGGTTCTGCTATGGACGTCATTTAGAGAAGAGGAGATGAACATGTAGTTAGACACAAGTTCATTTTTAAAGTGATTTTCCATGCACAAATTTTGCATACCTCATATTTTAGGTCTTCATGCCTGTGGAGATGATACCAAGAGTAATCTCATTAGGATAGAAGCTGTGACAACATGTTTCATTGGGTAAAAGTTTGAAGGATCTGTTAGACGTGTATGAACTTAATGTTAGTTCATTCACCATATTGGGTCTTTTTATCTTCTAGACACTCTCGAAAGAAAAAACCCAACCTTTAGTGCAAGGGAAAGCCTAAGGAAACTATTAAGTGGGTCACTAGCTGACACCTATATGACTTACTCCTCCTTTGGGCTTGGAATGACTATTAGGTCTTGATATTGATATTGTATTTTTTTTTTAAATACCTACACAAAGGTAGAAATTGTGATGTCTTTCACTCTCTTCCTGTCACTATTGCCATGTCCAAGACGTCTCTCTTTCCACCTCCAAGATTGTTGCTCCCATAGAAACCATGTCGGAGCTAGTAACTCTAGGCCGTCGCTATTGCCACCTGATGTACGTCGTTCTTGCCACGTCCAAGAGTGTCACTCCCATAACAACCACGTCAGAGCTAATACCTCGTCTCGTTGGTCTTGCCACCTTCAGAAAGTCTCTCTTGCCACCTCTGAAACGTCTCTCTTGCCACTTTAAAACGTCTCTCTTTCCACCTTAAGAACGTCTCTTTTGCCACCTTTGAAATGTCTCTCTTGCCACATCTAGAATGTCTCACTTGCCACATTTGAAACGTCGGTATTGCCACGTTTGAAACATCCTATTTTCCATGTTTGACACATCGGTATTTCCACGTTTGAAACATCCCTAGATGTCGGTCTTACGATGTCAATATGGGGTTGGACAATCCAATTTATGATGACATGTGGTGTCATATAACATTACAATACACACAAAAACTAGGTCGTCAAAAAAATGGCGTCCCGTGAAACAACGTTTGAGGGGGTCTGAGGTTTGTCGGTCTTCCAACAATAGAAAGTGGCAATTGCGTCAAACGCGCCATCGAAATTTGACCCAAATGCACTAGTGTCAGCATTGGCACGAAATGGAAAAAAGAGGTGTTAAATAGACCAACCCATGACAACTAGGCACTAAATGACTGTTGTAAGCAAGGACTTCTCACCTAATGAGCATCCATTCACTGGGAATAAATCGAATACTCCATTAAATTAGGGTTTATATTTTACATGATGAATTGATGATGGAAGAAAGTGGGTGTGTGAGTCAAATTTGATTCCATAAACCCTCCCATATCATTACGGCATGTGAATAGTCTATCCATGTCAAATTTCAATGCATTTAGAAACACTTTGAAAAAATTTCAATGTTGGCCCCATTCACAGGTCATTGTTGCTCCTGTCTACTCCCAGTACAATTTCCTTGTAAAATTTGTATAAGATATTTGGAGAATGACAATTTTGAAGGTGCTATGCCTATTCCTACACACCACGGCCAGATCACCTCTCATTGACAGTCCGTGTATTGATCCCTTTTAGTTTTGGGTTGTTAGTTTTTCCAATTGCATGCACCTTTAGCAGGTGCCATGAAAAATCCCTTTATGCCTTTTTGCCAAAATGCCAAGAATACCTAACCTTATTTGTCTTTGTGTGCAGGTACTAGCTTGGGGCATAGGAACTTGGAACGAGAACTTGGCTTTTGGGCTAAGTTCTTTAAGTCATGTCAACTTTTACCATGCCCAAAACTGAGAGCCAACTTAGCTTAAAATGCAAAATTTGGCTTGAAAAACCAAAACTTTTATGAGAAAACCTCGTTTTTCATGACCTTCTCTTGGTTTCGAGAATAGTTCATTCTATACCAAATAGGAGAAACCACGTGAAGGTGGAATCTCTAATTATCCCCCCCTGCTCACATCAATCTCAATTTCCCCATACCCAATTTGAAATAATAAAGAACATGTAAAATGCTATATTATACAAAATAAAAACTTATAAAGATCATCATATAAAACACATACCTCTATATATCATTCATCTTCTTCTTCATCAAACTCAACATCATCAATATCATCTTCATCATGAACATTTTCATTTCCCCAATACCCAATCTATCTAGATTCAACAACTATAATTAAAAACGACATTAAGATTACATGAAAGAAAAAAAACATAAGAGATCTATAGTACAAATCACTCACCACATGTAGGAATATCATTGATCTTCTTCTTCATCCAAATCATCATATTTAGTATCATCATCTAGTATTTCAGAATCATCGTCGAATGGATTGGGCATATCAACATCATCATCAGTACTGTCATAATTTTCCATAATATCATCATCAGATATAGCATCATCGAGAACATTATCATCTACATCATATGKTCGATCAACTTCTTTGACTTCGTCATATGATGATACATGGTMTACCTCCTCATGTTCCTCTGTATCACCTTCTAGTTCTTGAATATCATCTTCTTCCAGTACATTATACTTTACAGGCCTTCCTCTTGGATCATATCTAACAACAAACGACCAACCTGGTTTATCGGGAACCTCATAATACAATACCTTTGATTCCATAAACCCTCCCATATCATTAAGGCATGTGAATAGTCTATCCATGTCAAATTTCAATGCATTTAGAAACACTTTGAAAAAATTTCAATGTTGGCCCCATTCACAGGTCATTGTTGCTCGTGTCTACTCCTAGTACAATTTCCTTGTAAAATTTGTATAAGATATTTGGAGAATGAAAATTTTGAAGGTGCTATGCCTATTCCTACACACCACGGCCAGATCACCTCTCATTGACAGTCCGTGTATTGATCCCTTTTAGTTTTGGGTTGTTAGTTTTTCCAATTGCACGCACCTTTAGCAGGTGTCATGAAAAATCCCTTTATACCTTTTTGACAAAATGCCAAGAATACCTAACCTTATTTGTCTTTGTGTGCAGGTACTAGCTTGGGGCATAGGAACTTGGAACGAGAACTTGGCTTTCGGGCTAAGTTCTTTAAGTCATGTCAACTTTTACCATGCCCAAAACTGAGAGCCAACTTAGCTTAAAATGCAAAATTTGGCTTGAAAAACCAAAAATTTTATGAGAAAACCTCGGTTTTAATGACCTTCTCTTGGTTTCGAGAATAGTTCATTCTATACTAAATAGGAGCAACCACGTGAAGGTGGAATCTCTAATTATCCCCCCCTGCTCACATCAATCTCAATTTCCCCATACCCAATTTGAAATAATAAAGAACATGTAAAATACTATATTATACAAAATAAAAACTTATAAAGATCATCATATAAAACACATACCTCTATATATCATTCATCTTCTTCTTCATCAAACTCAACATCGTCAATATCATCTTCATCATGAACATTGTCATTTCCCCAATACCTAATCTATCTAGATTCAACAACTATAATTAAAAACGACATTAAGATTACATGAAAGAAAAAAAACATAAGAGATCTATAGTACAAATCATTCACCACATGTAGGAATATCATTGATCTTCTTCTTGATCCAAATCATCATATTTAGTATCATCATCTAGTATTTTAGAATCATCGTCGAATGGATTGGGCATATCAACATCATCATCAGTACTGTCATAATTTTCCATAATATCATCATCAGATATAGCATCATCGAGAACATTATCATCTACATCATATGTTCGATCAACTTCTTTGACTTCGTCATATGATGATACATGGTCTACCTCCTCATGTTCCTCTGTATCACCTTCTAGTTCTTGAATATCATCTTCTTCCAGTACATTATACTTTACAGGCCTTCCTCTTGGATCATATCTAACAACAAACGACCAACCTGGTTTATCGGGAACCTCATAATACCATACCTTCTCACATTGGTTGGGAAGAACATAACTTTCTAGACGCAACTCAAATGTCCTTGTATTAACCATGGTAAAACCATTGTCATGCTGAATAATAGTTCTTTCAGGATCACATTCATTTATCCGTAAATGATACCATTTTACCTCAAACATAATTATCTTGAAGGATTTGAAGTCACACTCGATTATATCATCCAAATATCCATAATATATATTTTCTGTTAGTCTTGGATGTTTTTCACTACTAGAAAAAGCATTAGTGACTTGAAACATTGGAGTTATCCCTGAATCGACAGTTTTCTTCATGTCATCCACCTTTTTGATGTGAAATTTTCGACCATTATGCCACATGGCTTTGTGGTGCTTCAACTGCAATATTCTCGACAATTACAAGATAAATTAATAATTAATAAACATATTTAAACTTAATAAATATTAAAAAATAATACATTAACATTTTGTATAATAACAGAAAGTGTGGGTAAAATTTTATATGCTTACCTGTTTATATTTTAAACCATATGCTAAATCAATCTCCCTCTGCATAAGATTGTGATCTTCATTACGATGAGCTATTTTAATTAATGTAGCCACCCCTTCCCATGATAACCTACCATCATGGTGTTCACATTGTTCTATCCATAGCTTCATCCAATCAAGATTGTTAACAATGTATAAATGTAGTGCATCCCACGCTCGACCAGCTGCAATAAAAAAATATAAATTAGTAAGTATAATGAATAATAATAATTGATGGAGGTATAATATAAATGGAAGAAAAACAATATAGATAAAAATCAAATAATATAATTTACCTTTCACTTTCCTCATTTTACCATTCCTGACCAAGACCTCCACTTCAGATATTTTGACGTTATTGAGACCCCAAATGTAATTCATATTAATTTTCCTCTCTAAATCAGGAAGATAATTGCTAATATACACTAACGTTTGATATACCATATACCCCTCCACCATAGAATCCTTGGTACATGCTCTTTGTCTAACTAAAGCCTTCAATGACTTCAAGTGTCTCTCCACCATCCACATTGACCTTGTGTGTAGAGGTCCACACAATTAAATCTCCTCGACCTAGTGTATGAGGTAGTTGTTATCACTCCAAGAAACTCTTTGGGGTTGTAGGCAAAAAATGCTTGGTAACTTAAGAATATGGTAGATTTGTATGCTTGGAACAATAAGATAACTCAATAGCTAATGAAAGTAACCACTCATCATGTATATGAATAAAACAGTGCTTTTAGAGAACAATAATCAGACAACAGAGTTGAAAAAGGGGATGAAGAATACTAGTCCAGATAACCAAATACAACCATGTGCAGGGTCATACAAGACAGTAAGAAATTCTTCAATCCAAGTTTATGAGATTAAAAAGAAGATGACAATTCTTAAAAGCTAAACTAAACTGGAATAAAGTGTAGAATCATGAAATATATGAAAGAGTCTGATATTGAAAACAAAAGAGGACTGTGATTCTATTATCAGAATAAGAAGTCAAGTACAATAGCTAGAAAATGTCTCTCAGATTGAACCCCTTGTTCATCTATTATCCCTAGCTTTATAGCTTACAATCATATGTTCAGATCCTAGAAAGATGGATTGAATTTGGCTAAAAATAACAAACAAATACAAAAATTGTAGGAGAAGATCCTATTTAAGGGGTCAACCTCTCCTTGATAGTCTTCATGTCTTCGATATATGCAGCAGGCCTTCAAAGGCTGATTGATAAAATCAAAGTGCCACCTGGACAAAACAGGTCATTCTTTTGCCATTAATAGGCAACATAATTTTTCTCCTTTACCTTGCTGGCACCTCCAAAATTGGGATAGCACATTGAAACAAATCCTCTTAATAACAACCTTAACTTATAAATCATCCTCGTGCTTTTTTGAAAAGACCAAAATGGGATCTATGTAAAAGGAATGTCACTCTGCCCTTCTCTACACTTTTGGTGGAAAATGGGTATCTCTGTGAGATTGTAAAGGGAAGCTACAACTGCTGCATTTACATCAAGATTTAAACTCTTGATTCTAGCATGCCCACAATTGCCTCAATTGTTATCTTCTTATTGACTGCTACAACATATTTTTGTTTATGCCATGCTCTGTCTATAGATGTTTGTTGCTGCAATTGTGAAATGCCTTGATGTCATTTTGGTGTCTATTGTTCAAACTGATGTGACCTCTATTGTTGTTGTTTATAAAGCTGCAAATGGTGTTCCTGAATCACAACAGTAGGTGGAAGATGTTGAAAATGTTCATGATTATGTACAGGAGTTGATGGATGACTATTCTTCTTCAAATTCATATCTGGTTGAGTGTCTGTATGTGGCAATGGATGATTCCAGTGGTGGAGTACTTGAATATTGTTGTGCTGCAATCGATCCCTGTAAGAATTGGATAGTGACCAACCTCCCCCTGTTCTGCTCTCAATTTTGTCTAGAAAATGGATTTTCTCACTAGGTTGAGTAGGTTTCAACTGCTCCATTTGCACAGAGGTGCCTTGACCTTGACTAGGTGTCTTAGATCCCTGCCTTTTGTCGAAATGTGGAGCCCTTTTCAATCTTTTCTAATTTGGAAACACCTTTAGGTCCACATTGAAATTTTGCAGTTACAAGTGGCTCCAATGATAGTTGAGATGCATCTAAAATGGACAAGCCATCAAAACGACGACGAGGAGTCCAAACCAAACGGTTAGGCCTGTCTTTGTTCCTTGTGCATCTATCTTGCCTTTCGGTTATATGTGTGTTTTTCTCATCCTAAAAATTCTTGCTATTTATATCAACAAAAGAACTTGGAGAAGCCAGACCAGAACCAAGGTCTTTCGAACCACATTGAAGACCAAGATGTCTAGGCGGTCGCTTATCCTTTTCGTAGCTTGTCAAAAATAATTGATTTTGCTGCTCTCTGTTTGATGATGTCATAGGTAGCTAAAGATCTTTGGTTGAAATAACACCTCTTCCTATCCTACCACTAGGTTCCGAACACTGATTCTTTTTAAGAGTCAAAGTCACTGGAGTTCCTTTTCTAGGAGACATTATGCCATGCTAATGCAATGATCCACCTGCTTGTTGTGCAGAAGCAGAACCTTTGACACTAGATGTATGCCGCCTCTGAAGCTGAACACAAATATCAATGCCATTTGGCGAGGATAACCCGATGGCAGGCCCATTTGATAACTCCTTTTCTCTCTCTTTTGATAGCAACAATCTTCTCTTTCTAGCTTCCCCAGTTCCATCCCCTCCAGTTATCATTCCCTCATTATGCATAGTTATAGAACCACCAGCCTCATCTTCAAGTGTCTCTATCCATCTCGAATGGGAAATGTTCAAATCATAGCTAATATGTCGTTCTTTTCCATAAGAATCTCTTCTATTCTTCTCAATCAAGATCTCATTTTCTTGGCATTGTTGTTGTTCTCTCTGTGAAATTAAAACATATGTTGACTTATCCTTGGTCCATCCCTTAGGACATACTCTCCTTGCGGGGTTTTGATATCTTTTCTCTTCTGTCGTGACTTTTTCCTTAGACTTTATCAAATACTCGGCTATCAATGACACCTGTGCATTCAAGGTTAAGTAGTGGCATTCGATGGTATATAGAAGACACCTGGGACTTTAATTATGGTTTCTTCAAATAGTGAAGTTGAAAGAATCCGGCGCTAGCGCTTGGCTTTGTGTTGAACACATCTGATTTGTAAACTTGAAATTTGGCATATGTGAACATGTGGCTTGGGTTTTTAGGATCACTTCGAGCACCCACCACTTCATAACAAAAGTGTATATTGACATGTGAAAATATAAAAGCTAATATAGCTAGGTTTATTAACTAGCAAAGATTTAATTTGTTTTTTCCAACTCAGGTCTTTCACCGACACATGAAGTACATTTACAACTAGTTAGTTGTTGAAAGCAGAGCTTTCAACAACTAACTAGCAAATTTCAAGGCGAAAAAGCTGGTGAAACCACAGAGAAAGGATTTTTGAGATTTAGAGTTTGAACAGGGTGACAAGACTCTCAAGTAAAGATTAATGGGAGCTAGGTCAAGGATTTGGAGATAAAGTACTGGCTAGAAATATTCTTAAAAAATGAGCGTAAAAGTTTAAGAAAACACTCAAAAATAGCGGTGCATTTTTTATTGCTAACAATAGTGTTCTTGCATATTGAAAAATGTTGGAGGTAGATACTTTTGCATTGCATATATTAAACGAGGAATTTCTCTCTTCCAATATTTTATATCTTCCTTATGGATTTATTTAGATGAAAACCACCTAAAAATGTTACGAGAACAAAATATGTTTCAATAAAGACAATATTGTATACATGAATATTACAAGTAAAACACATGTCATCAACAACTTCTACAACATTTTTATTACATATAAATAATAATATGTAATTCATCTGTCGTTATTTATCTCATGTATTTTCCAAGGTCATATATAAATTGGTTTACGTTGTTTTCAAAGCCGTCAGGCAAAGATAGAGGTAGCATATACTGTAACAAAACAATGGCACATTAATAAATTTCCGATTTTATATTAACAATATATTTACAAAATTTAAAAATATTACATCGATTCTTACCAATACATAACAAATATACGACACAAATTACCTTGATGAAGGTATGCCAGTGATGAGTTTTTAACCCGCCAAATTCACCTTTCTTTGTTAATATATTCTTGATGTTTGAAGAAAATCCTGTTGGAAATCTAATTTTTCGAATGAGCTCTTTTACAACATTGCTTTCATCTTCTTTAAATTACCATGGGAGGCTATTTCGATAGACTCCATTAGTCCTATTTAAATCAATAATGTTTAGCATTACATCATTGGCTTCTTGAATGTCACTACAAATTTTAGAAATGTTTTCTTTGTCACGCCTTCCATCTAAGATTCTCCACAACATTTATGTTACATTCTTCCCGATATGCATTGTGTCTAACAACTGAGTTATTTCTAGTTGCTCATAGTAGGGCAACCTACTAAATTGTTTAGGGAAACTTTTCATTCCTCATGGAAGCAGATCAATGCCTTGACGACCAACTATATGTTGCATAAATGAAATTAACACAACAATTGTTAGATTATACACAATAGACATGAGAATTCAACACAATTAAAAAATGTAATATATTGCATACTATGATGAAGATTGACTTACATTGACGATTTGATCTATTATATTCCAACTTCCATAGGTGTGGTGTCATTCTTCGTGGTTTTATCCCACTCTCCTCTTTACCATTGAAAATATGTTTATCGGTATTTCGATACCTATGGTTCTTAGGGAGAAAGTGCCTATATTCATCAAACACCTCCTTTCCTAAACTTCTTGAACGATGAGATCTCATCCTAGGACCACAAACTAGACATGAAAATTTACCCTTTGTTTGCAAACCTAGAAGATACGCATCAATGGCAGCGTTAGTTATATAACAATAAATTATTTAAAAGACAAACATTATAATATCATCAACATCTAAATTATTTAAGTGCAATAGTGTGTTACATACCACAAAAATGTGTTAGTCCCAGTGCTTCATGAATTGTCCATGTAAGAATCACATGGAATTGAAATCCTCTTTGACCTATTGGTTTAGAGATGTCATACATAGTGATGCCATCCCATAACTTTAACATCTCATAGACAAGAGGCTCAATATATACATTCATATCTTTCACTTGGTACTTACCTAAATTGTTAAAAAATACACATAATTACTACAGCTTGTATACATATATGAAATTGTGCAATGAACAAGACAAATGAAATGTTAAACATTAAAAAAGCAATATCGTTATAAAAATATACTTGGAACAATCATTGCCAACATTGTGTGCTCTCTCTTTATTGACATCCAAGGAGGAAGGTTATTGTTTATAACAAAAACATGCCACATCGAGTAGATAGACCTGAGCTCACCAAATGGATTTACACCATCAGCTGCCAATGAAATCCTAACATTAAGAGGTTCTTCTTTAAAAATTAGCCATCTTTCTTCGATATTTTTGAATAAAGAACCATCTGCAGGCATTCGAAGAACATCATCTTCACTTCTATTCTGTGCATGGTAATCCATAAATTGTGCTATCTTCCAACATCTAAATAGTCGTTGCAGGCATGGAATTATGGGAATATAACAAAGAACCTTTTGAGGCACCTTTTTTGTTAACTAATCAGTTTTATATCCAATGATTTGACATTGGGGGCAATTCGATTTAGATGCATATTGTCCATAATATATTATGCGATCATTGGGGCATGCATCAATAGCCTAATATTCCATTCCAATTACTTTTAGAATGTTTGATAATTCTCAGTATGTGCGAGGTAACTTATTTGGTGATGGTAAGAAATATTCACCTATCAACCTACAACAACAATATACAAAAAAAAAAAAAACAATAATGAAAATTATGTTAATCATTATAAATGTTGCATCCTTGATTTAGACATCAATTGACACTGAAAATAAAATAAAATAAAAGTTGAAAATTGCATAAAACTATAAAATTATGTTGCTTACCTTAGGATCTATGTCATACATGTGTTTGACAAACCATTTGATACCTTCAAGTTGACCAACAACATTACAACAGAGAGAACACTTTTTTTTTTGCCTTCATATAAGGATTCAGTGGCATTTTTAAGGATAGGTTTATCAAAAATATATTCATCATCATTGTCCTCATCACTATCATCATTATCATCCTACAAGTTTTCCTCCTCCATGTTGACATCATCATCCATTGGAGCATTATAAATGTCTTGGATCAATCTATTTTTCCCATCATCATCAACTGTATTATTAATATCATCATTTTCCATAGGAATAACGTGATCACCATTATCCACACGATTACATTCATCTTGTTCTTCAATATTATCTCTATGAAAACGTCTCCTGCTAGGCGACATTACATTCTTAGGATGATTTTTCTTTAATAAAAACAATGGAAGCAATAAAATACAGTTAGAGTATATCACAAATATTATTTTGAAAGATAAATAAATAAATAAACAATTAATGCATAATACCCTTAAAGATCTATAATAACTAATTACTTACCAGGGGACGATATTCATTGCCCCCTTCAATGTGCCCATTCTCCCTATAATGTTTTTCAACTATTTTTAAAGGTATTCTTCTTCCATTAAAACCCCTCCATTCACAACAAGGGAAATAACATTTCCCATCACCATGAATCACCATGTGCCACTTTAACATAACAAGCTCTCTTTTCTTGTCTGGAGTTGACATTGTAATTACCTATTACAACAAATCCATTGAAACATTATAAGTACAATATACAAATCTATTCAAATAATTTGGTATATATTTAGATATTTGTAATGAAAATTATACAGCATGTTAAGAAAAAAAAAAGGGACAAAGCATGAAACATTAATAAGAGGAGGTGGATCTATTATCAGTGAAAATCACACTATATAATATTAAGTCTCTAATAAAAATTAGGGTAGCTTTAGGGATACACAAGAGTATTGATGCCCAATATCAACAAAAAATCCACTACTCTTCATTTCTAGTTGGTTCTTTTCCAACTCAAGGAGGAAACCCTAAATGTAAACTTACTAAGGCAAGGATACTTAGATATTCAAGAAGTTCCATGAAATATAAGAACAAAATTAGAGTGATTGTAATTGAATCAGTAATATTTTTACTCTATCAAAAGTGGATAAACCATAAAATCTTTCTAAGGAGTTAAAATAAACCATAAAATATGATTTAAGGAGTGAAAATAAACCATAAAATAGTTCAATAGCACCAAACTACTAAATCACACAGAAAATTTTTAAGTACTGACCTTCAAAATCTTAGCTATGTAGAGTCTGGACAATTCAATGTTTCTCTTCTTGAAAGAGAATTGAAATCAAGATTTCATAAAAAACCAGAACACCATTGCATCAGAACACTTGAATGATTTTCGCAACTATAGAAAATGATTTTTGCAACTATAGAAAATGATTTTTGCAACTATAGAAAATGATTGTCACAACTATAGAAAATTTTCCGTAACTGAGATATATATAGGATTGATTTGTCGTAAATGACCGTTTGATTCTCAGACGTTCCATAGTTGGTTGCTATAGCAACTAGCTGGTAGTTGTTCACTCTACTGACTAACTTTCGTCGTTATAACAACCAACGTGGAAATTTGGTCACTAGAGTGACCAGGTGTTGGAACCCCCAAAAAAAAGTATATTTCGTCCAAAAAAAAACAAAAAAAATACGACGAAATTTTAAACTGTTGTAATATTTCGTTGTAATTTGTGCCCAATGTAGTAGTGCCTTATTTTCTTCAACCATGTCTCTTGCAAAGTGATATTGAACATCAATATGATTTATCTTTGAATGATAAGTCAGGCTCTTCATCACAAAGATTTCACTCTTCCTATCACAATCTATCCTTACTACTTGTTGTACCAACCCAATACCTAAACACAATATCTATAACCATACTACTTCCTTGCTTTCATGAGTGGTTTTCATGTATTCAAATTTTGTAGTTGAGAGTGCCACTACAACCCATATTTTTCTCATCTAATTGATTTCTCCTCAAAATAGGATAGACACATACCCACTTGTATATATTATGTGATCCATATCTCTAGCCCATTCTACATAAAAAAAACCCATGTATTTACAACACTCTATCCAATATTGGTCTTCCTTGGTAGCACAATTCATAACTAGTAGTACCACAAAAATACTTGAAAAGCCTCTTTACTATTGTTCAATGTTTTTGACATATACCTGCTAAAACATCCCATTGCATGTAGAATGTTTGGACTAGTACAGACCATTGCATACATCAAACTGCCAACCACACTAGCATATGTAACATGGGACATGTCCTCTTTAATTGCAGGAATAGGAACCCTGGCCAGTTTACATTACTATAATTAAACCTATACAATATTATTGTCTTGGCATATTTCCTTTGATTTAATTAGAGTTTCCTATTTTCCTGAAATCTTTTAATTTCCATGCGCAAAATGAAATTTGCATCACCAATATACTTCATGTCAAATTTAGAGGACAACTAAGTTTCTAGACCCTCTATAATCTCCTTGGCGTTTCCTATGAACAACATATCATCCGCATATAGGATCAAATGAATAAGAAAATCACCAACTAATTTTTGTAAATGTGTTGAACCAACACATAATAGATCTAGTTAGAAAATGCCACACACATTTGCAGAGAGAAATTGAGAAAGAAGAAGCAAGAGAAAAAAAATGAAAGACTTATCATTAACTGTAATGAATAATGAATAATTTACACAAGATATACTCTGTATGACTCAATAAATGCGCACTATAGGAGAACCAGTGCACCATAGTGGTGGTATAGAGTGATATGGAAACACACCAGAAGTTATGAGAGTGAACTGCCACCTAGTCTAGTCTCTGAGGCAGTTACGGGGTTAAACTGCCACCTAGTTGAGTTAACTAGTCAACCAATCTTCAGTTAGTTGATGTTATAACTCTAATTTGCACCAGATATACTTACCTGACATCAGGCCATCCCATATGCCTTATTTTCCAAGCCAGTACTGAACAACTCTTCTTAAAAACACCCTTTTTAAAGGCCCACGCACCCTACTCCACTATTGCATGAGTGTACATGCTAGCTGCCTCACTACAACCCACGTGTACCTACAAAAGCATGAAAAAAGGAAAGTTTCTGATGGAACACACAACTTTGGGTAAGTTAACTAAACCTTTCGGCCATGCATGGCTAGTCATTCGACCAAATACCTTGCTCCTTCTAGCTTATAAAAGAAGGGGTAAGGGTCCCATTTGAGAGGAGGAAAATCATAGTAAAGAAACTATACCCAATTGAGAATTCCCCTTGTCCCAACCTTTAGCCATCCTTGTGCAAAGAGAAGTATAAAAAAAAGTAGTTGGAGGACAGTTGAAGAGGAGCCCAAGACCAGTTTCAAGGAGCAGTGCCAACCGCATATTGTAAGTTTACTCTTGTGAAGATTAATACAAAAAGGAATACTTTTCTTGTCCTGCCATATCATGTCTTCAAGTTGAATATTTATTTTATGATATTGTCACAACTAACCCAGCAATTAGTATATGAAATGCATGTTCATATCCTTTTGTTTGTTCATGTGTGAATGCAGGGCAACTTTGGGAGGAGACTTGCAATCAAAGAGTGAGTGAAAACAAAGGGATCGACATCAAATGAAGGACTCAAGGTAGAGTTACCGAATCTTGTTTACACCTTTGTAATACATGAATGTGGGGTTTTGTGTTGGGAGAATAGAAAAGAGTAGAAGCCTTTGAAATGGTCATTTTCTGCATGCATGATTAGAGCCCTTAAATGATAATTCTATAGGAGGGATTCCCACCCACAACAGAATTAGCGACCATATTGGGGATCTCTAGGGTTTTTCGGGAGTCCTTTTTGGGTATTTTAAAAAAAAAAAATTCATTACTTGTTTTTAGAGTTTCTGCAAAAGTCCGAGCTAGCAAGGATTCTAGTATTCCATACCAGTTATTCCTTCTTACTTTGCTTGGCTGCATTTTCTTTTATGGGAAGTCACAGAGGTACACGCGGCATGTATAAGGCTTTAATGTGTGTACACACACCCAACCTTCACACAACCCATGTGGACACGCTAGATGATGAAGTAACAGTAATGTGGCTAGGTTCATAAATTGTTTACTAAAGAGGAAGTCATCCTCTTCCCTGTCAGAAGTGATCCTTTTCAGGGGTTTTCTGAAACTCATTCTGGTCTTTGTTTTTGCAATTTGTAGCTTAGGTACCATCTCATATTGGTTTTTTTCTATGAAATGTTCCTTGAATTGTTTTTCTTTTCTGACAAAGTAAGTTTCTGAGTCTTCAAGAGATTCTGGTTCTCAATACCAGTAGTCTCCGCCAATGCTTTATTGCTTTTCTTTTAATTTTTTGAAGAGTTACAGAGGTACATGCAACCTGCATAAGGTCTGTATGCATGTACACTCACTCTTACCTTACATAGCTCGCATGCACACACTGGTTGTTGAACTGTCATCAACATGCCTGTTGAGAAAATCTTTGTTTAAGGAGAGGAAGTCATCCTTTTCCTTGTCAAGATTTATACCTCTCAAGGTTCTTGATCTCCGTCATAGTAGTGAACAACTTAGATTTGATCACAACAATAACTTTCTTTTTCATTAAAAACTTTTCCTAAAATTTGTTTTCTTTCATAGGGTTTTTACACAAGTGTGAGAGTCTGCTTTCATCCATTTATGTGTTATTGTCAGTAACTCTTTGTGATCTACGCTTAAGCCAGAAGTTTTCTTGGTCTTTACTTGTCGTCATTTTTCCTTTTTTCTTTGGGAGCATTAAAAAAAAAAAAAACTCTTTTATTTCTTGGTTTGGTTAAGTAGTTGTTGGTTTGCATTAATAACTAGGAAAAGTTTTTCTTTCATAAGTTCTTGGTTGTGTACTTAGGACAATAATTAGCTCCTAGTCGAGCGAAATCTTGTTTTGAGTTTGCTATTCAAATATCTTAGAAAAAAATTCAGTTTGAAAAGTTGATTCATAATTGTGTCAAGAAGAAGTTATTTTGTTTGCATCTTTCTGTTTATCTTTTCTTTCGTCTCTCAAAACATCATTAGTTTCACTTTCATAACCTTTGACTTAAGACAAGCCATAAAAAATTAATGATTAATTAAAATCAACTAGACTTTATGTTTGTAGGGTCCATCAATTAGTCTAGGCTAGAGCCTTGACTTAGGTTGGAGAGGAAACTCTTCAAGGCTGCAATAAGAGTATGTGCTAGAGAGTGTTAAAAGTCAAGTATTGTGAAAGTTATCGGGGACCCCCCTCTAACACAGGGGATAAAAATGAGGTTGTGTGCAGCGAGGTAGTGGAGATAACCCCTCCAAATCTAGACCAAGCATAGTGGGGAATGCATATAGAGGACTTGTTTTGGGATTCCATCGATTGCATTTTCCACGGAGCTTCATGGGTCTTGAATCCGTTCGAGGTCCTAAGTTGTCTTCTGGACCACTTGCTTTTGATACCCTTGACATGTTTTGGGCTTGATACCCTTTTCATTGCGGTCCACCCGACTGTCAACTGTACCCGCCTGGTGACTGTTCATGCGCTGGAAAACTAGTTTCCATTATTTTAGGGACTTACATAGGTGATTGCGGGGTAGAACGCGGTACCTAAGACAGAAATCAGGCCACACTTTGTAGAGTATACCCAGAGGTTGCTTCCATTTTCGAGTTTCACTTGCACTGGTAAGTTTCTCTAGTGTTGGTTGTTGTAATTGTTCTTCCAAATTGTTTAGTCATTGCTTGTTTTATCTCGTAGGGAATTTTTCTAGTGTGTGTTGTTTTTTAAGGAATAGAAATCCCTAGTGTGTCTTTGATCTTCTCACATAGTGGAGGATCATGAGCTCTTCCAGTCACGAAGGCTTCTTCACCTGCCACCGGTTACACTGGAGCCCCCCCCCCACCCCCCCATCGCTAAGGTGAAAGCTAGACCAACAAGGGTCTTTTGAAGCGACTGGGTCACAAGAAACTGTGCCCGACCAACATCCGGAGGAACCAACTATTTCAGACCTTGGAGTGGAAGATCTTGGTCCACCCGAAACTCCAACCACTTATCTTTCGGCCCCCATCATCGTACAAATTTATCCTTATGGGTGCTAGACAATGTCACACACAGCAATGGAAACAAATGCTACCACTTCTTTTGGGAACTTTTCTATTCCCACTACGACTGTCACCACAGGGGGTGTTCCACCTCCTAACCCACCATCGTTGGTCCAAGCCACCATGGTCTCGACTGCCTCTACCTCGAGCAGTGGTATGATCCCTTATTTGGTGGCGGCCACTACTCCTTTCACACAGAGTGTGATGTGCCCTCTGTTCTCATACGGGATGCCTAGCTCAGGTACAAGCTCTGTACTATCCTACTCCACTTTATAGACTTTAGGCCTGGGGGCAAGGATCTCTAACGCTCCTCTGCAAGGACCCATGGGGGTCACTTCAGCTCCCTTTAACACTTTCCTTTACAAGGGAGGTCATATACCTCCTTCGTCCCCTTCACACGATGGTACCCACCAACAATCCGTCAGGCCAAACAGAAACCATAATTCATTTGGAGCAGGGAGTCAAGGACCACCTTCTCATAATATGCCGGTAGTTTCGACACCATTTTATTTGTTTGGTTCATTTGGTAACAATGATTTCTTGTTAGCTACTTTCCCGACTAGGGGAAACCCTGGTTACGGAAAACCTAATCCTATTCAAGATACTATTCCTACACAGAGGGAAAACCCAGGAACTTCTTCAGCATCAGGACCTTGGAATTATTGGCAGGGATCAGTTCCGTCATCAGGAATGTCGATCTATGGAAATTCTTTTCACAACTAATGGAACCCCAAGAAAGATGCAGTACCTATTCCCATGGGATCGACATGGGGCAACCCTTCCCAAATTCCTCCAAATGTAATGCATTCCCAACCATCTACGTCCTATTTCGGATATCAGTCGATGATGTCTCCTCAAACGCAAAATCCATACGCTGGTCATGGCCATGGTTTTTACCAGAACCCCGACCAACAACCCAAATTTTCCTGGCAACCTGGTGCCAATCAAACTCCATGCCCCTTTTTCCATGGTTATCACCAACAACCCAAACTACCTTTCTTGGCAACCTTGCATTTGCCAGACTTAACAAGGTTGTTGAACGATCTTATTGGTCACGATCCACGTTGGCATCCTATGAGAGATTATGTGACTACTTTTCACCTTTGGTGCTCATCTAATTCATTGAAAGATGACTCCGTATAGTTGTGATTGTTTCAATGTACTCTCATTGGGAGTGCTACGAAATGGTACATTGAGCTCGACTGCTCAAGATTCTTCCTTCAACAAATTGGAAATGGATTTCCTAAACCATTTCCAATTACCCATGAGATACGATGCTAGCAAAAAATTGTTGGCCAATTTCAAACAGACAAAAGCAGACCATATCTCTAATCACATCCGAGAGTGGAGACACCGGAAGAATTTGATTAAGGTGTTAGTCCCACCATGATTCCTGCTATAGTGGTTCCTTAAGTCTTTTGTCCCACAGCTATCCAAAGACGTCGCAACGTCGGGAGTGCTTTCCGAAGAAGATGCAATCATGAGAGCTCAATAGCTTGAGCTAATATATTCTCAGTCTAGTCTATTGTACAAGATCTTTCTATATGCGCTACAATCAATACTTGATAAAACTAGATAGAAAGATGGACGACATGCCAATGGTATTGTTGGTTCAGCACAATCAAAGCCCGCTGAACAACTAACGAAATAATTGCAGTAATTTTCTATCCAGCATACAACAACCAACCAGACTATAGTTCTAGATGCGCCCCCTAACCAAACGTTGGATGTACACAATGTGCAATCGAAAAATACGAAGGCCACCCAACAGCCTGATGGAAAGAGAAAACAACGTAAGAGGGTAAGAGGGATAAGAAACCCACTAATAATGCTGGCAGGGGCAACATCGAAAAAAGGAATTCGAGGTATATGTGTAATTTGTGTGTGGAAGACCACCCAACTCACTAATGCCCTCAGCTTGCAGAGGCCCAAAAGTTATTGTCACAACAGCCGCCTGTTGTGTCAACAAACCCTTTTCAACATGGCCAAAATCTAACTTAGGCCTCTATAAGCACGGAAGGGGGAAGTCAAGGACCCCCTCCGTCTTCAAACAATCCTGCATCCATGAATGTCTATATGATGAAAGGTGATGCCTATATATCGACTAGGGCACATGATTACAGCAAGCCAAGCACCTTTGAGAAAGGTAAAGAAGCTGAAACCCCATATCTTCCTCTCCAGATCGAGAATACGTTGGGAGAAACCATAACACGCATCCCAAAAGCTGTGTTTAAGAAAGATTCTCACAACCCAAATGCAAGGGCTTCCCAGAACTACTCTGTGGGGGAGGATTTATCTCAAACCCCTTTTGCGATGTCTACATTGGAAGTCCTCCAAAGCTACCCTTCCCAGAGAAAGGCTCTATTAGCTGCTTTAGGATCCACCGAGACTTGTAATTTGGGTATGATACAACTGACTTAAAAACTTGTCTTCCTTACCATGTAGCGTTCCATATAGTCATGGCTTACACCACGAAAACTTTTACTCAGAACATTTTCTGCACGGTGGTTGATGAGGGTGCCTCAACATGCGTAATGTCTTTGGCGTGTTGGAAGGCCATTGGCCAGCCCATTTTGTCTCCGTCACCTACTCTTCTTACCTCTTTTGATGGTCATTCATTCTTACCACATGGCATTATCCCCTCGTTTCCCATGCAGTTAAGAGGGAAAACCATGTGTGTCGAGGTTGAAGTGGTCGATGCATCTCTCAACTACAATCTCTTGTTAAGAAGGAGTTGGACCTATGCTATGCAAGAAGTAGTTGCTATATTTTTTTGGGTCTTATTGTTTCCACATGAGGGCCAGATTGTGACCATTGATTAGTTGTCTTTCTCCCATCCTGACCCTTCATTGGGGGCATCCGTAGTCCTAATGATTGATACCCTCAACCTGACGTCGTCAAAATAGGGGTTGGTTTGTACCCACCTTTGATGGGCACTTTTGATTACCCACCTCCTCAAGGAAATGTTAAGTTCATATCTTACCACCATAAGGTTTAGGTTTTCCAAGTTTCATCGTTTCACACAACTTACTTCAACGATCTGTGGATTCTTCTTGCCCCATCGGCCACTATGGAAGGGACAGGGCACCATTGTTGATACTGAGAGGGGGGTGAATCAGTATCAAGTACAATTTAAAACCTTTTTCAAATTATACTTAAACCATTCAATTATATCCAATGAGCAATGAACAATAGTATAAGAGT
>JZKD02S1673513.1:504375-521819 GCA_000966675.3 Picea glauca | reverse complement strand
TATCTGAAATGAAATAATAGACAACAAACCATAACACGCAGATTCATAACAGAGTTCGGCACAACTTTGCCTATGTCTCCAGGCCTTTGTCTCTGTGGGGGAGGCTTATTTATTTCTGTTCAAATACTCAAAATTACATAGCTGCAATGCCAAATGGATACAAGACTAATTTGTTCATGTTCGTCTATATATCAAGAACTTTGCAAAGAAAACGACACGCAAAACAGACGTCCGGAGCTCCCAGAAATGGTCCGACAGCGTCTCTACCTCAAAAGCTTCACTGCATCAACATGGCTTTGGCTTGGCCTTTCTTCAGCATAACTCTGCTCTGACTGCTCTCTAATGGCCTCAACAGGCCTAGTTTATATAGCCTTGGAGTTGGTTGCTTAGCTCCAACTTCCTCCAAGAATTTGGCCTCCAAAAATGCCCAATATCCCCCAAAAATGGAAGGAATCAGCTAATAATAGGCACAAATAACAATAAAAATACCAACTATGAGCATAAAACCCCAAAATGTAGCAAATATATGGGTACAGCCCCCAGTAGGCGCACTCTTGGTCATATTAGTTGGCCCATGTGGCTGAGCGCTCATGCGCTGGCCCTTTTCCAATGGCTCCCGATCCTGGTTTTGTGGCATGCATAGGCTCGTGGGCTTATAGTTATAACCCCTCTGCATGCGCACGCCCTCGTCGGTTCAACATCGGGTCCTGTGGGATCCCCATGGGATCTCGGGCTAATAACCCTCCCATGCGCTCTGTTGTAAAGGTTCGGGTCATATGGGTTAGGCCCAGAACCATGGGCTATTCCACAACCTCCCGCCGGTCATCCATGCTCCCGTCGGTTATATGGTCCGATCATGTGGTAATGCAAAGGGCTGGGGCTAAGCCCCGACCCTTTTCCCCCACCGCATAACCTTTGTTTTAATTCAAATAAATTTTATGTCGTTTGGTTAATAAGTAACACCATGTGGCCTATTGGCCCGATGGACTTTACCAAAACGCTAGAAGGAGGGTAGGTCCATGGTTCGAATACGGTCCATAACAATTTTAACACATAACCATAAACCAATCACGGGGTGCCACGTGGCAGCCCTTGACTGGGCCACATGGCACCTTTCCAACCAACCAGTGAATGCCACGCGTCAGCCACTGATTGGCCCACGTGCATGCCATGTCAACCCTACCGTACTAACACATCAACCTGCCGTACTGCCACTTGTCAGTCTTGTCACCTGCCGCGTCAGCCTGCCACGTCACTTGGTGACGTCACCTGTGCCACATGTCACCCTTTTTGTGGTGACACGTGTCACCTTGGGATACGTCCAACCGTACACCAAATCGACCAAAACTGCATGCCACATGTCACTCCCTGGAGCCACCACGTGTCATTGTACGGACCTACCATGTCAGCGTCCGTACATACTGTACGGACTGCACAGTCAGCAATTTTTTTTTGCCTGTTTGACTTTTCAGACAGAATGCGATATCTTCTCCATACGGAGCCCATTTGACAAAGTAAATATACCACCGGAATCAGGAAGAGGAGATGGACGCAATGGCATAGGTTTCATCACATTCCGAGCACTTTCATTTTTTGAGCATTTTTCAAGCCCTATCAGGCTTCTGGATCCGATTCTGGATCAGTAGCATACTCTTTAGTCCAGCAAGCTTCCACCAACCCTGATCCAACTCCCGCACAAGAGTTAGATCCGATTCTAGAACCTATTTGGGCTCAAGGTTCCCGTACTGATACAGATTCTTTAGAATTAGTCTTACCCTCAAATAAAGCAAACATGGAAGCAATGACTAGTCTAGAAAAACCCTGGGACGATCTCCATCACAGATCTTACTTCCTCCCAGAGTCAAGAAGAATTGAGGCAGTGGAATTCACCTTGAATATGAATGGAGATAGGCCTTGTCCTATTTATCCTTTGGCTACACATGTTTTTTATGCCAAGGGTAATATGGAAACCATCGCTGAAACTATACCTATAAACATATCCAGAACCACTGGCGTCATGGAGAATGTTTTCGTCGAAGCTAACTACTCCCTCGAGGAGTTTCAAATCTACAAAAATTTATTTAAGGAATTCTGTGACATTTTTGCTTGGTCTTACGAGGAAATGCCAGGCATCGATCCAAAAATTATTGAACACGAAATCATGACTTATCCTGACGCTAAGTCGGTTCGGTAGAAGCTTCGTCTGGTTAATCCTAAGAAAGCAACAACTATTAAGGTTGAAGTGGAGAAACTTCTCGAGGCAGGTTTTATCTACCCTATCCATTTGAACCAATGGGTGTCAAACCCCGTGCCGATTAACAAAAAACAGAGTACGATTCGCGTATGTACAGACTTCTGTGATTTGAACAAGGCTTGTCCAAAAGATATTTTCCCTACACCGTTTATTGACCAGATAGTCGATGAATGCACAAGTTGTGAGGCTTTTTCTTTCATGGATGTTTTTTCGGGATATAATCAGATACAAATCAAACTAGAAGACCAACACAAATCAACATTCATTTGTCCATGGAGTACATTCGAGTATTGTAAGATGTCAGTTGGTTTGAAAAATGTTGGCGCTACCTTTCAACAGGCCATGTCTTTTGCTTTCCATGATCTCAAACATATCTTCAAGGCCTACTTAGAAGATTTAGCATCACGCTCTTGTAAGAGAACTGATCATCCCACACACCTTTGACTTATCTTTGAGCGATGTTGCTACTTCTAGATTTGCTTGAATCCCAACAAATGCAGTTTTTGCATGACGTTGGGCCGTCTCTTAGGTTTCATAGTTTCAAAAATAGGGTTCATGGTCGATCCTCTCAAGGTTGAGGCAATAGTTAAGTTGTCTCCCCCACGTACAATCCTTCAACTTCAGAGTCTACAAGGAAAAATGAACTTTTTGCAGCATTTCATCGCAAACTATGCCAAGATTACAAAGGGATTTATGTGCTTACTGAAGAAAGACATTCCTTTTCATTGGGATGATGTCTCTTAATGCTCCTTCGAAGCATTGAAACATGCCCTCAAGAATTCCCCTCTGCTTCGGACACCCAATTATAACAAAGATTTCTTATTATACTTGGTTGCAGCAGAGTCAACCATCGACATGGTATTAGTTCAGGAGGATGATTTTCTCTTAGAATATGTGATTTATTACCTAAGCCAAGGCCTGGTCAGACTAGAACTCAATTATTCTCATATCGAAAAACTTGCATTGGCAATAGTCCATGCTATCTAATGATTCCATCATTATGTTTTGTTTCACAATACCACCGTTATTTCCGTTGTGAATCCATTTCAATACGTGTTGACACAATAGGTAATCGGTGGAAAGATCGGTAGATGGATAGTTGTCCTCTAGGAATTTGACTTAGATTTTGTTTCGATGAAATCCAAAAAGTCACTGGTATTTGTGGAACTCATCTCGAAACTTTCGGTCGATTCAAGTGATGTTATGCCTGATGAATTGCCTATTCAAGGAGACATGTTTTTGATAGCATCTTCAGACCCCTAGTATGGAGATATACTTGTCTATCTCCATACTTTTAAGTGCCCCACCTCTGCTTCTCGTGATGAGCATCATTGTATACGTCATCAGGCCAAGAACTATCTCATCCTCAAAGACACTCTCTATCGTCGAGGTGTAGATTGCATCCTTCGTCAGTGCCTCACTCATGAGGAAGCGAAAATCGTGCTTAACGATTTCCATATTGGAGCATGTGGCAGTCATTTGTTTGGGTTGGTAACAACACAAAATATTTTATGAGCCAATTACTTATGGCCGACACTAATCAAAGATTGTATCGCATCATTCAAGAAGTGTCACATGTGTTAGATCTTATCTCGGAAGATGAGGGCACATCCGGCTCCCATGTTTCCTGTCATCACAGTTGGTCCCTTCACCAAGTGGGGGATTGATTACACTACATGCAACCCTCCTTTAGCAAGGGGGCACTGTTATATCATTGTATCGATTGACTACTTCACAAAGTGGGTCGAAGCTATGCCAATGTTTAAAGATGATGGAGAGACTTCAGTTCTCTTTTTGTTTAACCAGATTATAGAAAGGTTCGACGTCCCGAGAGAGATTGTCACTGACCATGGCAGTCACTTTCAGAACCAAATGATGACCGAGTTAACATCAAAACTTGGGTTGTGGCAAGAACACTAGTCACCCTACTACTCTGAGGAAAATGGTCAGGTGGAAGCTGTCAATAAATCTCTTAAGACCATCCTACATTGAATGATCAATTCAACCAAGTCAAATTGGCATTTGATGTTATACTCGGCATTATGGGCCTATCGAATGTCTATTAAGACTGCAACCGGTTTCTCAACTTTTCAACTCATTTATGGGTTGGAAGCATTCTTTCTCATAGAATGATAGATCCCATCTTTAAAGTTGGCCATACAATTATTTCCAGACACTTCACTGCTTGAAGAGCATTTATTATATCTCGAGCAGCTCAATGAGTAACGTCGTGATGCAGCCTTAGCTAACGAAGCTCACAAACAAAAATTCAAGTTCCATTATGATCATTCTATTCGTCCTTGGATTTTATCGGAAGGTGACCTTGTCCTAGTCTATGACCAAGATAAGGACCCCCTGGGGGTAGGCAAGTTCAAACCCATGTGGTTCGGACCTTTCATCATAAAAGAGGTTCTAAAAAAGGGCACTTATCGTCTGGTATATTTTGAGGGAAATGCTTTGGCAGAGCCTAGAAATGGGCTCTACCTCAAGAAGTATTATTCCTAGGTAGGTCACCTTGGGTAACTTTTTGTAACATATATATAGTCTTTGTACTATTACTTTTTGGTTTCTTTTGGTTTTATGGATGTGTCCTTCTTTGATGTTATCTTTTATCACTGTGGCAGATGTCAAGTGAATCAGAGATGTTTGTTGGATACGTAGATGGTGTTAGATGGCACACTCTGAGGCTTGCCTCTACAGCTTGGGTAATTTTTACACCTCAGGGCCAGTTATTATCTTCAGGAGGTATATGTTTAGGTGACACCACAAACAATGTCGCCAAATAAAACGCAGTTATTGAGTTTCTTCGTGAAGCTTTATCATTTGGTATCTCTCACCTCCAGGTCTATTTAGACACTTATCTGGTTGTGTCTTAGTTAAATAGAGTCTGCCGTTTTCATGATCCTACTTTACACCAACGGTTCCTTAGGGCACGTCTCTTAGAACGAAGCTTTGATTATATTACATATTTTCATGTTCCTAGGAGATTAAATCAAGTCATAGATACTCTAGCTAATCAAATTTTAGATTGGCATCTCGCACACATATAATAAAGACACACACATGCACATGTAAATACATTTTTAAAGAAAATATAATCCATAAGATATAAAAAGATATAAAAATCCATATATAATATCAAAAACATCAGAGTACATAGGTGGGTGCAAGTGCCTAAAAAATATGACCAGTAACAAGTCATAAGGCTTATGCCCTCAAAGCATATACAAGTAGTGCCCTCGGCACATGAAAAGTCCATCCTAACTAAGGACGGGGCCTGTGGGCCCTGTTGTAATGATCAACGACATTTTCCAAACACCGAAAAAGCCGGACCCACGTCCGTGGTGCCCCCACTACGTGAGGTTGCATAGATGGTGGCAGATCCTCAATCTCTTCCATGGGGACTGTGCGAGTGAGCGAGGTAAAATTTCTCTCTACTTATCTCAGAACTCTCTCAGCCTCACCGGCTAGAATCTCTCCTGTTGTTGTTGGCCCCCCTACGGCATCGGGTGTGGCCTCTAGCTGAGGATGTCGCATGTTACTCACATAATCCACTTGTCGCACTGGCCCCACATCTGCACATAATAGACACATATATGTCAAATGCTCTGGTATAAAAAAAATGATATATATAAAAACAAAAAAAAATAAATCTTACCCATCTCTCCTCGCTGCTCTCTAGGAGGTACCAACATCTCATGATCTCTAGAGAAGTCAATCCCGGCATAAGGGTAGTCCTCTATGACTGGGATCTGTCACAACAACCAAGCAAAAAATTTGTCATCAAAGGCCTCAATGGTCCTCCCCCCCCCCTTTCACGGCAGTAGCACCACCCATATGCATAATGTGGCAAGATAGGCCTGGTGCCCTCGTACCACCTCTCGAGGGCTCAAACTGGGCACTCTATCAAAGAAGAAAGAGCAAAGAATTGTCCCAAACCCAAATTTCCTCTAATTTCGTAACCGACAATCTATTAGCTGCCTCTTCATACAATCCAGTAATGTGGTGCTCCGGTCAAAACTTTGTACATTTAAGTTCTGAACTGCACAATTCATTTGTGCACGAGAAGCCTGATGTAAAGCCACAGACCTAGTAATCCTCCCGATGAGAAACAATATCACTTGCAATGATAAGTCTGAGATCTTGCTTATCGGTACTTGAGAGCTCATTCTGTCTGTACCTACCTCACAATGGAGTCTAATCAACTCTGATATGTTGTGTGGCCCGAAGGGAAACGTATGAAAATTAATTGGTTCCCCTCTCCTGGAGAGGCCAATCAGAAAGTATATATCCTCTGTCGTTGGAACCAACGACTGGCCCTCTAGCATAAAGGCCTCTGCGTCGGGATGCCAATAATTAACCAAGGCATTCAATAGCCTAGGTTGTGCTTGCATGAAAGGACATAGAAATGTTTTTAACAACCCACATTGCATTAATGTAGCAACAACATTAGGGTCCTCCCCAACCAATGGACTAATATCCTCATGCTCTCTTTCCCTCCAGTGAACATACATCCTGCAAAAAACCTAGTTCAGGAGGGTTAACTCTTGTTTTTTTAATTTTTTTACATTAAATGAAGGGCCCACTCAGGCAGTAATGCTGACAGTAGCGTGTACATGAGTGCATTTTTTCCTCTGCCCACATGTACGCTCAAGTTGTCATAAGACAACCCGCGTGAACTTAGGGCCGACCTTTTAAAAGGTCGATGCCCCTCCAAAAACTGAATTTAAATACATAAAGAAAGAATTAGAATGCAAGAGGGGCTATTAGGTACTTAGTTGGTCCAAGTGGATGGTTGTTTCATCCACTGAAGCTCCCAGAATCAACTCTTTTTACAAAGGGGTAGTTTTGGCTTTTAGTCAATTTCTCAATTAGCAATGGTGATAATGAGCTGCCAACTTCTATTTATAGACTTTTTGGCCTCTTTTTTTCATTTTTTAGACCCTTTTGTCATTTTTTCTAAACTAAAAATCATTTAGCATGGTTCATGAGTTTTCTTTGAATTGTCATGAGAAGTGTTACTTTGGGCATTTGGAAATTTTTTAGAGATTTGGGTCGTTTTGAAGGTCCTTTGGTAAAAAGTCATTTTTTCAACTCATTGCATTTAAGTTAGGATTCCACCTCTACTTCCTGCATCTTGTTGTCTTTTCCGCTTTGCCATAGGATCTATCCCACTGAATTGCGACACATAACCATCATTGTTTCTTTAGGAGTGTCGTAATTTAATGGTAGAGCCTACCTTAACATGGATTCCCTAGGTAGATCCTGGTTGCATTTTGGTGTCCATGCTGTCACTAAATGACTATAGCCCTGGGAGTCCTTACTAGCTTTGACTGATTATAAGTTTGATCCTCATTGGCATAATTCAGTCTCACTCTTGACCTCACCCTCGAGACTCCCAAAAATTAACGGGTCTTCTTTTAAGCCCTTTTCATACCCTCTAAACATGACAATATTGTCGAGCGATCTTGTGGCCTTTCACGCTCACTAAACTGGAATTTGAAGTCACATCTGTTCGACAATAGTTCACCCCTTTTTTGGTCCGGATGGTCAACTGTATGAACAAAGGTATACTTTAGGGGCCTCGGTTCTCTAGAAGAGTATCCTCGGGTATAATTTTACCTCTTTTTCAAGACTGAGGGACTAAATTTACAAAAAAGGAACCCCCGTGGAGTCCATAGTTAAAGCTCTTTTCAAACTCTCTAAAATTGAAAATATCATCGAGTGACCTTATTCTTTCACACTCGTTAAAATGGTCTAGAAGAACATTCCTGACGAAGTCCATAGTTAAGATTTTTTCAGACTCCTTAAAAATGAAAAAATTGCTGAGTGAACTTGTCTTTATCACACTCGTTAAAATGGTTTTGAATAGACGTCTGGTCGGTGCTAGTTTACCCCTTTTTTCAGCTAACTAGACTATCTTCAAAAAAGATACCCTAGTGGAGTCTCCTTCTACATTTTTTCAAACTCTCTAAACATGAGAAACGACTGAGCTTACCTTCTCTGGGCTCGTTAAAATTACATCGAAGGACGTTACCATTGTGTGTTTTGTTAACTGCATTTTCATACCTATGTCTTTGGTCTAATGTCAGCTCCATGTTGCTCTCAACTGAACCATATGAAGCATGCCTTATACGCAAGACCTGTAGCACTTTGCCTTTGCGTCTTGACACCTTTGGCCTCTGCAGGATTTTTTACAAGTGTCCTTTTCCTGCATATGTCCCTTTTCCCTAAGCATCCATGTGTTCCGTGCGCTTGGAACTAGTATTTTTGTGACACTCGATCCTCCTTTATAACGTAGAATTATTTTATTCATTTTCAAGCCTTCCAAACTTATTGAAAAAGACAAAAAAAAATCAAATATACCCCAAAAAGGGGAAGGGAAAAGTATTTTCTTTTTATTGACAACACAATGAGTCGCCCTTGGACAAAGCACATCCTTCCGTTTGTTCATCAAGCCCTGGGATTTACTATGACATTAGGAAGCTTTTCTCGCTACATATAGTTGTGTCCTCCTCCATTTGGTTATTCTTCCAAACATATGGAGAGTTTGCAGTGCCTCCTGCATCGTGAACTTATGCCAAAATATCATGCTGCATGAGTCTCATCATTTGTCGTGCTATGGTCCAAGGGAAGTTTTCACCAAGCCTGAGTCGGACCATCTGCAGTTTGTCTCTTGCCCTCATGCCCGACCATCCTGAAGGTACAATCAAGTCTTTGTTTGAAATCCACGAAGCCCTCAACCTGATCATCAATATCCTCTATTCCATGACCGACGAGTCGTCGAAGACCTCTAGGTAGTGAATTCGTACACTCATATTACACTCCTACCTGAGTTTTGAAGATTTTGAAGTTGATGCTTGAGCTATGAAGACCTTATATCCAACCATCAAGCTTTATCGGCTTCTATAAGATGGATACTATAAATGTATATCTTTTTGATTTTGAGATGTAGATCCATTGTGTATTGCTCGTGGCTAAACTTTATATAGTTATATGACATGGATCTACAGTGTATTTGATTGGTAGCCATGATTTTATTTCATTCCAAGCATGGGTATGCCCACCTTGGTGAGACGATTTTTATTTTGCAAATGGCACCTTTCGAATTCTGGTCCCTAGGCTCACTGGTTTGGTACGTTGATAAAGATTGGCAATGTATTTCGGCCATCAGATTCTCTTCTGACCTCACACACTAGGGGGTATTTGTTATAACTCTAATTTTATCTAGACATACTTACCTGACATCATGCCATCCCATATGCCTTCTTTTCCAAGCCAATACTGAAAAACTCTTCTTAAAAACACCCTTTTTAAAGGCCCATGCGCCCTAATCCACTATTGCACGAGTGTACAGGCTATTTGCCTCACTACAACCCGCCTGTACCTACAAAATCACGAAAAAATGAAATTTTTTGACGGAACACACAACTTTGGGTAAGTTAACTAAACCTTTTGACCATGCATGGTCGGTCATTCGACCAAATACCTAGCTCCTTCTAGCCTATAAGCAAAGGGGTAAGGGTCCCATTTGAGAGGAGGAAAATCATAGTAAAGAAACTATACCCAATTGAGCATTCCCCTTGTCCCAACCTTTAGCCATCCTTGTGCAAAGAGAAGTATAAAGCAAAGTAGTTGGAGGACAGTTGAAGAGGAGCCCAGGACTAGTTTTGAGGAGGAATGCCAACCACATTTTGTAAGTTTACTCTTGTGAAGATTAATACAAAAAGGAATACTTTTCCCATCCTTCCATATCATGTGTTCAAGTTGAATATTTATTTTATGATATTGTCACAACTAACCCAACAATTAGTATATGAAATGCATGTTCACAACTTTTTGTTTGTTCATGTGTGAATGCAGGTCAACTTTGGGAGGAGGCTTGCAATCAAAGAGCGAGTGAAAGCAAAGGGATCGACATAAAACAAAGGACTAAAGGGAGACTTACCAAATCTTGTTTACACCTTTGTATTACATGAATGTGGGGTTTTGTGTTGGGAGAATAGAAAAGAGTAGAAGCCTTTGAAATGGTCATTTTCTGCATGCATGATTAGAGCCCTTAAATGCTAATTCCATTGGAGGGATTCCCACCCAAAACTGTTGATTGAACAGAGTGTAGTGAGGAGTAGATCAGGGAGTCAAGGGTAATGCTCCATTCTGGTGATGATCCCAAGGCAAGTGAACATTAGCATGGTGATGATCCCAATGTTGTATGGTGACAAAACCAATGTAGCATCTAGACTCAACTCAACTAGTCAAATTGAAGTGTCAACTAAAGAGAATATTCTCGAGGTGGAATATTCTCCCGTAAAATATAGGAGACTGGATAATGAGTAATAATGAATAAAAAACAAGGAAAAACTTTAGGAAAAATAAATCCTAGGTGTGTGTGAAGTAACTCCAACACCCCCCCTAAACATCACTCTGGTGAAAATAAAGAATGGGTCTCAACAATGAGGCCATGTTAAGTACCCAAATACAAAATATACACTAAAATAAAGTGAGGAAGGAGGGAAAAACTCATGGTAAAACCCCCCCCTCAAGGTAAAATGTATGTAAAAATAAGAACTACAGTTTCTAGGAAACTGTGTGCTTCACTCCAAGATGACTTCACAGAGAATGGAACTTCTACTCAATGAAGGTCTTGGTGAAGATGTTTGTCATCTATTCTGTTGAAAGAAAAAAATGTAGGTTGATGATCCCCTTGTGTACTAAGTCTTGTATGTAGTGCATGTGGAAATCGATGTGCTTCATCCTCTACCTTTGAACTAGATCTTTGTAGAACTTCATAGTGGTCTGATTGTCACATCAGGTGACGATCGGCCGATGAAACTCAATGCCCAATTCAGTGAGAAAATTATGTATCCACATAGCCTGAATGGCTATGTTAGCTACCCCTATGTACTCTTCCTCGGCTGAAGATAGAGTAATGGTAGCTTGCTTCTTGTTCTACCAAAACATAGGCTCGGAACCAAGACTAAGTGAGTAACTAGATGTGGATTTGTGATCAGTGCTATCGCCAGACTAGTCAAAACCAATAAAACCGATAAGATATAATGTAGAGTCTGCTGCATGTTGAATCCCAAAGGTGATGGTTCCATGTACATATCGAAGGATATGCTTTGTAGCCTTCCAATGTAGCTCATGTAGCTCCTGTATGAACCTGGAAACTGTGCCAACTGTATAGGAGATATTTGGTCTAGAGTGTGTGAGATACAACAAGCTCCCCACTAGCTTTTTTTATAGTGTGTTGTCAACCAATGGAGTGTCCCTTCGATCCTCAAGTTTGACTTCTGATAGGAAAGGAGTCAAAGAAGAATTACAGTATATCATGTGAAATCTCTCAAGGATATCTCGTGCATACTTTCCATGAGACATTTTGATGCCTGATGCATCCTCATTGATCCCGAGTCGAAGGAAGAAGTGTAGTGGACCCATGTTCGTCATCAAAAACTTGTCATGTAGAATCCTCTTGAATACAATAATCGTTGAATTTGAGAAACTAGTGATTAGCAAATCATCCACATAGAACACTAAGAGTAGAATTGAATCAACCGTCCTAAGCATGTAGACATTTAGGTCTAATTTGCAACATACAAAGTTCTGTGACAACAGGTAGGAGTCAATCTTGGCATACCATGCCCTCGAAGCTTTCTCGAGGCCATAAAGGGACTTCTTCAGTCGACACACCAAAGATGAGTCTTGCATAAATCCTCGCGGCTAATCCATATAGATCTCCTTAGAGAGATCACCGTAAATAAATTCATTATTCACGTCCATCTAATGGACTTCCCATCCCTTGCCTGTCGAAATGAAAAGTGTCAATTGTATGGAATCCACCTCTGCTACTGTAGCGAAGGTGTCATCATAATCAATGCCATGCACCTACTAAAAGCCTTTGGCAACAAGCCTATCTTTGTATCTACTAATATGTCCATCCACAATGCTCTTGGTCATGTAGACCCATCTACATATGACAAGTTTCCTCCTAGAAGGAAGGGGAACCAGATCCCAAGTATGACTCTCAAGGAGGGAGTTGTACGCCTCCTGCATGGCATATTCTCGAAAGGGATTTCCAACAGCCTCACCATAATACTATGGATATGAAGACTGAACCAAGAAAATATTTCTGGAGGGAAATGGTTCAGTGGCAGTGAGTGCAATAGGAGGCTTCTCGAAATTAGATCGAGTCCTCCTAGTATTGGTTAGATCACCAACAAGATCCCCTGCATCCTGAAGAGTAGTCAGTTCCCACTTGGGCCTCTGATATGGTTTTACATCTACATGTGGATTCTCTGAGTCTACATCTAATTGTATTGACTCTGTATCTGAATCATTTGATTCCTATGAATTAGAACTCTCATCTGAAGAAGATTCAACATGTGCATGCTCATCATCTCGGACAGGTGGAAGAATGAATGTGTCTACATGCGACTGTTGAGGTACATGTGAGACATTTTCCTCGAATTGGATACTTTTCTTGATGATGAGTCGGTCCAAGGAAATATCAAGAAGTCTATATCCCTTCACATTGTTAGGGTATCCAACAAAAATACACTCAATGCTCTATGGATCAAGTGCCTTCCTCTTTTCAGAGGGAATCTGTGCCCATGCATGTGAACCAAAGATACGAAAGTGGGTCACTTCTGGTTTGAGGCTACTCCAAGCCTCGTATGGGATCTTATTATTGACATGTCTATGGGGAGATTTGTTTTGGATGTATGTATCACAATTAAGTTCTTTGGCCCATAGTTTTTGTGGTAGTGACTTTGCATGCAACATGGAAGATGCCATCTCTATTACAGATATGTTTTTCCACTCAACAACTTCATTTTGTTGTGGAGTATAGGGAAATGTGTGTTGCAACTAAATCCCTGTCTCATGAAAAATATTCTGGATCTCATGATTGAAATATTCTCCCACGTTATCATTTCAGAGGAATTTGATTTTCTTTCCTGACTGTGTCTCAACTAGGGATTTGAAATCTTTGAGGTGTTGAAAGACCTCAAATTTTTTCCTGAGAAAGTAAATCCATGTGAAACGTGAAAAATAATCAACAAAAATGAGAACAAACCTCGCTTTGTTGATATATGGATGAGGAAAAGGACCCATGAGGTCACTATGAATCATATCTAAAGGCACGAAAGTTCTCTGAGACTTTCCTTTGTCAAATTTCTCTTGAGGGTGTTTTCCAAGAATACATCCCTCACATACTCCCTTGGAGAAATGGATGTATGGTAGACCATCAACCAATATTTTTTTTCTAATTTGTTTCATATATCTAAAATTCAAATGTCCAAACCTTCTATGCCATATCCTACTATTTTGTCTTCAATCTTTTGTACCTGCAAAAGCATTTGGTGTATATTTTTATTAGCAATCCATCAGATCTGATACCATGTAAATGTGTTGAACTTGCACATAATAGATCTAGATAGAAAATACCACACACATTTGCAGAGATAAATTGAGAAAGAAGAAGCAAGAGAGAAAGAATGGAAGATTTCTCATTAACCACAATGAATAATGAATAATTTACACAAGATATACTCTATATGACTCAATCAATGCGCACTGGAGGAGAACCAATGTGCCATAGTGGTGGTCTAGAGTAATATGGAAACAAACCATCAGTTATGGGAGTCAACTGCCACCTAGTCTAGTATCTCAGGAAGTTACGGGAGTGAACTACCACCTAGCTGAGTTAACTAGTCAACCGGTCTTTAGTTAACTAAATAAACATAGTGTAGTGAGGAGTAGATCAAGGGATCAAGGGTAATTTTCCAGTGTGGTGATGATCCCAAGGAAAGTGTGCATTAGCATGGTGATGATCCCAATGCTGTATGGTGACAAAACCAATGCAGCATCTAGACTCATCTCAACTAGTCAAATTGAAGTGTCAACTGAAGCGAATATTCTCTAGGTGGAATATTCTCCCCTAAAATATAGGAGACTGGATAATGACTAAAAAAAAAGGAAAAACCTTAGGAAAAATAAATCCTAGGTGTGTGTGAAGTAATTCCAACAATTTGATATACACATAGTGATCATATTTTCTCCTTGTGAAGCCAAGTCCCGAGATATAAGTATCAAATTTTTTATACCACATCCTTGGTGATTGCTTTAACTCATACGAGGAATTTTTCATCCAACATACCAACTCTTTCTTCCCCTTCACTGCAAATCCTTCTGGATGATTCATGTAGATTTCTTCTTCCAGATCCCCATGTAGAAATGTTTTCTTCACATCCATCTGTTCTACTTCAAAATAAAAATCAACAACAATAGATAAAATAAATCTAAGAGAAGCTAACTTGGAAATAGAAGAAAAAAATTCACCAAAGTCGATTCCCTCTACTTGGGAATAACCTTTTTCTACTAACCGAGATTTTTGTTTCTCCACATTCCCTTCTCCATTCAACTTATTCTTAAACACCCAGTTTCTACCAATGATATGTTTTCTAGTCGACAACTCCACTATATCCCAAGCCTCATTATTTTCCAAGGCTTCCATTTCATCAACCATGGCCTTTTTCCAGAGTTTGTCATCCTCTAAATACACTACCTCCATAACAGTTCTAAGATCATGATCAATAATAAATAAAGAATTTTTTTAATGGAAATCAGGTGGAGTATACATTTCTAGTTGTCTTCTTACCCAAACTAATCTCCTAAATACTGGAGTATGATGATCTTTTTCTTCTAATTCATGTTATTCAATAGATCCAGATTCATTATCCTTCTACGAAAACTCTATTTTCTTTGGTTCTTTCTCCCTCGATAGGAATTCCTTTTTGAAAACATATTTTATTTCTCTAAATACCAGATCTTGTCTATGTTGGACACAATGGTATGATATTGTCAATGATGTCAATAGAGTGCAATTGATGGGATCAAAGCTTAGGAGATATAACATAGCAAGTCTCACAGAATCCCAAGCATACACAGAAGAATCCCTTGTAAATGATCGAGTTATAGCAACCGTTATATTAGTTCGATATATATCCTCTGAAATCATGAAGTAAATGTTGACTGTCAGATCTCGTGGAGAAAATTTAGGTCAGTTCTCAGTCGTTGGATCAAGGAGGAGATAGAAAGATTCGGTACCATGGAGCTTCTCCACTTAGGAGATTATTGGAAAGAAGTTATAATCCATGAAATAACACCAACAATCGATCAATAAGGAGCTTCAGATGGTTTCCCATCTGTTAGATCAAGATTTGATCTAGAGTTAAGTACTGACCATTGATGTGGAATGGAAATGTTGAACAGTCAGATCACACTAAAGAAAAGAAGGTGGTAAACTCCGATGCTCACCAATCTGGAGAAAATTAGTTTGAAACATGTAAGATTACCTGAAGGTTGAAGCCTCGAAGTCGTAAACTCTCATCGACCGTTGGATGAGAGGAAGAGTATGGAAATACCCTCAACCATTGATCAAGCATAGTGGAAGGATATGATAAGTGGGGCTAAAAGGAAGGTAGTCCAAGAGTAAACAAAGGTCGTATGATCAAGACAAAGAAATATCTATGGTGATAGATATATTTGGAATTTTGGAAATGATCGAAGGATGGTATAAAAGTGCCAAAACTCTCGAAGCTACGAAGTAACGAAAAGTAAAATTTCTAGTCAGCAAGACCACATCATCAAGGACATGTGGCCCAATCAGATGATGACAAGTGTCAAAATACATATGGCACATAAGGTTTGTGAAAGTAACAAATCAGGGTGACATGAGGCACACCCACTATGGTTCCATGTCATCATAGGTGACATCAACATGCCACATCAGTCAAGGACTAAAACCTCCAGGGATAACCAACTTCTCCTACCAACAAAACTACCTGAAGCGTCGATGGCCGAAGTCACAAATTGATGTTAGTCATTGATCTAAGATCCACTGGAATATATTTCGATCGTTTGATTGAGTACAATGGAAGGATAGTGTAAGGTGTACTAACAGTTGACATCAAGTGGTCACCAGATCTTTATGACTTATTCGGTAGGAAAACACGCTAGAGGGATTGAACTAATTTAGATTTCGAGTAGCCTAGAGTCCCAGAGTAATGAATAGCCAAATACCCAGAGAGCGAGAGATCATTTGTTCCTAAGTATACGGTCCTAGATCTTGGACATGTGAAGCTTATCAAGCAGGGAGTGTTGATACACCCTTCGGCGAAACATACTCCAGGAGGATTGAATGACTGCAAAGGTTGGAAGTTCCAAAGGACAAAGTATTGGAGAACCTTGTTCCAACACCGGTCATGGATAAGGTAAAGAAGATAAAGGGGGTAGAAGTAAATAAGCCCTTAGACATTTGAATATGGTCACATGTAGAATAATAGGGGAAAAATAAGAAAGTGCTAACATAACAATGCTTGGAATGGATAAGCTATTGGGTTCAATCTCGCAATCACCTGAATTTTGGTTTGAAGGGAGAACCTATTGATTAAGACTCAAATTAACAATAATTAGAGATATGTAGACTAATGAACCGATACATGGTCATGATTAAAGAAGAGTTAAAACATGATAATTATGAATAAAGATTAAAAAGGAAAAATGATATTATTAAAAAGTTTAATATTATCATTTTAATGAAAGGGTTCATTGTCAAAAGATGCAATGGCTAAAATTCACATGAGTTGGAATACTATATATAAAAAAAAAATAGTAAGAATAAAGTGTGTCTATAGTCTAGATCAGAAGATCAAAAGTAGAAACAGAGTCCAAGAAGAAAAATTGATTATACTTATGCAGTGAGGGTGGAAGGGAGGAACAATGAAAGATTCATATCCTTTACTAAGTAAAGTGTAAATATAGGGGAGTTGGTGCTTCCTAGGGTTGGTTCCCTAAAACTAGGGAGTTTGTTCTTCCTAGGGTTGGTGCCCTAAAGTCAGGGGAGTTGGTGCTTCCTAGGGTTAGTGCCCTAAATAGAGGAAGTTGGTGCTTCCTAGGGTTGATGCCCTAAAACAAGGTATTTGGTGCTTCCTAGGGTTGGTACCATGAATAAGGGGATCTATGTCTCAAAGAGTTAGTTCTCTAAAGAGGATTGGTGTCCTTCACAATCTCATACTACCCTTTCTAAATCCTTGTACTTCTTGTTAATAAATTTGTATAATTGATTTTAAATACAAGTACATTGATGATCTATTGTGATGATTAATAAAATAACAAATTAATTACTAAT
>JZKD02S1673513.1:473155-485922 GCA_000966675.3 Picea glauca | reverse complement strand
GCACTCTATGGATACCACCCTCCTTCCATCACTTCTTCTTTAAAATAAAAATCTAAGGTTCAAGCAGTGGAAGATCACATCGAGCATCAACAACAAGTTCTCCAAATATTAAAGGGTAACCTGACTATGGCATAGAATCGCATGAAACAATAAGCAGATCAACATCGTAGTGAAAGAAGTTTTGAAGTAGGCGATTGGGTGATTTTAAGACTACAACCATACAAACAAATGTCCCTCAAGGAAGCCAAGAAGGATAATAAATTATCACCAAAGTACTATGGCCCTTATAAGGTGTTGCAAAATATTGTTACTATGGCATACAAATTGGAGTTTCTTGCATCTTCACGAGTACACCTAGTTTTCCATGTTTCATGCTTAAAGAATGTTATAGGTGACAAGATCCCAGTTCAAATTATATTTTCAGAACTTGACGAGGAAGGAAAAATCATATTGGAGCATGAAGCCATCACTGACACAAGAATTTGCCAGCTAAGGAATAGATCCATTTCAGAGTATCTCATTAAATGGAGGAAACTACCTGCTGAATATTCCACTTGGGAAGATGATTCTTTTATACAGAAGCATCCAGAGTTACTCAAGTGTTGCGGACAACACTTGTCTCAAGGGGAGGGGCATGTTAAGCCCTAAATAGTGGCTCATTACCCCTTAATTGGGGAATATTACATTAGTAATGTTATTTTATTTATGAGAACTTTAGTCCATTAGTTGTAATTATACCTCCTAGTCTCCTATATATACCAAGGAGAGATTTTCATTTCGGATCATCTTGTAATTGAACATTTATGTGAGCATAAGGAGGTTGCCTCCTCGAAGAGGCTTATTATCTGAATTATTCTATTTTTCGAGGCATTGAGTACTTATCCTGAGGTTTTTCTTTGCTATATTGATATTTGGTTCCCAACACTTTGTGCCTAAGTGTACAATCCTATCTCTTGGACATGTGAAGGTTATCAGGTAGGGAGTGCTGATACACCCTTTTGAGAAATGTAATCCAGGAGGATTGAATGACTGCAAAGGTAGGAAGTCCCAAAGGATGATGTACCAGAGAACCTGGTTCCAACACTGGTCACATGATAAGGTAAATAAGCTAAAGGGGCTATAAGTAAATAATCCCTCAGATGTTTGAATACAGTCCCATGTAGAAGAATAGGGGCAGAATAAGAAAGTGCTAACAAAACAATGATTGGAATGGATAAGATTATGGTTATGAGCTCTTGATCACACGAATTTTGGTTTGAAGCGATATCTTATTGATTAAGACTCGAATTTACAATAATTAAAGATATGTAGACTAATGAACCGATACATAGACATGATTAAAAAAGAGTTAAAACATGAGCATTATGAATAAAGAATAAAAATGAAAACTGATATTATTTAAAATTTTAATATTATCATTTAAATGAAAGGGTACAATGGTTCATTATCAAAAGACATAATGGTTCAAATTCCCACCAGTTGGAAGAATATATAAACAAGAAATAATAGTGAGAAGAAAGTGTCTCTGTAGTCCAGATTAGAAGATAAAAATCAGAATTAGATTCCAAGAAGAAAAATTGATGATACTTATGCAGTGAGGGTGGAAGGGAGGAGCAAGGAAGGATTCAGATCCTTTACTAAGTAAAGTGTAAAGATAAGGGAGTTGGTGCTTCCTAGGGTTGGTTCCCTAAAACAAGGGAGTTGTTTCCTCATAGGGTTGGTTCCCTAAAGTCAAGGGAGTTGGTGCTTCCTAGGTTTGGTGCCCTAAATCAAGGGAGTTGGTTCTTCCTAGGGTTGATGACCTAAAACAAGGGAGTTGGTGCTTCCTAAGGTTGGTACCCTGAAGAAGGGGATCTGTGTCTCCAAGAGTTTGTGCTCTAGAGAGGGTTCGTGTCCTTCACAATCTCATACTAGTCTTTATAAAGCCTTGTAATTCGTGTTAATTATATTTATATAATTTATTTTAAATACAAGTCCATTGATGATCTATTGTGATGATTAATAAAATAACAAAGTAATTACTAATTGTTTAAAAGGGTAATACTGATTCACCTTCCCTCTCATTATTCCAATAGGATATACACTACCTTCTTAATTTCTATGTTCCAAATCGTATAACCTTTCAGACCATCGTTATAACCTATAAAGATACACTTTTTAGCATTTTTATCCATCTTACTCATGTTTTCCTTTGAAACATGTACATAGGAATAAAAAACAAATACCATGAGATTTGAAAGAGAGAGTTTCATACCAGTACATACCTCAAGTGTATTCTTTTCATCCATCAGTAATGATGGTGATTGATTCACCAGGTAACATGCATTAACCCCTTCTTATGCCCAAGATTCTGGTCCTAACCCGACACCACTGAGCATGCTCCTTGATTTTTCCATCAACATCATGTTCATCCTTTCTTCAAATCCATTTTTATGAGGTGTGTATGGATTACTCTTCTTCCTCTTTATACTACATTTATTATAGAATTCTTTGATTCATTTCCATATAATTATCCACCATTATATGTCCTTTGTACCTTAATTCTATTCTCTGTCTGATTCTCCACATGAACCTTAACCTATTTTAATTTTCCAAAGACTTCATATTTCTTCCTAAGGAAATAAATCCATGTATTCATCAAGAATTCATGTATAAATGATACATAGTACACATATTTACTCAGTGATGTAATCGACATAGTTGCAAACACATCATTGTGCAACAACTCTAAAATTCCCTATTCCCTCATATCAGTAGAGAAAATTTTTACATTATTTTGCTTCCCATATAAGAAATGTTCACAGAAATAAAAATATAGAGAGAATTGGCCATACCTTAAACCATACCTTTACCATGTAGTACTCTAATTCCCTTCTCTCAGATATGCCTCAATCTTTGATGTCGCAACATAGACTTTTCTCAAGAGACTGTAGGAGTTTTTTCTTCTTCATCTCCAATCTCAGGAATAACAGAACTGTTTCACCCATCACTAGTATTTCTTCCAAGAATCTTACATATATTTCCAATATGAACTCCCTTCAACAACACCATTACCCCTCAAACCATCATGTAGGTTTCTTTCTTAAACACTGTTTTTACCCCTACATTATCCAGTTTTCTTAGAAATATTAAATTTTTGGCCAATCCTAGGATGTGTAGAACACCATGGAGTTTTCTAATCCTTCCATCCATGAGATTCAGCTTGAATTTTCCTATTCCTTTCATTTTGGCTATCAAGTCATCACCTAGGAAAACATCACCTCCATCATACTTTTCATATTCGCATAACCACTCCTTGTCATAAGTCATATGAAATGATTCACCTTAGTTGACCAACCATGCCTCATGATGTGCATGTGTGATTGAAGAATCCAAGTACATATCCATTCCTTCTTCCATAGAGGTTTTCACTTTTGTAGAAGGAGCATCATCAGATCTACATTTTTTCTTGTAGTTCCCTTCTTTTCCACATATCCAACATACCTTTACAAATTTTCTAGGAGATTTAAATATTCCCCTAGATGTAGATCTCCCACTTGAGAACATAGATTTATTTCTTTCCTAGGAGAATCCTATTGCAAATAAGGCATTTTTTCTCTAACTTTCCATGTTTTTATTCATTATATCCACCAACAACAAGGATAACACTACATCATCAAAACTTAAAGTAGTTGAATTACTACATATGGCCACAACCAGACTATCCCATGAGTTTGGTAAAGAGAAAAATAAATCAATACACTTATCTTCATCAGAAATCTTAATATCAACAAATAATAACTAACTTACCACAATATTGAAGCATTTGAATTCTTTGTCATCGAGTCTCCATATTTCATCCTCAAGTTGTACAACTTATTGTACACAAATAGTTTTTTTACCAAGGACTTAGACTAATACAAAGCCCCTAACTTATCCCATAATTCCTTGGTTGTAGCTTCATGTTGGATTTTTTTGGGCTGACTCAGGTTCTACTTTAGGTTTCCAACAAAACCCTGCAAACCATCGACCCTTCTCAAGACCAGAAGGCAACACTGCACACAAAGTGTAAAATGAAGTCTCACATGAGATGGATTATGAGTGACTATAGGACCCATATGTCTACAATCATGGAAGGGAGGTTTTTGTGGCGATGTCAGCCATTATTCTACCTCAACATACATCATATCTAACATTCTACAATCATGTTCATTCATTAGATTTCATTCTGTAGTACATATCATATCTATTCGAGTCTGTGTTGCAATTTAATTCTACCATATTCATTCATTCATCATAAACCATTGCAAGAAACAAGACAAACATTCCACATAGAGACGCAAATTTTTATAGTGGTTTTCCCCCCATGGGCTACATTGACAAAGATGTAGCATTATTCGCTTTATTATTCTTCATTTGTTTATAGTGTTGTGTGCATTACATATGAGGTGAGGTTGACAAGATTGCACCAAGCTCTGTAGCTTGTGACCTTAACCTCTTTTATTACTCTTCATCAAGTTATATCATTGTGCACATTACATAAAAGGTGAGGCTGAAAATATCACTCCAAGATTTTGAGCTTGCAAACTTACCCTCGATTACAATTCATCTCTCTGAAAATATCTCCAAAATTGACACTAAGATCATCCAAACATTCTCTCATGCTTCACCACTATGCTTAATCATAACTAATTCTCTTCCTCATATCTCACCACACATATTTTTATTACAAACATGGGTTAATATCCATTACAACAATGGCAAAAACTCTAAACCACTAACCCTAGGTGGAATAGGTTTGTCCACATTCTAACTCCCTGATCATGGTTGGTCTACAATTCAACCGTTTTCCTCATCGAACTACTTCCTTCTTCCTTCCTTTGTCGTTCCTCGTTTCATGACATTGTTTTCCTTATTTTTCGGTGTGTTCTCCTTTTCTGTCTCCTTTTCTAACTACCTTCATAAATTACTGCGCTTTTCCCCAAAATGGTCTGCACCAACATGCCCCAAACACTCACCTGTGGCTCATCCCGAGCCACTCAGTTAGTGTTGTCTTCTCGCACTGACTTCTTCAGCGCCTAGAACCTACTTGAAACTTCTTCAACTCGATATTTTACTTGCACACTCTTTTCAGCTATAGTCTCCACAATTTTCATAGTAATATGCTCCTTCAAAAATTCTTCACTCTCCAATCCAACTTGTTCTATCTGACCTTTTTTTGCTTCAATATTTGTCAACATTTGTTTTGCACCTTCTTGTAGTGGTTCCAACAATACCTGCCTTGACGTTTTTTTTGCTTGTATATTCTTTAGTTCTACCTTCAAATTCTTCATTTCCTGCACACTCTTCAGCATGTATGCTATGGTCATCACTTTTTTCTTCTGCTTTAAGTCTTTCACTGCAGTATTTACCCTTATTATTTCTGGTCCAACTCCTGCAGTTTCTCATCCTCCTGCATATTTTTCCATAATTGCATGCTCTTATTATACAACTCTATGATTTCCTGGATCTTCTGCGCAATGCTCTCCATACGACTTATAGCCTCTTGCTCCCTTTGTTTCCTTACCTCTGGTGGAGTGTTATGTGTTTCTGGGAGTTTTGTCAACTTTGTAATGTGGATCTTGTAGTTCTCCATAGCCTACGTTATTTTCTCAATATTCTCCTATGTTGGTATGTTCCCTTCCTTCATGTTGTCAATAATTATTTTAAACACTTCTTCCATTTGTTGCTCCAATCTACTAGTGTGATTCTTTGATTCTTCCCTCTTGAATTTCACCTAGTTAAGTGTCATCTCTAGTGTATTCTTTACTTTGATGGCCAATTGTAAACTTGTAGCATCTGCACAGGCCCTTGATTGATTTTCCCACATGACACTAATTTGGAGTTTGTATAGAACCTTCATTGGAACCTTGGGCATCACGAAGTCCAAATGATCTTTGTCCTTTAATGGATTTTGCATTGTATCCTCATCACCCTTCAACATTCCCTATGATATGGAAATGTTCACTCCCCATGGATATGATTTGTATTGTCTCCTATTCTGGAACTGTTCTTTCCTTCGTAGTTTATCGTTGTTGCTCCTGTTAATTTTGTTGAACTATAGTAAGTTACAATTGTTCCAATGTATCCTTGACCTTTGTCAACTTATTTATTATCTCCTCCTTTTTCTTCTGAGCATCATACCACGCTTATATTGTTCAATCATGCACTTTCTCTCCGACTAGATCTATGTTATCCTCTGTAATTGTAAGCTCAGAAACTCCCTTATGTTCCTTCATCTTCTTGCACTAGCATGTTGTCTGCAATACTATCCTTTTCATTGGAAGTGTTTTTGTCTGCGTGGTTGTATCTGGTATATCCATATCTAAGAGATCTCCACCTCTTATTTCCTTCAGAATAGGAATACTTTTATCCTTTTGTGCTCCTCTATTTGGTTCTACTTCACGCTCCTTCTCCTAGGTTGAATGATTTGGGACATGATTCTTCTACCTTGACTTTCTAGTGGTTATAATACCCCTTGTTTCTCTGGTGCACTTTGTTTCCTTCCTTATATTGGTTGTTGGGCTAGATGACTTCTTTGAAAGGCCAACCTCTACTTGTTTCTTAGATATTGGTCATCTTTGGAATCACTAGCACCTTACATTCTTCAGGCCAATCCTTCATGGCCCACTTCACTTCTTCGTTTGTAACACAATACCTCAACTGTAGCCACTCCTTCTTAGGATCCCTCTTCGCTTGGATCCATATGTTATGCCTTGTAGCCTGAAAATTAGCTATGAGTTGATGTTATTTCACTACTTTTAGTGGTATCCTCCATGTATTATCCAACTTCTCCTTCATTTCATCAAAAACCATGTAAAAAATACCAAATTTTACATTCCTTTTCTTCGGATCTGAAGTGTTCCCTAGTGTTGTATACCTTGCAGTGTGACACTTCCCTGGCCTCGGGTAAAATGTGTTGTATTTTGATTCTCCCCAAAAAATCAATGCTATCAAGATAATCAACCATGAATAATGAAACTCTAATCCCAAATCTTGGGCATCCTTTCAGTCCTCCAAAAGAAAATTAAGTAGATACAAAGCCCAACTGAGTAGACTCACATTTGTGCATTGTGCGACTATTTCTATGACTTCTGCAAGTGCTTCTTCCTTGCGGCACTTCCTCAAAATTTTACATGACATCAATTTGGTCGCTAAACTCATTACTAGTTCACTGATTTGGTTAATGATTATTCCCTATGACCCTCTCTTAGTTTCACATTTCTTCTTCATCTCCTCTGCTAAAGTTTTTTCCTTCATCTTGTCATTCAAATAGTTCTCTTATTTTTATCCATCTATTGTGAAACATGTGATATCTACAATTAAGTCCACATCTATTGATACAAGACTCTATATCCATAAGATGCCTCCATGTGCTTGTTATATTAGATGTTTGACACATGCATTTACATATTTTCCCCTCCCAAAGTGGGGAATATCTAGCAGGTTCATGATCCATGTTTTATAAAGTCCTCCAATCCATTGTTTCAGCTCCAAAATGGGATCCCCTGATGGACCCTCTCCTCTACTCACTATATACAACTGATGTGAAAACTCTGGGAACTTGTCCATGTCTGTCACATCATGATAAACATATTTCATTTTTTTTACACATCCTAACATGTCATCGACTACTTTGACTCCTTCAGGTATTTGTGGTAATGAAATTGTTATCTCTTTCTTCTTTCTTGGTGTTGTTGGTGCGACATGTTTTTACATAGTTTTATTCTTTCCTACTAATGGACCTGCTTCTTGGTTCTCATCGTCATCTTATTTTGTGTCTTGAGTTTTTCTTTCTTGTAATATCCTCCACCTATACTTGTTCCTTTGCATGTTGTGTTGGATATGCTACATGGTGTTGCACTTCTTCGGCTTGTCTTCTAGGCTCATATAACTATGCAAATTCATCATCGTGTTCCTCCATATGTTGTGGTGCTCCTGACCCAAGTTGTTGCATGAGGTTTTTCTCTATGTTAGGGTTTTGTGTCTTACTTAGTGAGTCAACATCCATTTACTCTGTCATTGGATCCTGCTCTTATACCATTGTGGGACTAACTGACTCAATGACTAGAGATGGAATTGTGTCCACATCAGCCAATCCTTCTTGTTGATTCAAGTTTTCTCCTTTGGAGGCTATGTCATGTGCAGACTTCATGACACTCTGTGTTTGTCTTGCAATTTGGTTGGGAGCTCCGAAATTTGGTCGCACCATCTTGCTAATTTTTGAAAGGGTTTCTCTGAATATTCACCAAATACATCAGAAATACCTTCTGACACTGAGATTTTGATCCTTATATCTCATTTTCACAAATTTGGAATGAGGATTTCCATGCATGATTTCTCCTTTTATAGGTGTAGTCATAAATTCTCTGTCGTGTCGCACTTTTCCAACCATCGTTTTCTTTTTTCGATCGACACGCTGATTTTTATGTCTTGTGACCTTTCTCTGAATCATAGTGTATTCATTTTCTTCCATACCACTTATTGTATGTTGTGCACAGTATTATCCAACTTCCTATCTACCACTTATCTATCTACTGCATCTTTTTGCATTTTTCTTGTTTTTCCAATTTTTTTCTTGTTTTTTATTTTAACTCCTACTATATACACTATGTACAACTCTAATTTGTTTCACTACAACTACTAAGGTTTGTTCAGTCGATTATCCCTATATATTTTCAATCGACTGCCATTCACCAATCCTTGAATATCTTTACCTGCTAAATCCTGCAGCTGCACAACACCTGCATTTGTGATAGAATTTATCTCATATGGCCCTAGTGAATGCATCCCGAATTTCCCTAGGTGATGTAAATATATGTTATCATAAAGAAGAACCAAATCTCCTTTCTTAAAGATTTTCCTCTTAATGTGTCTTTCATGCCAAGATTTTTCCTTTTCTTTATGTACTTCTAGATGGAAACTAACCATAATCATGTCCTCTTCTAGTTCCATGAGTTGAGACAATATTTCTTGAGTTGTGCCTCTTTCTGTCATGTTTGTAATGGATACAATGCACATACTAGGTATCAAATATTCCAAAGGGACTATTGCTTCCTATCCATACACCAATATGAAAGGTGTCTACCCTGTGAGTTTCTTGCATGTGGTTCTATAAGCCCACAATACTGTTGGCATCTTCAAATCCCAATCATCCATGTTTACATTACAGTTTTTAGTTAAGGAATTCTCCAAGATATTATTAAATGCTTCCACTTTTCCATTAGCCTAAGGATGGTAAGGATTACTCTTATGATGATGTATCTCAAATTCTTCAGTGATTTCCTGGATGGTACTATTGATAAAATGATTCCCCTGATCACTCATCAGAATTCTATGGCATCCAAATCTTGTAATTACTTGTTAAAATAGGAAGTGCATTGTAGTTTCTTCACTACAATCTCTTATTGTTGATGCTTGAGTCCATATGGTTAAATATTTTGTCGTTTTGATGATGTGACTTGATCTTTCTCTTTTATCTAGTTTATTGATTGGTCCTACAAAGTCCATTTCTCATTTTTCAAACACTTTAATATTTACCTGAGGTTTTAAGGGAATATCATCCCTCCTAGATGGATTTCCTACCCTCTGACAGACATCACAATTATGGAAATACTCCTTTGCATCCTTAGAAATTGTTGGCCACCATAGTCCTACGCACAATATCTTTTGCACAATGGATTTGCCTTCATAATGTCCTCCAATTATTCCTTCATGTGCTTCTACTAAAATCATAGGACGTTCATGTTCCATGACACATCTCCTTAGAATATTATATGCACCTAGTTTATACAAGTGTCCTGCAATAAGTTGATAATCTACAATTCTAACCACCAAATTCTTCTTCTACGCAATATTGTATTCTTTTGGGGCAAATCTTGTACTAAAAAATTCAATAATATTAGCAAAGTATTCATCACAAATCGGTACTGAAAAGAGTTGTGCATCAGGAAAATTGTCCTACAAGATGCTTGGTTCCTCTCCATTAGTTATCCTAGACAGATGATTTGGCCCTGCATTCAATCTTCCAGGTTTCAGAACCACTTCAAAAGAAAACTCTTGAAATAAAAACAACCATCTACATATTTTCCCCCCTAATAATCACTTTTTGACCAAGTATCTAAGAGCACAGTGATCTGTGAGTTTTTTTTTATGTTGGCCTAATAAATAATGTCTAAAATTTTTCAATGCATATACCATAGTTAATCCTTCTCGCTCTGTTGTGTTTTAATTTTGTTCTGAATCTGAGAGTTTCTTGCTTGCAAATGTTACAAGGTGATCTATATCACCTTCTCCTAGTTTTGTTAATAATGCTCCAAGTTCTATTGAAGAGGAATCCACATGAAAATGGAATTCTTTTGACCAATAGGGAAATACCAGAATTGTCGTTGTCACCATTTTCTCCTCCAGGATGTACAAACTCTGTTGGCACTCATCATTCCACCGAAACTTGATATCCTTATTTAACAGTTTCTTCATGGGTGCATTAATATATGCATATATCCTTATGAAATTTCTATAGTATCCTGTATGACCTATTGTATCTCTTAATTGGTGCACTAACTTAGGTTGTGGTAAATTAACAATGACATCAATCTTCGCAGGATCAACCAACAGACCATGTTTACACACCACATGCCCCAACAAAATTCCAAAATGGTGTGTTGAATATACATTTCTTAATATTTAATGAAATTTTACACTGTATACACCTGTCTAACATCAATCTTAGAACTTCAACATGATATTTCAATAGGATAAATATTGTCCAATTATCTAGATAAACCTCCAAACATTTATGCATAAAATATTTAAATGCAGCTACCACTACTCTTGAAACAATAGCAGGGGCATTCTTCAACCCAAAGGGCATCACTGTGTACTGATATCACCCCCATTATGTGGAAAATGTAGTCTTATGATGATCCTATGGTGATATTCTGATTTGGTTATACCCTGAAAATCCGTTAGCTAATGAATATACTTATTTTCCTCCTACATTCTCCAATACCTCATCTTTAATGGAGTAGGGAAAGTATCATGTAGAAATGAATCATTCAACTTCCTCAAGTATACACAGATCCTTATTCCCCCTTGATTCTTCTCCTGAACTAACATAGGGATAATCCACTTATATTCTTCAACATGTTCTATTATACCATCTTCTAACATCTTATGAATCTTTGCCTTAACTTTTGTTTATATATTGGATTCAACCTATAGGGTCTTTGTATTATTGATCTAGTATCTAATCATAAAGTAATTTTCATTTCTCCAAGTTCTCCTCCTACCCCTTTCATCTCTGAAAATGTTGTTCGAAGTAGATCACTATACTCATGCAATAACTCGGTTATTCTTTCCACTATCCAGTTATCCCAATAGTCACCAATACTTGCAATTTTTGGATTCTCCTCTATTCCAATGTTGACTTTCTTTATATTTAGTGGTGCAGAAAATTATTCTAACTGTAACTATGGGAATTCTACTTCTCTTTCTCCTTCAACTTATGTTATCTGAATATCGCCTAGGTCTTCTTCTGCAACGTGGTAACAATGTAGAAATTGTCTGACTGTTTTTCGATTTTGATTCTGATAAGCTGTTACAATTTCAACTTCAGGTTGTTCAAAGATATTCTCTTTTACCAACTTCAATGATGCATATATCATTGGGTTCTCATGTTCAAATGAAAATGTAATGACAAAATTCTACTGCAAATATTCCTAATTTACAATTCCTCTGTGTAGTTCGAGTTCTTCACCAAATCTAATGTGTGGTAATCTTTTGCATTGATATCGATCATGGATATTCTCTTTGTGAGTAACCCCCCAACATGCAGGTGTTTCTTTCAAAGAAATATCTAAAACTAATAACCTTTGAATATCCAAGACTTCTAACTCAAACTTTGTTAAAATTTCTTCCAAATCATTTTTACCATAAAATGTTGGAGGTTTTGTTACCTCTGTTCCAACCCATGTTAGTGTGTGCATCATTCTTGCACATCTTCTGGTAGATATATCATGTAAGTGTTGTTCATTGTTGCCAATTCTTCAGTCTTGTTTCATAATCTAAAGCACAAGAACTAATGCTTCTCCAGCTATGCATTCCATCTGTTGTTGATTTAATGTAATCTTCGTCACATGCAATAGTTAAATAAAACTAGTTTATTTCCTATGGAATAAATTTATATGTCGTTGGTTCAACATATATTCCACATTCTGAAGGGTCTAATGGTGTTATAATTCTATAATCTCTTGATTCACAAATTATTTTCCTGGTCTTCAAGTTGATGATATCATGATTGTTAAATTCCCAATCCAGTCTCAACAATGCTAGATAAGGTGTAGTAGTATCCACTATATCAATCACCTCAAAATTTTCTATAGTGCGTACACCATCTAAATCCACTAGTATACCTTCCAATCGACCAATTGGTACCACTCTCTGTTGGTATTCTAATTTCAATTGAATAGGTGAATATCCCAGTGTAGGTTCCCCCATGCATTCCCAAGTTTTCTTAGGCAGAACATTTACCTCGGATCCCAAATATAATACGATGTCCCCCATGTTAAATTCTTCAATGTTTGCATTCAACCTAAACTCTCTATTTTATCTTGTCTTCCTATGGGCATGATTGACTTTCTTCTGTTCTAGTTTTATCTTTTCTCTAGAATTGCACTTTTCTAACAAACTTTGTAATACTTATAGAGATGTTTTATCATTCAACAAATTCAAGTAAGACACCATAAAGT
>JZKD02S1673513.1:395034-423295 GCA_000966675.3 Picea glauca | reverse complement strand
TCCATTGGTCCCTCGACCTACTAAAATCCTTGTGCTACTAATTTATGTTTGTCTAAACATTTTTTTCTTTTCTAATGTCTTAGTCGCACATGAGGTTGTGGGTTCCACACTAATTCTGATCTAGAATGGAGAGCCTTATTCTACGCCATACGCCTGACCTCTTGATTTTCTATCATATGTGGTAAGCACGATATCCTCAATCTTCCCCATAGCACGGAGATCCTCTACCTATTCTTCATCAATTTCCAAGCCTTCCTTCTCGACTAGTGCCCTCTTCTTACTATTAATCTTATATTGGTAGGGTCTTCCGCTACATGTCATTCCTTCTCTGTCCATTATTTCCTTGGTAGTTTCTTCATCCATCATAATGGGGTCCATTGCTTCCTTCTAGTTACATTTATCCATATCCCTCTCCTTATCTCATATCGTCCTTAGTCCTTCCCCCAGTCTTCCCATGCATGTAGAGTTATTTAGTTGTCTGACTCCATTGTCATCACACCTTTATCATGTAGTAAAATCTTGATCGACATATAAAGTGATCAAATATATATTCCTCTTGAACCCTTCAAAAACTTGTTCTCTGCAGTAGTATATGATTTTGTAGTATTAACTACAAACTCAGTAATTAATCTTGCAAAAATACTATCTAGCCAAAAATCAACTCCATGCGTGAATTTATTATTGACTCTTTCTAAACGCACAATATTTTTATTAATCAATTATACTATTCTTATCTGATTATTTGGGTGATTTTCCTTCAATCTTAGTATCCAATCCTACAACAAATCTGGAAAATAACAAAAAAATTCCTCATGAAGATCACTAAATACATATCTTTCCAAATATTGGCATAATGTATACTTGGAGTTTCTATTGTATTTTTGCGCAAAATCGAGCTCTTTTTTTTCCAACCATCATTGAATCTCATACTTAGTTGGATCACATGGTCTGAACATTCCCTTCTACTACTGCATTCTCCTCACTATCCTTCTCAACAAGTCCCTTCCAGTTTGTTCTTATGGGTTCCATCCGACAACAAAACCATTTGTTGGATTGATTTGGGCTAGCCCTTCTGGAGACCAGAAGGAAACACTATGCACATAGTGAAAAGTGAAGTCGCACCTGAGATGGCTTATGGGTGACTGTAGGAACCATAAGTCTACAATCATGGAAGGGAGGCTGCTATGGGGATGTCAGACATTATTCTACCTCAACGCACATCATATATAATATTCTATAATCATGTTCATTTATTAAATTTCATTTTGAAGTAAATATCATAGCTATTCTAGCATGCACTACAATTTACTTCTACCATATTCATTCATTCATTGATCATAAACCATTGCAAGAAATAGGACAAAAAATCCACACATAGACACAAAGTTTTACAATGGTTCACCCCCATTGGGATATATCCACAAAGATATGGAATTATTCTCTTTATTATTCTTCGCCCGTTAATAGCATTGTGTGCTTTACATATGAGGTGAGGCTGCCAAGGTTGCACCAAACTCCACAACTTGCGACCTTACCCTATTTTATTCTTCCTCATCAAGTTATAACACTGTGTGCATTATACAAGAGTTGAGGCTAGAAATATCATACCAATCTCCGCAGCTTGTGACCTTACCCTCAATTACAATTCACCTCTCTGAAAATATCTCCAAAACATACTCTAATATCATCCAAACATTTTCTCATGCTCCACCACTATGATTAATCATAACTCCTCCTATTCCTCAAATATCAACACACATATTCATATTACAAAAATGGGTTAAGACCCGTTACAACAATGACCAAAACCCTAACCCACTAACCCTAGGTGGAATAGGTTTGTCCACATTCTAACTCCCTTAGTGTAATTGGTCCACAATCCAATTGCTTTCCTCGTCGATCCATTTCCTTCTTCCTTCATTTGTCCTTCCTCATTTCCTGGTGTTGCTTTTCCTTGGTTTCCGGTGTAATCTCCTTTTCTCATCCCTTTTATAACTACCTTCATAAATTACTTCGTTTTTCCCCAAAATGGCCTATGCCAACACTTCCCCTTACACATTTAGTAATACTAAAAATGAGAGACACAACAATATTGTTCTATTTTCCTTCTGATCCAACTTTTCCTAGTCTTTTGTTGACATTATTATAGGTGCAATACTTAGATCCACAATGATCCATTGATATTTGTCCACGAACATATCTTCCATATCGAGCTTCCACATCTCAAATCTTTTCCCATTTCATTTCACGTACTCTATTCTTGAACTTCTTTCCATTTATTTTCATCGTAAGAATCAATATTGCAGAGCTCCCATTGTAACAAGGTTTATCATAGACCCAATTCAAACCCTTGACCATAAAGGCATCCCCCTGAAGCCAATAGTCACTCTAATACCAAATGTAGATTTTTAACTTGTACAATTAATTATTACAAATATATTCTTGATAAAAACATAAAATATGCAATGACACACATACACATCACACAGAGATTTTACCCTAGAAACTGAAACTTGGAAAACCAACAATGTGTTTAGATCCACACCTCTAATTCTTTATTCATCATCAATATTCATTTTTTACAATATCAGAGATATAGGATCTCATAGCATCCAAAACATCTAATCCATTGACCGAGATTAGTCAAAAACTCTAATTCCTTAATTGGAATTAGAAAACCATCGCCAAAAACCATTTTCCTAAAAAAACTAAAAATGGACGCAAAAACCAACACCCCCTAGAAACACCATGTGACCCTGCTCGCATTCCCAACACAATGCATAAGCTAGGTTTGGTCATGCAAAGAATATAACACATGCCCAACACTTTCACATGTCTTATTTGAAGAAGGTTATGGGATTGAATTCCAAGGTGAAAACCATCCTACCAGAACTTGATGAAGAAGGTTGCATTTGGCTCCAGCCAGAAGTAGTATTGGACACTAGAGAGCATTATTTTCACCAACATAAAATTGGGGAAGTATTGAACCAATGAAAAGATATGCAATTAGAACATGTCACATGCAAACCAAAAATGATTCCATAGAAATATCCTCACCTTCAATCTTGAGGAAAATGTTTCTTTGAAAGGGGGATGGAATGTTAGGGTCATACTCTAACCCCCTTGCATAGGATACTGTATTAATGTATGAGGTATTCTTCTATGGATAAATCCCACTAAATATTTAGTTAATAGTCTCTCACTATGAAAATGGTCCTCTTTATTATTAAGGCCAAAATTATTTAGTAGGCCATCATTATAAGTGGGCCCATATGTAGTTAATATTCTTTATTGATAACTATATATTGAGTAGAATGTTATGTAATATTTTGTCAACAATTATTATTGTATTTAGAAATTTTCTCTAGGGGGTTTCCCTTTCAAAGAGGTAAGTGAACATAACTCTCTATTTTTTATTATAAAGAGATTTTTTCTAGTGTTTATCTATTTTCTCTTGTATTATTTGTTTTTTCAATACATTTTATGTGATTGGTCTGAATTTTTGTAGTTAAGTACATTACAACCTTGAACAATATTTATAGCATGATCTCCATCCATGGTAGACTCTAGTTTACTCCCTTCCTAGGATTTTCCTTTGCATTGTATCATTGTTTTCTTATTTATGATGGTCCTACCATTTATTTTCTTCAACTACAAACCTCATTGTTATATGATACTAAGTAAATCATGCAAAGAAATATTAAGCCTTAATATTTTTCATATCATCCATAATGTTCAAGCATATATATTTTTCCTTATTTAGCACATTTTAATGACGATGAGTGGTTGGATACCAATATTTCCTTGACACCTATTCCTCCTTCTATCCCATGGTCACCTCCCATTCTCTCCCCTCCTCCTTTGCAAATGCTTAGTGTGGCCACTTCCACCATTTGTACAACATACACTCCGATTGAGCTCGACTCTAATGATCCTTTGACTATATTTGACTTGGAGATTGATGTTGTACCTTTGCACTTAGTTGACATAGATTCACATTATTCTCCAATGTTGTGAATGTACTATTACGACTTTGACCATGATCTTCCATGAAATGACATTGAATAACTCGTAGAGGATGTGACTTATTTAGATAGTCCTTGGGAACATCTCCACATTGGTTCTCCCATCAAATTATGTTTGATCCTGACTACTCCACTGACACATAGTGTGACTCTTATACTCTATTTACTCTAGTAATGTCAAGTTTTATTCCTCCATACCGATGCCATATTTTGCACCAAAGGTGAATATCTTGGACCAATGTTCCATCTTAGAAAACCATGATTTTTCTACCATACTAAATGTTATTTAACAATTTAAGGTTTTCATGACTTTTATATCCTATTGATAATTTCACATGATTTTCCATATTTTGTTTCATGGATGTAGGACCTCATACTAGATATTATGGTACCTTTGGATTGTTCTCATGACCATCATCACTCAATCAAGTATATTCCCAAACCAACATATAGGATAAGTATTTCCCTTTGTATATTTTTGTCTACACCTTTTTCTAGGCTTCAATTTCCCATAGGATCAACCTCACTAGACATTGGTGCATTAACCCATGTTTTAGTTCTTCACTTTTACATGCATCCAACAACATAACCTTTCTACAATGTGTTGCCTTAGATTAGCACCACATTTCCATTTGGAACTCGTATTCAAATGCAATTGTTAAGAGTATTAGGAGCCCTTATATATTGAGATTTCATTGTGAGCCACATTGTCTTATCTGACCTCTCGCAAGACATTCTCAAGTGGGCTCCCATCATTTCTCTTGGATATTTTCTTTAGCAAACAATTTGTTGTTGCTTGTTTCCATTTTTTTATTTTTTTTCTTTCGGTCTTTTCCAACTACACACATGAAATACATTTCCATCAAAGGGGGGAACTTTGATGTTCATTAATTTCTACCCGTTTTTATTTATTTATTTATTTCAACCATATGTTCCAGTTCATGTATGGGAACCCATTTTATTGCAATGTGAACAATTGTTTTGTATCATAGTAATTCTTTTAATTATTTTAAGAAATCACCAAAACATCAAAAAATAAAAATAAAAACATCAAAAGAGGCTAAGGTGGGAAATAAATTGAACTCTTTCTATGGTCACCAAGTTTTAACCATGAGTCACCTCTTCACGAGTTCAGGTAGTTGTCAACATTTCACTTGATTAGGGAATCTATAATATGTCATCCACTTATGTCTTTGATGGGACACATTGGTCATAAAATCCCACTCACACCATTAGTATGATTTAGTATTTGTTGTCCCACATACCTCCTTATCATTACTCTCCCTCATGTTTCTATTATGATTGGTAATGTCATCCTATTAGGGTTTATGGTTGTTTCCTAGATGAATATCCACTTAAGCTCTAATAAAGGGATGTTTTATGTCTCATACTCATTTTTGTCTCTTGCCATTTTGTTTTCCAAGTCCTCACCATCTATAAATTCCAAGTCCTCACCATCTATAAATGCTCTCCTTACCTCATGTTTGTTTTAGGGCCACCCCATTTCCCTTTCTCCAATAGATATGACCCTATCAACCATAACACATTTTTATTTGGGGGTTTTATTTCAAGTCTTAGTACCTTGTTTATCACTCTCATTAGTGTTTGTTCACCTCACATATAATAGTGGATTCCCATCATTGAATCCTCACTACATGGTTCCGACCAATGTTTGACTTAAATTAACCATTCAAAGCATGTAGGTTTGTAGTATTCATTTTTCGTTATTTGTGGGTAACCTCACATATAGAAGTGATTTTCATTGTTGACTATTAATTCGAAGGTTTCCCACATTCTCAACTCCAACTCATTATTGAAACAAAGAGTTCTATACTTGGTTTTGTCATCTTTTGAGATCTATACGAAGATAATGGATATGTATACCTCATTCCCAACATTCTTGTGAGCTTAAGATACATCCTTTATTCTCTTACTACAATATTTTTATTAATATACAAGGGTGATAATGACTTGGAAATTTTTAATAATATGTATTCACCATCATAATTTCCTTTCATATTATGATTAGCTCAAGATTCTAAAATACATGAATACATTGGACAAACCCCTAATCATTGTCTACTCTCATTATTTGTTTCCTCATCACATCCTTGTACATTCATAGAAGAAATTTGGCTTGAGAAATTTGCTCATGTCCTTGTAAAATTAAAATGGGAACCCATCTAGTCCAATGACCTTATCATAAACCCTTTAATAAAATGTTATAGTTAACTCATATAAGGAAAATATATGATCAAACATATTTACTCCTTTCTGATATTGGATGGGAACATTTTGATGCATCATAGAAAGGTCATCTCCTTCTATTTAATAATTCCTTGCAACTAAAACACCATATTGTAATGGCTCACAGATTAATGCTAAAACAATTCTTGGTTGATCACATGAACAATGTTCATTTAGCATGAGGACATACTTTCCCACTTCCTTATAAAACTATATCGTTGCAAAAGGCCTTTGTAGTCTATCCCTTGCTATTAGGCAAGGCATACATTAATCTAGGTTCCTCTATATTAATATACATCATTCAACCTAATGAGATGATATTATTTATTTTATTTAGCCTACTTTTCTTTAGCAAAGTGACTTAATTAAATAACTTTAGACATAACCTCAAATTCTTTTAAAATGAATTAATTATAATTAAGTGAGATATCAATTATCTTTCATGCATGTCCCCAAGGAAGGTCACTATTCTAAATATGGTGTCTCCCCACTAGGTAAGGTGTTCATATTCTCCTCTAAGTCTTAGACAATCGATTCCAAATATTTTTAATAGAAGTGTTGTAATGATCTAGGTGGATATTGGTGGCCACCTACCTATTCCAACTGGCTCCTCTTGACACTTTTTAGTTCAACATGCTCTTTTGTACTTCTTTGTGATTATGGGTTCTACACTTCCAGGGCTATTTGAATCCCTACACATCTTCCAGGTGGACACTGGTGGCCTCCCACCTAATCCAACTTGCTTATTTTGTATGTTTTCAGGTCAACACATCTTGTTGTACCTCTAGGGCCGTTTTGGGGCCCTAAATAGTGTTTTTTTTTGGACTCACCATAGTCAAATTGTAGACGAAGTCAGAGTTTCATAGTGTAATGCATAGTTCTTGAAAATACCTTTCCAACAAGATATCACATGCCTAAAATGGAGGTCATATGAAAAAGTTACGACCACGGGAAGTTGACGTACCAACTTACCCATAGGGGCCCACATAACTTTTGGTTTTTCATCTCCTAGGATTAGGTTATTGGATGTCTAGGGTTTTTGAATTCATGAGTAATGTTAAAAAGGCCTATTGAGCCTCATTATAATCATTCTTCTCATAGGAATGCACGTAGAAGACGCATCTCTTCTCAAATATAGCTACCACCATTCGAGCAAGTGTTTTAGTTCCACAATTTTATAGTTTCATCCTATTTCATTTATTCAATAGATGATATTGTTCATTGCATATCTATGTTTTTCTTCATATATCTATGTTTATTGTATTCAATCTTTTAATCAGTTCATTCCTCTCCTAAATATGGATCAATGTTATCATAGAGGTCTTCTCTTCATTTATTTTTCTTCATGCATGTCCCCGACAAGATCTGGGTATAAGAAGTTCGGACTCGAGCTAGTCAAGCCTTTGCAATATCGGTGGCACCGAGCCCGACAAAAACCCATGAGGGACAAAAATAAATATGATGGAACATGAGATCCTTTTAAAATGTTGCTCGAGGAATCCCTTGCGCGACAAAGGAATGAAATGATGGAAAAATTTGCGTAGATCCTTCAACAGTTGCCCACAAGAGAAGCATCTTCATCAAGCGGCCATGCAACCCCCTTTAAGGTATAGAAAATTTTTGATATTCTATTATTTCAAGGACTAATATATGTGGATTTTGTAGGTAAATGGTTGAATATTCTCAAAAGGTATTTTTCATTCCACAATTTTTTCGATAGGGAAAATATTTTTGCACTCCTCAAGGCCATCCCCCATGTTAAGGACTAGTGGGATATGTACTCTGAGAAAAGGGCCATAGAAGAATCTGCAATATTTGTGGTTTCTGTTACATGGGATTCCTTCTGGGATTCCATTAAAGAACAATACTATCCTTTTGGAAGCTACGAGGACTAGTACACCAGATGGACCACCTTGCATTAAGAAAGGGACTAGACAGTACCATATTTCACCAATATTTTCCATACCCTGTGCACTAAATTGGCTATCAAAGACTCTAAGCGACATCGGGTGCTCAAATACCATGGATTTTCGCATAGATACTTTCAAACAAAAATGGAGTTTCTGGACATCACCTCATTAGGTATGACTTATAGATATGCTTTCAAGATCGAGCAGAAATTTAAGCAGAAGAGGCAAGAGTTTGGATCTGCAAACTCCTCACAGTCGAAGTAGGGAAAAGGTGCCCCCAATCCACACAACAAGGGACATAGAAAATATGGCCACTCTCAGGACAACTAGTCCAAGCCACAACACAAGAACGGAAATGAGAAGATGAAGAAGGAGATGGGAAAATGGTGTGAATACCATAAAATCCCTTGGCACAACACTGAAGAATGTCACTCCAAGCATTCACTCATGGCCTAGCTAAAGGATTCCGAGTTAGAGGCCAATTCTAACTCTGAATCAAATCCATAAGGATGGAAGTGGATTATTGATGTTGAATCTAGTGTCATTGTCGCTACCACCAAAGTCCATCCAAGCGAACTAGAAGAAGTAGATGAAAGGAAACACCTCTTTCACTCACAGATGTGAGTAAAGGGGGCTCCGCTTCATTTCATTTTCAATAGTGACAATCAGAAGAACATGATCTTAGCAGAGTTTGTCAAGCTGCTAGACCTGTCAATGAAACCGCACCTGCATCCCTGCACCATCTATTGGCTTCTCCAAGGAAGAGATCTTTGTGCCAGCCAACAATCTCTTCTACCCTACGACATCAATCCTTTCAAAGACGAGGTATTGTCTGATATTTCTCCCCTTGAAATTTGTGATGTTATTTTAAAAAAACCATATTTGTGGAAGCGTCATGTTGTGTATGAGTCTAGACCCTACATTGTTATTATTACTTTGGGTAGATAATTGTACACGATACCAGAGGTAGTGTCGCCTACCGCTATTTCTTTAATATCTGCTAACCAATGCAGTAAGGTCATTTCATAGACCCGGAAGTTCATATTCTTTGTGATCCATGCTCACAGTAAGCAGAAGGTCGCTTCCACATCTGTGGCCTCTATACAAAACCTCTCTTTCCAGAAGAAGCAAGTGAATAGGATCATGGAAGAGTACAAAGACATCTTCTCCTCACCCACCGGGGTATAGATGCACTGCTAAGTCAAGCATCCAATTGATCTCACCCATGTTGCACCTCTTCCTAATGGAACATTCTATTGTTTCTCACTGATGGAAAATGATGAAATTAAGCATCAGATCCAAGAGCTTCTTAAAAATGGGCACATTAGACCCAACTCCTCCCCTTGCGGCAACCCGGTTGTACTAGTTTAAATACCCCAAGGCCGAGCCCCTGATGAATTATAATGATGTTTAATGAAGTTTATAGGCTGGTGAGCCAAGTATTTATAAGTTCGGAGGCTTATATGTTTATTAGGGCGAAGAGCCTAGATGTGAAGGCCAGAGAGCCTATTTTTGTATATGAAATTATGCAGATTATTAATAAAAATACATTATTGTGTGTATACCAACCACAGAGAAAGAGTTACGGGGGACTAATCTCCACTAGGAAGGGAAAGGGAAGGGGGATGAGAGGTTAGGAAAAAGGGGCTAAGATTGAGGGCTCAAACCAAGGTAATATTATAATATATTCCTAAAATAATAAGGTTGGACATAACCTGGTATCCTAATTTCCTTTGGGGAGAGGAATGAACTCCAAGTGGAGTGGAACGAGCTCCTGGAGAGCCAAGTGTCATCCAAGACGCATGAAAATTTATGTGGGGAATTCCATCATGGTGGGGGCTCTCTGTGACCATTATGACCATTCTCTCCATCCTTCCCATGCCTGCACGCACTCACTCACGCACTGAGCAAGCACACAATCAACCAATTTCCACCATTGTTGAATCCTCTGCTACCGTGAACCTCTGTAATTTTTGAGTCGTCCCTTGCCTTACCTGATTTTACTACTCTTTCTACGTGGTTGATTTAAGAGTTGAACAGAAGAAGCAGGTTGTCAGGCCTAAGGTTTGAAGAGGTGGGTTGTCAGGCCCATGGGTTGAAGAAGCAAGTTGTCAGGCCTGTGAGAAAATATCTCCAGGTGAGAAAGATTTTTGGAGAAGTGATTTCTCATGGAGGGAGTCCAGCAGTAGCTATAGATCTATGAGAATTCCCAATCCATCATGTTGTTAAATCCCTAGAAGGGAAGTGGAGCAGTCGATGGACTTTGGAAAAGTGAAGGTGTATATTCCTGGGGTGGGAGAGGCATATAGGGAATGAGATTCTATGAGCGATGGGTGTAATTAGGCTCATTAGAGGGAATCTCTCATGTTCCATTATGCAACTTTCTCTAGTCTCATCCTAGCCTAGGATTTCCTTCACCGTAGGTGAAGTTTAGTCCCAGCTTGGGGTTGACCCACCGTTGATAGCTTGGAGCAGTGTGGTCTAAGGCTGGGAGGTTCATGGAAGGCTTGCACACAATTGGTGGTATTCTCATAAAAAGATAAGTACCCATTTCTATTTTAATTGCATGTTGTGTATATTTTACATGTGTTATAATGTTATGAGTATTATTTGTATATATTGCATGTATGTATTTATTGTCGTTTCTGCATGAATTATGTATGAGAAGAATGTTTATGTCTGTTTAAATTTGCGTAGATATATATGTATATCAGAGCATGATAGTTTCAAGCGGAATGACTCGGCCTGGGTGGTTGGGTATGTTATAATATGGTTTCAAAACAATTGGTTTTGAAAAAGTGGTGTGTCCCCAACCAGGGTGGTTGGGGTATGTTACACTGGTGCATAAGAAGGATGGGACATGGCGACTCTGCATTGATTACAGAGCATTAAAAAAAATCACAGTCAGGAACCGATACCCAATTCCTAAGATTGATGACCTTCTTGACCAACTAAAGGGGGAAAGGTTCTTTAGCAAGATTGACCTAAATTTTGGCTACTACCAGGTTCCCATCGAACCAACTGATGTATGTAAGACAACCTTCAAATATAAAGAAGGTCTCTTCGAATGGTTGGTCATGCCCTTTGGATTAAAAAATGCACCATCCACTTTTATGAGGTTGATGGATGATGTGTTGAGACCCTTCATGAACTCTTTTGTGGTGGTATATTTGGATGACATCCTCATCTTCAACAAAACTTGGGAGGAACACATGCAACATACTCAATAGGTTTTGAGCACTCTGTGTCATCACAAGTTATATGCCAACTTGGAAAAATGATCCTTTGGCATGAATACGGTCCAATACTTAGGCTACATTGTTGATGAGCATGGGGTACATGTTGATCCAGCTAAGATCCAAGTCATCCATGATTGGCCAGCCCCCACCACACTAACTGAGCTTCATAGCTTATTGGGACTAGCTAACTTCTACCGACGGTTAGTGTTTGGATTCTCCCATATTGCATCGACCCTCAACCAAGTGACCAAGGGTAGTGGAAGGGAAACATTTGTGTGGGGGAAGGAACAACAATGAGCATTTTATGACCTGAAGCATCGCTTGTGCTCAACTCCATTACTCTCCTTGTCTGATCTGCAAAAACTATTCGATAATGAGACTAATGCATCTGACTATGCTTTAGGTGCAGTTCTCACTCAACATGGTCATCTAGTGGCATACCATAGTGGGACACTCTCAAATATTGTCCGAAAATACCCCACCTATGACAATGAAATGTAGTCCATTGTAAAATCTTGTTGTCAATGGAAACATTACATTATGGGAAAGGAGACTATCATCCACATTGATCACAAGCCTCTGTAGTTCATACAGACACAAAGGAATTTGCAGAACGACTGCCATCAGAAGTGGTCCACCTACCTGTTACAGTTCCATATCAACATCAAGTATAAGAAATGGATCACAAATCGTGTCATTGAATTCCTCTGTCAATCTCCCGTGGCTACACTCACCACTGTACTCCATTCATGTGGACATGAGGCATCTGAGTGGCCCCAACTTTATCAACAAGATCCAGACTTCACCACCACCTATAAGCTCTTGGGTACATGCACAAATGTCACCTATTTTCACATTCATGATGGAATGTTATGCCATCTATGCCATCTTTGTGTTCCTGCAAGAGAGCGTGCAAAGATTATTTGGGAAGCCCACTACATTCAGATGGAAGGAAATTTTGTCATAGAGAAAATTGTGGTCGTTCTATAGAAACATTTTTATTGGCCAAAAATTCGACATACGTTAGCAACTATATCAGATCTTGCACTACCCATGCCATTACCAATCCAAAAATCAAGAAGCATGGCGTATACACCCCTCTTCCTACTACTGAGAAGCCTTGGGAATCCATCTCGATGGATTACATATCTGGCCTTCCATCCACTAAGAAAGGAAATGATTGTGTATTTTTGGTAGTTGATCGGTTTTCGAAGATGGACATCCTCACATCCTATAAGAAGAAAACCACATCGACATATACTTCCAAGCTCTTCTTTGAATGCGTGTGGGTCCATTTTGGGATACCGCAGACCATCATCTCCAATCAGGATAGCAGGTTCCTTGGCACATTTTGGTCGAGTCTCTGATCACTATTGGACACCAAGCTCACTAAAGCCACTGCTTTCCACCACCAAAACAACAAACAAACAGAGGTCGTCAATCAGGTGAGTGTGAACATCGTACACATGTACAACTCTAAGCATCCACGTACATGGTATGAGAGTCTCCCCTATGTTTATCACAGTTACAATAGGGTTCTCCATAGCTCCACAACCATAGCCCATTTTAGGTGGGGATGGCATTCCAACCCTTGGGTCATATTGATGTTGCACTACCGCTTGCAACCACACGGACAAACTCTTTCCATTTTTAGTCTGAAATCGACAAAGCTACCAGATTCATTGAGTGGATTCAACACATTCGCCAACATGTCCATGAGATTTTGCAGAAATCCAATGCTAAGTACAAGCAACGCCATGATCAACACAAGGTATCGCACCAGTTTCAGGTTGGAGACAAGGTCTGGTTACATTTGCAGAAAGAACATCTTACAAGGCCCCATCGGAAACTCTACCCACTTCACTATGGGCCTTACACTATCACCAAGGTTGTGGGTAGAAATGATTTTGAGCTCAAGACTCTACCCTTCCTTGGCTTGCACCCAGTGTTCAATCTGTACCTCCTTCGGCCATATTTTCCACCATTATTGGACACCTTAGAGATCACAGAACAACTGACACCAACATAGCTCAACCCTGACTACATGGAACATGAATCTGTCGATCAGATAGTGGACACATGGGTAAAGGGCACTTGCCAGCAGAGGATCCAACTTTATCAGGTTGTCAAGGCAAGACATCTCCTACACCAAGGAAAGTGGCTCATCCGAGGCCAAATTTAGAAGAAGTTTCCTCACTTGATGAGGGAACTCAATGCAATGGAGACCATTACTTCCTAAGGGGAGAGGACTGATCCAGGTGTATATTGGTGGCCACCCACCAATTCCAACTGGCTCCTCTTGACATTTTTTAGTTCAACACGTTCTTTTGTACTTATTTGTAATTGTGGGTTCTACACTTCTGAGGTTGTCTAAATCCCTACACATATTCCAGGTGGATATTGGTGGCCTCCCACCTAATCCAACTAGCTTATTTTGTATTTTTTCATGTCAGCACATCTTGTTGTACTTCCAGGGCCGTTTTGGGGCCCTAAACAATGTTTTTTTGGCTCTCCACAGTCAAATTGTAGACAAACTTACAGTTTGATGATGTAATATGTAGTTATTGAATGTACCTTTCCAACGAGCTATCATGCGCCTAAAATGGAGGTTGTATACAAAAGTTACAACCCCGAGAAGTTGAGGTACCAACTTACCCATAGGGGCCCACATAACTTTTGGTGTTTCATCTCCTAGGGTTAGGTTTTTGGATGTCTATGGTTCTGGTATTCATGAGTAATGTTAAAAAGGCCCCTCAAGCCTCATTGTAATCATTCTGCTCAGACGGATGCGCGTAGCAGCCACATCTCTTTTCAGAGATAGCTACCACCATTCGAGCAAGTGTTTCAATTTTGCAATTTTACAGTTTCATCCTATTTCATGTATTCAATAGAAGATATTGTTCACTGGATATCCGTGTTTTTTTTCATATCTCTGTGTTTATTGTATTCAGTTTGTTAATCAATTCGTTCTGCTCCTAAATCTGGATCATGTAACTTTGTTTTTATAAGTGATAAAGAATCAAGATGAATTTTTTTTTTATGTATACACTTTATCTTGATACCTTATGCCTTATGAGATAGTCAACCAAATTAGTTGGTATCTTTATAAGGTGGCCATCCCATCCATATAAAGGTTGAAGCCTCATATATTAGAAATGTCAAAATAAAAAGAGGATTTTTAAATAATGCCTCTCTCTATATGACTTTTCATTATCATATTTTTTATTTATAAAGTTGTTAATGAAAAATGAGATAAAATATATTATATATTGTTTATGAAAAATGATATAAAATATTCTATATATTGTTTGGGATAAACAATATAAAACATTATAATTAACAAAATTTACTATTTCCATATTTTTGAACTTGATTATTTAGTTATGTGAAAAATTGTCATTAAAATTCTTACACCTCTCAATTGTTGTATATTATTTGGCATTGAAACAATATTAAGATCCATTCACTAATTATTAGGTTACAATTTTTTTTTTAATATTGTCAATAAAAAAAATGTATGTATTAGAAATAATTTTTTCTTTAAATTTTGTAAAAATGATAAATCTTGAAAATGTTTGAAGTTAATGGTTTAGTGGAAATAGTCTTAAAGAGTAAATACTTAATGTCTCATTTGAACCCATAAGAATACGAAATGAACTACTTATTGGTTAACATTTGAAGGTATGTCTATAACAACATGATGCTTGCTTAAATGAAAAAAAAAAATGATATCAAAAAAATGGAATATGGAGAAAAAAAATGGTTGAGGACTTCAAATGAAGAGGATTTTGAGCTTATTTATGGTGAATAAAAATTATCTCTAAGTCAAAAAAAATTTACAAAAATATTACCAATGAATAAGAACACATTTAGTTAACCATAGTCAACCATTGTTAATGATGATCAAACATGGGCAACCATAATAAACCATAGTTAAACATAGTCAACCAATCATTATCAATTATGATCTAAACCATAATCAACCAAAAATAACCATATTTAAACATGTTTAACCAAAATCAACCAAGACAAAACATTGTTTAAGATGTTCGCAATCCTTTGCACCACCACAACGGCCAAAGGAAACGAAGATATAAACAAAGGTGACCTCCATTTAAAAAGAAACAAAAACGAATTATTCACTCATTCATATTAATCAGACATTCATTCATTCATAGGCCAATTTATCAGACATAAGAAACAAATTAAAATAAGCTGATTACTGGATAAGCAACCTTGAAAAAAGGTGAAGAAGAAATCTTACAATTCCTTTGGTTTTACTGTTTAAGTTTACTAAAGTATATATAAACCTGAACACAACCATGCATTAAAATGGAACAAAGATAAATGTTGATTTTACTGTTAAAGTTTACTAAAGTATACATAAACCTGAACACAACCATGCATTAAAATGGAACAAAGATAAATGATTCAGGCCATGGGCCAATTAATCAGGCATTCATTCATGGGCCATAATCAGACTAAGAAACAAATTAAAATAAGCTGATCACTGGATAAGCAACCTTGAAAAAAGATGAAGAAGAAATCTTACGAGAGGTGTAGGTAGGTGATGAGAAAACGGCGATTGGTATTATCCCACCAAAACTTAACAATATCACCAGTCTTGAGTGCTTTCAGTCTCAGAAAGTTGATCCATTCACGCTCAAACACATAAGKCTCGCTACTTCGCCCGTATTTGAACCTGAATGGCCATACTCTTCCCTCCTCGCAGTCAAATATGGGGAGGAGGGCACCCTTATGATGAAGCATGACCTGTCTCTTCTGATCAGGTGTCAACAAATTGAAAATACGTTCCTGAACATCCTCGGGGATGATCAGTGGACAGTGCGTATTATCTATGTCAGTCTCCAACAGCGTCTTTTGAAACAAGAGCTCAACATCATAGGATGGGCGAGCTGGTTGGAAGGTGTCCATACTAATGCTCTTCATGTTAATCTCTCCATCTAATTTGAAGGATACTGTTATTTCTATCGACTCCAACTCCCAATCCCACACGATTAAATAGGGCTGCCGCGCGCTCATCCCAGAGGACTCGGGAGTCATGGCCATCGTCTTTGACGGCGAGAGGACAGAGAATGAGGTTGGAGGACAAAGGACAACATGTCTGTAGATTGTAGATTGTTTCTAGCGACATCAATCATAGTCCTATGTCACATCCTAACATGGAATAAAAAGCTAATGAAAAAGGCACAGTCTATTGGTTAGACTTTTTCGTCAGGGAGTCTTGGTCGAGCAATTTTTTCTCGAGTTACTTTTTCAGTGGGTTTTTTGGTGGTTTGTGTATAAATTTTAAACTAAAAAAAAATCTGTTTACTTTTATCCTGCTCCCTATGGGGCTAACTTTGTATGCAGCAAAGAGAATGACGTTGAAGCCTGAAGGGACAAAGAACAACATGTCTGTAGCAATCATGATCTTACGCCCCACCCAAAAATAAAATAAAAAGCTTAACGAAAAATACAAAAAGCTGACAACAGTAAAATCATGTCCTAACGAAAACAAATGCTGCACGTGCGCTCACGATAAAGTGTTTTCGAGGTGGTTACGAGAAAATAGAATCTCTGTACACAATAGCATTCAAGTACATGTTTGAGAAGTGTTCAGTCGAATCTCCGTACAAAATAACATCATGCTTTAGTCAGCAGTTTGGCGATAGTGTGAGCCTCGTACTTTTTTATTCCAATCCATCTGCCTCGTTTGAATTAAAGGTTGTGATTGACTGATAAGATCGTTAAAATTTTAAAAGGCAATTCACATAGTTTACTTAAAACCAACCCAGAATTAAAAAAAAAAAAACATGGGTACATTCATTAAATTGGAGACTTTATAATCATTCAATTTTTTTTAATGACGAAAAGTAGGGCAAAAAATTGCACATTACTTAATTTTAGTTAATAAAGATCTAATATGGGTATAGGCTAGACAATATAAGAGAAAGTGTTTTTCATCTTCAACCTTCCTAGTGTCACAAAGGTGACACACTCTTTCATCCCATGGCATTTTAGGAATTGACCTACGCCCAGTTTCACTATGGAGCTCGTCAAAATTTGTTCTTATCCTAGCAATGTTTATTTTTTTCTTTACACTTGGAAAAATAGATAGATAATTTTGATCTTCTAGATTAGGGTTGATTACATCCTTATAATACCTTAATTTTCGTTTTTCCTCTAACTCTTTATCACACCACATTTTCTCCTTAAATATTGATTTGACATTATTTTAATAGCATCTTTATTCTGCAAAATGGTGTCTTCCATGATTCCCCAATAGTTTAGCCAAGACCGGACATCTTTATTCCATCCTCGCTTGAGTCAATGGTGGTTATGACTCGATTTTGAAGCAACTTTAGGAAGACTATTGTCTTCCATGTTGTTTAACTTGTTCTTATACATTAGGCATCTAGTCATAGCCATGCTCTTAATGGGGGAGAGGCTTGTTTCTAAGAGGAGGATGGGATAGGGTGTATTTCCTTTAATTTTGATATTATAGGTTATAAAATTCTTTTGTATTTTCTCTATCTTTCTCCAAGATTCACGAGAGATACTAAAGCCCCAGACTTCACATCCATAAAGAATAACAGGTGTAACAAGAGTCTCAAAGAGGAGTTTCTTCTTATCCCAACTCTAAAGATCAACTAATTTACAATTGTTTTCAAGCCAATTCATTATAAAGGGATCTAGCCAATTCATTTGAATTTGACTAGGATAATTCATGTATTTTTTGTCCTACAACAATACTGCAACTCTTTTGTCAAAGGAATTATGCTTAATGTGTCAATCATGCCAATATTTTTCTCTTTACTTTTGCACTATGTGTTGGAATTGGGGTAGAAGCCTATCTAAATCCCTTTAATCACAATAGTTCTTGGAGTGTTTCATGTGTTGACTCTTCCTTTTTCTTCTTTGTTGCAGTTTTGATTAAGAGACTAGGGATGATGAATTCGATAGGTACAACTACTTCCTTTTCCTATACCATTTTAGATGAAATATTATTGGTATGCTTCTTCATAATGGATCTTTATTCCTAGAGGATTGATGGTATGTTCTCATCCTAGAAATATCTATTGATCTCATAAATATTGGAATACTCATTCTCTAGGATCTTCTTAAAGGCCTCAACTATTCCATTAGTTTGCAAATGGTAGGAATTGTAAAAATATGAGCTCAAACACATAGTTAAATATGATTTCAGCCTCCAATAATACTAAGACTGTGATGCAATAAGAAGACAAGAATTATATAGTAGTTTATGAGCATAAACACATTAACTGAGAAATATGATAATAAAACCAACAGTGAAATATCAATGAACAACAGACAAATCACACCATAGAACACTAGCAATTCTCGGCAATGCACCTAGAAAAACCCACAAGAGGAAAACCAGTTCAAGGAGATTTTATTATTGAGCTAGAGGAAATGTTTCTGAGTTACAAAAATAGTAATATCAATATTAATTCATAGTCACTTATCTCCAAAAATCATCACATGAACTCCTTGAGAATCATGCCAAAATCAGTTGCTTCAATTTATTTGCACTATACATTCATGTACAATAGAAATGCAATTGTACAAGCATAAAAAAATGTGCCGATATTTGACAGAGATGTACAGTCCTCAGTTCTATGTATTCCCATAGTAGAACACCTCGAAACTCATACCAAACTGTAACAAAACTTGTTGCCTCAAATTTTGTGCCCTTTCTCAATTGTAAAAACAACAATTAATGCTATACAAACTCCTCATTTAGGTGTTGTATGGAAAAAATGTTGAATCTCCTCTTGGATTCTTATATATATTCCCTCCATGGTATGTGTGTCAACCCAATATAGTTGATTATCTCTTTCTCTAAGCTCAATTTCTCTTGGGATGTGTGCCTCTTCACCTTCCCTCTTTTCTCTCCTCAAAAAGTGTGCCCTCTTCTCCTCTAATGTTTCCTTTATGCATCATCCAATGTATAACTACCCTAACCCTTGGTCTTCCAATGAGATTGGCGATCAATATCAAATCTTTCCCTCATGATATCAACTCTTGTGAATTAATCATACGTTCAGATAATTCAAGTCACTTAAGTGACCCACACCCTCATAAAGTCACTTTTTCCATCAAAAAATTAAAACGATCAACTTCAATTTATAAAATCACTTTATAAAAATAAAGTCGCTAGGGAGAAATATGCTCAATCACTTATGCATGTTGGGCATCGCCAATGCAGAATTACCTCTGAGCTACCAAATATAACATGCACTACTTGTGTGATTTAGTATCAAGAAGTCATAGGTTAGCAATGTGGCTATCTTATTAAATATGTAATGACCTTAAGCACTTGTTAATATTCATAAACATCAAACCTTGTAATGATGGGCTCGAAAATGAACATCACAATCATATCCACTGAGAAATCGATTGTTGGAACTAATTCCACCTATCTAGTAAAATATTTAGTGGCTATGATGATGTACCTGGCTCCTGAGTTTCTATTAGGATGGTCAATGGGCCCTACAAAATCGAAATCTCATTTTTTTAATGGTTGAAGGGCTATCACTTAGTGTAGTGTTATTTGACCCCTTCCGTTTCCACTCATTACCAAATATCATAGTTAATTTCATGTTCCTTGTCATGCTTGAATACCATCAACCACCATAGTATTTATTGTAAGATCCTTCAAGCGATCACTTTCCCACCTTAGTGCCCTCCCATGACTCTAGTATGGAATTCTCAAACTATTCCAAGACATTGATGAGTAAGAGAAAAATGCCAAATTATTTCATCAGTGCACAATTTGTATAACTTTTAAGTGTTTGATAATATGTTGATATGGAGAATAATTATTTCTTTGGTCTAGTTGCAAGTTCTTGTAGTGTTGTGCCTATACTTAGAAATATGTTGAAGTGTTATAGGTTATCTTGTAGTTGATAATCTACTCATTCTTCTTCTCTTGATATTATTATGGATATATGTTATCGGTCAATGTTGTTCTTCACTATCTTGATAACTACTTCAAAACTAAATTCCTCAAACAATAGGTACATCCATCAACAAATGTCCCCTTCTATCATAGTTATGTTTACCAAGTATTGTAACAATAAATTATTTATATAGAAATTCATATGGTCTCCTAATAGGTAATTTTTTAATTCTATAAATGCATAAAACATGTTAATACCTTTCCATTTGGTTGTTTCATAGCTTCATCTTTATCAAGAAATCTTGTAAAATATATTCGCTGGTCAAGTTTCCATTTGGTTAGGATAGTTGTTATAGTTCTATTTTCCACCCTAGAGACACATGGAGGACCTATTGATATTGGCATGCTGAAACACACTCTTCTACCTTGGATTTCATAATTTTTGAGGGAGGTCATGTTATGAATTACTATCAAGGTGTGACCAGTTGTGGGTTGTATCACTAACAACACACGACTAGTCATGAGTTGCATCATTGTAGCCCACTACTGGCCCTATCACCTTATAGAATTGATGAGTTATGAGGAGATCAGTGTTGATATCCCTGTAACTTAAAAATTCTAGAAGGTGATAGGGGAAATAGAGGGTTGCAATGATGCATCTCATGACTAGTCGCATGTTGTCAATGATACATCCTATGACCAATCATAGTTTGTTATTAATGAAGATTGTTACCTCCCTTAAGAACTATGAAATCCAAGGCATAAGAGTGTGTCTTAGTATGGAAATATCAATAGGTCTTCCATGTGTCTCCAACGTGGAAAATAGAGCTATAATACTAGCATGGATCCCATTCTATGTTTGAAGCATCTGCATAAATTTTAAACTCAATGGAACACTATCGAAAGAATAATTTGGGAGCACTTACCATTTTCTCTTTTAAGATGTTAAAAGATGTTTGGCATTCTTACATCCATTTGAAATATTATCACTTCCTTAGCAATATATCAATGGGCTCTAAGACTGAGGTGGAGTAATTGAAGAACCTTTGGTTGTATCCCATATGCCCCATTGTGAATACGAAGTTCCATACATTCTCTAGCGTAGGCAAGTTAGCAATTACTTGAATCTTTTATTTCTCTACTAGAATACCATCCTTGTAAACACATGACATAGTAACACACCAAATGGTGTGAAAAAAACACATTTCTTAAGATTTAGGGAGATCTATAGTTGTTTGCATCTTTTAAACATGAGATGACAATGCAACATACTCAAGTAGTACGCCATAAATTATCCAAACATCCAAAAATACTTCTAATAACATATTCTTATAATAGCTAAATGTTGTGATGATTATCCTTGAGAATACCACTAGTGCATCTTTTAGTCCAAGTGACATGATATTATAGGCATAAGATCTCTATTCTATTGAAATTTTTATTTTCTTGTTGTCTTCCTTAGCCATTCGAACTTGATGATACCAAAGGACCCATCTATTATCAACTAAAAATTGCTCCCTGTGTGTCAATGATCCATCAAGGGTTACTCAAGTTTACTCCTTTAATAAATATTTGTTTACACTGACCACCTCATTGTGAAAGTGCATAGATGACAAAGTATAAATGACGAAAGGAGATATTGTCTTGACGAAAGAATAAATGAAAAAATGATATCTTATCATGATGAAAGTATAGATGACAACTACACATGGTAGATGACAAGGCATGGATGATGAGAGGAAAGATACTCCCTCTTATGTCTATCCTTTCCTCTTCTTCATCTTCTTTGCAAATGTTCTTTTCTTTCATTTTAATTTGGACATGAATTTTTTGAGAAAAAATTATACATCCTCATATATCCTTGAAATCAAGCCTAGAATTTGATGTCACACAGGATTTGTTTTTATTTTTTATACATATTTGACACGTGGATGTTATAGCAAGATTTGCCTCACCTTATGCAATCTTGCACAAAGGGCCTTTTTCCATTTCCCTATGCAGACTTGTCATCCCTTTTTGATGAATCCAAAGCTAAAAATACATATTTTTCCACATATACATGCCCTGCCTATTACACAACATGCGTATACAGAGGCTGCTCCACTATAGCCCACGTACATCGGGATTTGTGCTAGAAAATACAAAAATGGAGTCGAGTTTCCATGTCACGGTAGGAGATCTTTGATCCTTAGCCTTCCATATACTGGAATCGTTCTGACTCGACCCTTTAGTTCCATTTGAAGGCTATAAATGGGTCGATTCCGAGCTATGGAAAAGAGGAGAAAACATTCAACTTTGAGAGCAAAGTTACTCTGGAGAAATTACTTCATATTGAGTCTGCATTTCTTTGTCCCTCAAGTTTGAACACAATGTTCAGTCCCCAAGATATTCCCTTATTGTTGAGAGAACCTCATTGTCTCCATTCTATGAGCTTGCCTTTGATGGAGGATTGAAGTGGTGGAGGCCCAGCTAGAAGGAACTTAGTTTCTTGGTTTCGAACCGTGTCGACACGGAAGTCTGTAATGTTTTTTCTTCTGCTGATCATTTATTAATAGAAATACTCATTTCTCGTACTATTGATATCGTGTAAATATATGATTATTATCTGTGGGCATGTTTGTTATGTTTATTAATGGATTATGCTATCTAATGTGCTAACCTTTTATATTATCACTATATGCTTGGTTTTCTTGTCTATTGAGAACCTGTTGCAAGTATAAAGCATGGGGTCATTGGTTCGTGAAATGTTCTTTGTCCGATTTCCACCAAATTATGAAGATCCTGCTTTGTTCCTCATGCTAGCTAATGAGAGATGCCTTAATGCTCTCCTTTTAGCGATTCTCTTTCCATCGAATTCAACTCATTTATTCTGGATATGGGGCCTAGAGTTTTATGAGTACCTTGAGGTTTGCATCCATTAATGATAGGCTCTCTCGTCATTGACAGATGGGAATAAATCAATGGATTCCTCAGGTGTTCGACACTGACTCCTTTATTCACACTTGTAGGAATGTGCTCGATGCCTTGATACCTACTTTCATTATTGGTAGGTTGTCTCACGTTTGCTAACAATATACCTCAATGACTGGTAATCAAACGATGTCTCATCATGTTCAACCTAAACTCCTCACATGATGTAGACTTGCACCCTTGGCGGATAGTATAGAAGACTTCAATAAATCACTATGTGGTCACAACTTTCCTGAGTTGTTGCTTCCTTTTCATTGGACCAATACCTATTTGAATTCAATGATCATGGGAGATCAGATTGTACTCCATTGTATACAGATATCTTCAGACTGGTTTTGAGATTGGTTCTATTGGGCCTTGTTTGTGACTATGATAGATCTTTTCATGTAACTCCATTTGTATTTTCCTATTCATGGCCATAGACACTTGTTTGGTATTTTCCACATGGATATGCAGTGTATTCTATTGGCAGCCATGTATGTAAAGTCAGTGCAGAATGTAATGAGCAACTAATATTTCCAGTTGGGTCCCCATCACTCCACTTATGGGTTGCTTATAATGTATTTCGGCCATCACAGTTACTCCTTTGATCTCACACATTAGGGGAAATCTGTTATAGCAAGACTTGTCTCACCTTATGCAATCTTGCACATAGGAACTTTTTCCATTTCCCTATGCAGACTTGTCATCACTTTTTGATGAATCCAGAGCTAAAAATACATATTTTTCCACATATACACACCCTACCTATTATACAACATGTGTATACGCAGGCTGCTCCACTATAGCCTGCGTACATCAGGATTTGTGCCAAAAAATACAAAAATGGAGTCGAGTTTCCATGTCATGACAGGAGATCTCTAATCCTTGGAATTCCATATACTATAAACGTTCTAACTCGAACCTTTAGTTCCATATGAAGGCTATAAATGGGCCAATTCCGAGCTATGTAAAAGAGGAGAAAGCATTCAACTTTGAGAGCAAATTTACTCTGGAGAAATTACTTCATATTGAGTCTGCATCCCTTTGTCCCTCAAGTCTGAACACAGTTTTCAACCCCCAAGCTCTTCCCTTATTGTTGAGAGAACCTCATTGTCTCCCTTCTATGAGCCTGCCTTTGATGGAGGATTGAACTGGTGGAGGTCGAGTTGGAAGGAACTTAGTTTCTTGGTTTCGAACCATGCCGACATGAAAGTTTGTAATGTTTTCGCTTCTATTGATCATTTATTAATAGAAATACTCCTTTCCCGTCCTATTGATATCCTAAAAATATATGATTATTATCCATGGGCATGTTTGTTATGTTTATTAATGGATTATGCTATCTAATGTGCCAACCTTTTATATTATCACTATATGCTTGCTCTGCTTGTCTATTGAGAACTTGTTGCAGGTATAAATCTTTGGGTTGAAGTGCTCAACCATGGACATCTTCAAACGTTTGGATGAGGTAGGCCTCTTTCTTATCTCGCTTACACATTGGTTTATATAGCATATGTTGGAATTGAGTAGATTTATGCAGTCATGCTTGTCTATTGTGGTTTACCCTGGACATAGAGAGTTTTTCCCTTGTAACAGTGGATACAAAATACACATGTTAACACTCATCGACATAAAAAATCCAGCCCGTCAAATTGACTTTCCACTACATGGAGTACCCATCATAAATTCTAGGTACTTAGTTTGTTATAGATATAGTGTATAACCTACCTAGGTGAAGCAATAGACATGGGTTAGATATGGGTTTGTTGGAGGAGTAAATATCATAGTAAATGAAATTTAATTAGTCCTAGACTCCCATTCATCATACACTGTCAATGGTTAATTGAGTATCCAATTGGATCACATCTAACCCAGATATTGGAGAAAAGTATGGGTTTGTCCTCACTATGGAACATAAAATGATCTTCCTCCATTTTGAAATTATACCTTTAGGAAAGAGGGAGGATGCGATTTATTTCCCCCCACTTCTTCCTTTTCCTTTGCCTTCTTAGCGAGTGTGGTGTGGAAGGCTTATCTAGATGTATACTTCTGGAACTCAGATATTTTCGAGATGAAATGAGTCAGGACGGATTTCCTCTCCTCAATGGAGCCAAGCATTGTTTCCAGTTATGATGAGGAGTTGTCTAGTGAGGTTTGAGGATTTATCCAGTGAGGATTGAGGATTTATCTAGTGAGTATTGTTTACTTGTTTCCTCGCCAACTTTTGATCTCACGTGTTTCCCATAAATTGACACCAAGAAGCTTGAGGTGAATCCCTCTAATATTGATGACAATGATTTTCTACTTTTGATCTAGACTTCTCATTCATGGATCTTGACAATTGTGAAATGAGTTTGGATTTGATGTTGGATTGCTTTATATTTGATTTGTTCCTTGACACTCCATTCCCAACATATTTTTTCAATGTCACTGCAGATCTTGAACCTAAAAATTTTCAAGATCAAAGAAGCCAAAAACATGGATAAGATGATGAATTCCCCAAGAAAAATGGACTTCTCTCAATTAACTGCATGTTTGTTATTTTAAGAATGGAATACTTCCTTGGACTTATAAATTCAATGGGAGTGTTAAATATTAAAGGAATTACACATCTCCCTCATATAGAGAAGTAGAGAACACATATCCAAAGAATAAGAAATTTAACTTTCTGTGTGTGTGTGTGTGTGTTATTAATAAAATATATGTTGTTTTTATTTATTTTTTTCAATCAATTAACATGATATGGAACGCAGTAAATTTCAATTAGCTTGTCCCTCTAGGAAGGCACACCCCCTCTTAGCAATACTTTATCTAAGAAATTAGCTATATTTTGTTAAATAAGTTTCACACTTTCAACCCTGAATATGCATGTACTTAGTTTAATATTTATTTCAATTAGGCTATTAACTTATGTGGACCCATTGTAAAACTATAACAAGGACCTTTGGCCAAGTAAATGAGCAAGAAATCTATTATCAAGCCTATATCTAGTTATTAATTTTAGATATGAATGTTTTTGGGTCCTTTTTTATGATCTAAATGCTTTTCTTTCATGATATGAACAATGTTCCTTATCATTTGGTATCAGACTGGTCGGTCTAATCTTATTCTCTTACCCACCCACCCATGTCTCCTCTTTATATTTAGTCTAAAAATGAATGAAGAAGAAACAAATGGTGATCTGCGAACATTTTTTCACTCAATGCAGGATGACAACATACCTACACTCATCTCTAAACACTAGTCTTCTTTTAGATTAGTAGCTACATGCATCCATACACAACACTCTCATATCCTACATAAAGGGATCTAATGATTGGTATGATTAGTTTTATGTGATGTTGGACATTCCAAGGATTAAAGCTACATTACATTTACATTGCACTATTTGAGACACACAATTGTTGCTTTAGATGCATCTATGAAGATTAGATGTTCAACTCTTACAACACCTCCAAATCTCATTCCTTGTGTGAAAATTCAAAAAGTGACATTTTGTGTCCTCTACATGGAATATTTGAAGGAAGCATTTTTAGGGTTTTACAAAAACCCTAGATGCCGAGCTTAGTTAACCTTTCAAATTTGATCCCTAGGAAATTATAGTGGTTTTTCCCGAGGTTCTTTTAAGGTTTGGTGGATTTATGAAACATCTAGTAACATCAAGGTTTAAAGATTTTTATGATGCACCAAGGATGACGATCTCCTTATCACTTTTTTTACAAAATCTAAGCAAGGTATCCCACAATAATGCACTTGTGCACCCAGTGGAACCTGAAATATTAATGAGATGATGTCTCCTCATTCTCCATAGTGTTGTGCCTACAACAAATCCTATTAAATTTTTGTAACATACAAATATGTATAATATTAATTAATAATAAGTAATAAGTAATTAAGGGACACATCCCTTCATGAACAGTTACCATAGTGCCTTTAGGATCTCCATTTATATACAACACTTTCATTGTATTAATCATCTATCTATCTATCTATCTCATTACATACATTCTTATTCAATATATTTTTTTGTCTAGTATGAACTACAATTATTTATCCCATTTATGATGGATGTATGTTATAAGAATCAGATTGGTTCTTTACATTGGTATCAGAGATTCACTCGATCGGGATTTTGGACAAAAAACAAAGTTTCTCCAAAAATCAAGCTTTCGACCTCATATTGTCCATTGGACATTTAAAAATCGAAATTCAGCAAAGAAATATTATTCCATTGCAATACAAAAATAAATAAACATTGCAATACAAAAATAAATAAATAAAGGTAACAAGGGAGAATTGGTAAAGGACAAATAAAATTTTAGATTTATGCTACATCTATTATGTACTAGGTAGGCATTGTTGAAGAGAACCTCAGAAAAATAAGCAATTAGTGGACCTCTTCCAATAACATCAAAAACATTCGCTGAGAAAAATTCATACAGAAAATCGCATAATACATCTGTGTGGTGTTAGGGGTAAGTTCGTATGACTGTTCCAGAGAATAGTTGAGATCTAGTCAACAAACAATCACTCCATTTCAATCGATCCAGCATTGCTACAACATACTCGTGGGGAAGAGATTTCAAAATTTCCACCGATGAATTTAACAATGGAAAGAACGTCGTGCAATAGAAAACCAGAGCCACTAAAATTCACAAGGCTTCTATTTTGATTCGACACCTTAAAGGGACGCCAAGGTTTTAAAAAACAAATACACCCCTACACGAAAATCAATTGGTGAAGATTAACTAACCATCACTCTATTGGTTGAAATTATGTAACCATGGCTCTTAACCACCATTCTAAGGTATAGAAGGTGAATTAAAGAAATAATAATTCTCTTATGATCCATAACTAACAAAAAAATTGTGACGGATGCAGAAAGTTAAAACGTGAATAATAGGGGTATAAGTGAAATCATATAAATCATTTTTGGGAGTTCAACCAAGTCATAAAGGGGTT
>JZKD02S1673513.1:373325-394485 GCA_000966675.3 Picea glauca | reverse complement strand
TATATTTGTAAAAGTTTTCAAAGTATTTTTTTTTTTTTAAATCCAAGTTTAAAGAATAAAAAAGGGTTTTAACATAAACTAAGTAAGGTTTATGCATACAAGACTTTCAACAACTATTTTTGAAATATTAAAAGTCAAGGGATTTGTTCAATGAAAAAATATTAATGTTGTGATTTGTCAATACAAGAAGGAAAATTACATTGATATTGATATTTCCAATCAATTATCAATTTTAGAGTCAAGTATAATTGAAAAAAATTTGGAAAGATACAAATTAAGAATTTACAAGTAACAATTGATGGTTATAAATACATATCCGAATTCGTTGTTACAAAAATGACTCAAAGTGATGTTGGTATAATTCTTGGTTCAACCTAGCTAGAAACACTAGGTACATTCATCTTAAATGTGGAATTTTTTTTTTGAAGTTTTATTACAAAAAGAAAAAAATTATACTCCAAGACATAACATTGGTGTCTCCAGCTTGAGAAGATTTTAAAAATATTTAAAATATGATCAACCAAGATGATTGAATGACAGTACAAAAAATGCAGGAAGAATTTAACAAAGTTGTTGCTAATAAAGAGGAATAAATTTGTCCTCTCAAGAATCATAATCAAAGCTTGGTTGCATGAATAAAGAAGTTGGAGAATGAGAAGAGATCACATAAAGAAAAATTAGAACAACTTACCAGTAAGGAAGCAATCATCAATAAAAAATAAATGACTGAACCCATTGAAATAGAAAATCTTCTAGTAAAAAAAAACACTTTAGAAAAATGAACCAAAATTGATCTAGTTGAATCACTAAAAGCATCAAAAGTTGAAGAAAGTTATATCAAACAAAATTTACAAGAGATTAGGGTGCCTTATCATAATCCAAACCACAAGAATTGTTACAACCCACAACAAGAGCAAACAAAATATAAACAAGTTTCCATGAAAGTATATTTGGGATGGATCACTCCCGAAAATATGTGATGTATTACTTTAGGAATTCGAAGATTGTATCGTTTTGTTTCATCAAGTGTCGCAACTAAAAAAATAAAATATCATGAGAATATATTTCAAGATATAACAATAGATAGGTTTTTCACTAATCATGCTTTGAGGACAAAACATTTTTAAGGGGAAGTAAATGTAACATACAAATATGTATAGTATTAAGTAATAATAAATAATAGTTAACTAAGGGATGCATCCCTTCATAAACAATTAACATAGTGCATTTAGGATCTGTATTTATATATGACACTTTCATTGTATTCACGATATATCTATCTATCTCATTATATAAATTCTTATTCAATATACGTTATTGTCTGGTATGGATTACAATTATTTATCCCATTTATGATGAATGTTAGTGGTAACAAACATATTGGTTCTTTACAAATTTCCTATTTTGGGAAAATTAAATGCCCCCCTACTGAATTTTAAAACATCTATGAAAATAGAAGGACAATTCCTCTAAGGGATCTTGTGATAATTACAAAGGGGATAAAGTTCAATAACTTTTGATTTCATTTCTTGATGTGAATCAGTTGCATGACAGTGATTTTTACATATAGTTTACAAATTTTTATTGAAGTAATTATTATACAAGAGACAAGCTATCAATTTGTTGTGTTTTATGTAGTGAAATCTATAGTTTAGTGTGAAACCCTTACTCCAATGTGAACTATATAGATTCATTGAACTAGAGATTTCTAAAGTTCAAGCATGTTGAGGGAATACCACAACTACCAATGTCCCAATTTAGGGAAAATATTAGGACACCTTGCTTGTTGGGCATGTTTTATATTCTTTGCATGTGGTGGGGGGTGTTGGATTTTCTTGGGTGGTTTTCTAATTTAATCCCAGATTAAGGGATTAGGGTTGTAATCTAATATGGGTTAAAAAATTAGGGTTTTGGAAGTTATGGAACACTTAAAATATTGTATATATTGTATTGCGAATGGTGAAATTAATACAATGAAGATTTGAGAGGTGAGACACGAAGGAAGGCTGATTTTTTTTCTTGATTAATGGTTTCCAACATAAATATATATGTACTATGTGTATGAGCCATTCATTAATTTAATTTTTCTTAAGAATATGTATGCTTAGTTTTACTTTGTAGGTTTAAAACTTATATGTTGTATCAGAGCTCATTTTTGGCTTCAGGGGGACTCCTTTGTTGTTAAGGGTTTGGCTCATTTTTTATAGGTCAATTTTATTTTGGGTCTATGATAAACCTTGGTTCAGTGGGAGATTTGCAGTGGTGATTCATTTGTTTGAAGAGAATGACAAGTAGTTCTAGAACAAATATTTAAAATTTTAATGGTCAAATCTTTAAGCTATGGAATCTCGAGATGGAGGACCTTTTTGTAGACAAAGAATAATGCATTGTTGTGGATCCTAGTACATAACCTATAGGTACGTCAAAAACAAATTGGGAGAAGCTATAAATAAGAGAAAGGAGTATAATTCTACTCTTCCTAGTATATTTTTTGTTATTGAATGTCTCAAGAGAATCTATAGCGAAGGAGCTATGGGATAAGTTATGGAATTTGTTTCAGTCTAAGTCACTGGTAAACAAATTGTTTCTTCGAAAGAGTTTTTTTCATCTTAAGAAGGAAGATGGAGATTCTATGATAGAGCATATAAATTCCTTCAAAACTCTGGTAATTCAACTTTTCTCTATTGATATTAATATTGCAGAAAAATATAAGTGTATTACCTTATTATGTTGTTTTCCACATTCTTGGGATAGTCTGGTTGTAGAAAATGGTAGTACCACTAACTCTAAATCAAATTTTGAGGATGTAGTTGCATCCTTATTATCATAAGAGATGAGGTGAAAATGCATGGATAGTCAGAGAAAAAAATCTTTATTTATAAGAGGTTGTCCCGAAGATAGGGATAAAAGTAAGTCTCTGCGGGGGAGATATAAATCTAAAGGTAGATCTAAATCTCTAGGAAAATCTTTTAGGAAATGTTGGAAATGTGGTGAAGTTGGGCATTATAAGAAAGAATGTAGGTCAAAGAAATTTGATTGTTGAACACACGATAATATATAATCTTGAATTGCATTAATTCATCAATGTGATACATATATAAATATATCGATGTGACCATTAGATTCATCTTCCAAGGTCTCTTAGACTAACAATGACTATTCAAATTCACTTGTCTCTTTTCATATTTGGTATCAAGTTAATAATACAATAATATCATAACCCAAGTACGGATTATGTTTCCAACATTCTCCCCTTTAATCCAAATGGGTATATGTGAGTTCAAGAAGAGAGCTAAAATATGGAAGTGTGCAACTAAAATCTGGAAGTGGACAACTACCAATGACTGAATGTGCTCTCTAAGTATGGTGTTTTGGGGATGACCACAAACCAAATGGCTAGTAGAAGTTGATTCTTCTACTAAATGGTGGTGGTGATTTATGGAATACCACAAACCAATCTGGTGGTTTAAGGATGACAACATACTATGGAACTTGGCTTTAGGATCAATGATTCCTAAAACATTTCTTAATTTAGCTAGAAGTTGGAATTTGATGTCTTACTCCAATTAAAATTTCTCTCAAAAGTTGTTTTAAATATGACCATAAACTATTCTGTAGTAGAATTTGAAAGTCTTCTACCAAGTGGAGGTTTAAGGAAAACCACAAACCATTGTCTAGCAAAAATTGTAAGTCTTCTGCTAAGTGGTTGTTTAAGGAAAACCACAAACTGAAATATGCTTGTGTGTTACTATTCATGGGACTTTGACACTTGAATATTGACTGTCAATATGTCTAAGGTTAGAAGACAAAAATATATACTCTACAAGATATTCCAATACTCAAGTGAAATTCTTTAGTATGAATGATATATTTTCTTGATGGTTTATGACCATTGCCAAGAAGTCATCCACCCATAGTGGTTCTTTACTCTTGTATATTTATGTCAAAATGATGACTGTGATTTCCACAATGCTCACAAGGATGAAGATCGAAGCACTAATCTTCCACATGACCAACTCACTAGCAATGTTGGAATTTCATAATCTTCTCTTGAATTGGAGGAGGGGAATGTGAACTTTATTGAAGTAATACATCACTCCAGAACTTGATCAATTTGGGATAATATGGATTATGAAAGGTGAAATAATTTTCATATCCAAGACCATTTATGTGCTTATTTATTTTTATTTCTTCCCAAGGTTTTATGATTGGCTTCGAAAGAGAAAGTTTATCTAGATTTGTAGTTGAATTTGAAACTATCTTGTTGAGTTGCTTCTGTACTGGTTGTTCATCTGGATAATAATCATCTTCTTAATTCAAAAGACATTTTTTTAAACAAGGACCATTATCAAATGTTGAAGATTCTTTTTTTGTATTTCCTCTTTTTGGAGTTGTGATTCAAGATGGAGAAATTTGAATTTTCCCTACGAATCTTGTAAATAGGTTATAACAATGTGAGAGTTTCTATGTGAGTGGTGATTGTGTTGTCCATGGAAGATATTATTAGAGTGTTCAATAACTCTAATAGTTCATCAATTCGATCCATCTAAAATTTGACTTCACACGGTTTGTTGCAACTCCACCCTTTAACAATCAGAATACAATACCAATGTGTTAACTTCTACGAAAAATGCACCAGTTATCAAATCTAATTGAAACAAAATAATGATCAAAGTAGAATGAAGGCCAACGTCAACACCATGGTGATTTCTGTCATCAACCACCCTCAATGGATGCTTTCTCTGGGTCTACCTTCAATACCAGGTTCATGAATACAATGCTTGTCTTGAAAGATCTCAATGAGTTCTGCACAAGGAAGGTGGAGTTTGGATGGCCATAGATCTTTGCTAGTGGTTTTCTACCGACCTTACCAACTACTTATTTTCTACAACAATGAAAATCCTAAAAAACAAGCAATCAAGATAAAATACCATTCACAACTCTCTCCATGCATCAATGCCCATTACTATGCTACCAACCCCCTAACTACCAAATCTTCATGCAATGGAATGAGACAAGCTTCTACACCATCTAGCAATATGGTAACCATGCAATAAAAAAGAAGTATTTAGTAGAAAAAAATTCATTTACCATTCTTGGTCGCAGCCTTGGTGATGTTGGCACCAATAGAATCATTTTTTTCGAAAGCATTGATGACTCCAACAACAATTGTTCGACGCATGTATGTCACAACAAAATGACCCCGATGGAGGATATTACCTTCCAAATAATCATAAATTATGCCATGCTATTTGTACATAAAACTTCATCCATGACTTTAATTAACCTTGCATATTATATGCGAAAGCTAGAAAGGAGCCCAAAATTATATCTCCCAAAATTATAAATTGTCCATAAAAGTAGATCACAAGACAATCTGTTACTGGTGTTTCTAATATGTCTTTTGAGAAAGTTAACCCTAGATCACCACCTGTGGTTCATAATGTAGAAAATAGAAACCTACATTTGTAACAAAGGTCGATCATGAACCTTGAGTAGGGAACATCTCATTGTGAGCAGAAATATACCATTGAGAAGGAATATGAACCTTCTTGATAAGGAAGTATGCCAATGGCTTGCACTTGTAGACTTCGAATGTCCTTCGATAGAAGAGGCACCAGGTTATAAAAGAGAAAATTTTGATCAGTAGTAGAACACTGATCAATAACCTATCCCATGAAGTGGAATTCCTTTTGAAAGACATGTTATTGGGTGAGTTGGAGTGATATCCATTATGTTGAGACCAGTGTCAGAAATTTCACCACTTCTATTGAAATATATAATTCCTACTTATATAATTCCTATTTCACCACGAAGTGGAATTCCTTGGAAACAACATGTGTTGGAGTCTGCTGGTATTGTGTGAGACTGCTACATGGATTTGAAGGTGGATTTGAAGGTGAGCCCAGATGAACAAAGTCGTTGTTGGCACTGCGTGGAGAGATTGGGTGGTTGTTCGCTGAAAGAACGAGTGAGTGCTATCTGCAGTCGCCCGCTGCCAGAAGATTCATTACTCATGTCATGACAATCTTTTCCAATGTCCATCGTATCCAGACTTAAAATTCCATAGAAGAGTGCACGGGCCTCTTACTGCACTGTTTTTGCACGAGTGACACTGCGATCTTTAATTGCATGTTCATCACGTAGAAGAGTCTTAGAAGCCCGTAAGGGAGTCGTAGATTGAGTTTGCATAGATCCTGTAGAAAAATGTTGCACAACTATGATGATGTCCCACTCGTACAACATGAGAAAACGATGTAYAATATGCATGAAATAAGGGTATATGTGTTTTAATTTTACTAGAGGTATGTTATTTGYTTTTATGGATTCATGGTGGGAACTATATTTCTTGAATAGTTGGTCAAGATGTCTTTAACATGCTTGTTGGTGAGATCAAAGAGGGAAATTCAGCTATAGTTGATGTGTATAATAAAGAAATTGTTATTGTCTTGAATGAATTGGCACAATAGAGCCAACTGCCACTGAATTAGCTGCACGGAAAACGAGCTCATTCATTTGAGTGGTTGGGCTAAAGATTGGGGGAGTTGTCTCATCTCATTAATATTCAAGGGACGAGTTTTAGTATCTGATATATCAGGTGAATGTGTTATTAAATTTGAGTATTTGAAAATTATAATGAGTGTATATTAAAAGTTGTGGATCTTCATTCACGTTGGTATTGAAAATGTCTTGGAATTATTGAAGTTAATTACCATATTGAGTCTAGCCAACTCAATATGAAGTGTAGTGTTTGTTTTGTTAGAATTGGTTACTTTGACAAATCACAAATGGGTGAATATGAGAACTCTAAGACAATGATAGTGAAGACAAAGAAGTCACAATCAAGATGGAGAGACAAAGTAAAGTGATGGCAATGAGATGAGAATGATCTTAATGTTGTAATGGGCTTGTATATTGGGCATATTATTAACTTTTGTGTTGATGTAAAGAATTTTAGATGCTTGTTGTACCTGAATTAATGATGCGTATGTGAGGGGTGCATGATCGGTTGTACCTAACACCCCATAGTTTTGGTCCAAATTGTATTGCCTCATCATAGGCAAGTTAGTTCCCCATGTTTGTTGTAAGCCTTGTTATTCATGCATACATGTTGTGGTGTGGATTCTCCAATAGTTATCCCTCTCAGCATAGAGAGGATGTGGTATCAAGTTGTGGAATTAACCACTCAGATATGTATGAGGGTGGCAAGTGGACTCGTATCTAACCTTGATGTTGAGTTGAATAAATTGAATCTTCTATTAGGGGGGAATGTGAGATGGATTTATGTCAGAATGAGATGGACCAAGTTATGATTAAGGGAGAGCCTAATATGTTGATGAATCGTGTAGATGAAAAGCATTTCTAGAGTACTGGCAGTTACAGCGGATGATGACCCATGTATTCTGGTAGATGGATTCTTTTTTATATGGATGTCAATAATCAGATGCATCTACAAGTTGAAGCAGAATAAAGTTCGAAAGATTGAAGACCTGACAATGATGAAGATATGACCACATAGATATTTAGATAAGTATTCATTAAGGGAGAGTGTTGGAATATATAATTCCTAGTTATCTAATATGCTTGCTAATGTATTGAGAAGTAGAGTCAATCTCTATGAGAGTGGTTTGATCCTATAGTTTAGGAGATTGTTAGATAGTTGGTTGTGAGAGAGATTCTCTCCAACTAGGTGTCATAGAATTGTGTGTGGTTGAGATATTAACTCAACCAAGAGATTGTGTGATCAAGATAGTTTGTCTATTTTAAGACAAATCTTGTTGCATTTATATGTATTCATGAGATTAATTCAATACAATGATTAACATTATTATTTGTCTATAATACTTTACTCTCCCATTTTAATAACTTCATCTTTGGGAATCGACCCACAACTTCCTCCTAAGAAGTATATGATCTATTGCAAATCTCTCATCCATGAAAAAGAATCCATCCTAGCCGATTTTGGCTCTCTTTTCATTGGGATCGGTTCTGTGCACAAATGGAATGATAAGTCCAATGCTATCAATTATGCCACCAATATTTTGCTGAAGAAAAGGGTGCCTTGAAAGCAAGGAATCACCATGCTTTCAATTACGAGGATAGAGAGAAGTGAAGGAGAAAGGATTTTGGTCTTCTCCAAGACTTAGGCTCCTTCAGGGAATATAGTTGATGTCATTCACTTCTCTATCTCTTGAGGGATTTCTGTGTAGAGGTTGCATATTAGAGTCAAGTTTACATCATTTTAAATGAAAATTCACAACACCATTACAACATGACACAATTGTAAAGACTCAACAAATTCAGGTCATTGTATTAACCATGTTATTTCACTTTGGAGGTTAAATACACAAGTGAATTAACAGATGAAAATTGAGAACAGATACTTGGGTCATTTGGAACCCTAACGCATGCGAATCAATGACTGAGAATGCAATAAAAATCTCTCTGAATGTGATTTTATATATTTCCATCTATAGTAGATCCCTAGTATGGTCAACTATATATTTCCATCTACGATTGATCCCCAATATGGTCACTTATTGATAGGAAACCATGGTGACGATGAGAATGATTGTTGACATCCATGTTTTTTTGTTTTTATTTCCATCTTGAAAATACATGTTGGGAAGTGGGAATTCACGTTTTCATGGTTCAATGCATACAAACGATCTTTAGAATGCTTAAATGTAGGGAATACCACAATATTTATCAAATGACGAGGAGAATACGCTAAAGGTTTGGGTGGATTACGTGAAGACACTGTAGGGAGGAAACCCTAACAGTTGTTCATGGTAGATAATGTTAGAAAATCAGGATCAGAGAGCAATAAATAAAACAAATGTATAAATAAAACACAAAAGATACATAATACAATAGAGACACAGATGTATGTGGTTCACGTAGTGTGGGCTACATCCACCAGAGAAATTTCCAGGTCCTTCCCTTTTATTATCTAACAAAATAAAGCGATACAACCTACAACACACTCATTGTAACTTCCTCTTCTTTCTCTGACGATCTCCTCTCTTAGAATAGAATTTTCACAATGATACACAACCAAAATACAATTCCCTCATAAAAGAGGGTTTGCTTCTAGGGAAAAAAACCATAACATAACTTCTATCGTCAAATATGTGGCCTTATAATGAACGGTCCAAATTTACTATGAAATTACAATATACATTTACTTGGAAAATTTTCCTTCAAGGGCTTCACCCCTGAAGCACGCTAGCAGGATGAGCTCGTCATACCTAGCAAAGGGGGAAAGGACCCCCTATGTGGAGGGGTTTACAATCTTCATGGGGTATAAACACGATTGAAAACAAAGACCTCTGAATTAGGAAGATAATCAAGATCCACAACCAATAATCTCCCACTTGGAGACTGATCACAACAACTCCACCGCCATTGTACCTGTTGGACTATGATCCACCTTAGACCTAAAAAAATTCTCATCTTCACCTTCATGCTTGAATACCAACTAAAACTAAGAAGGAACTCGGTTTCTACCTGGTTACTCCCTTTGTTAACATGTTTGTAGGATTCTGGCTAGTATGTATCTTTTCCAACTTCAAATTTCCATCTTCCAAGATGGATCGCATGAAGTGGTACCTGAGATGTATATGCTTATTCTTCGAATGGAAGGTTTAGTTATTTGCATTATGAATGGATTTGCATGATGAATGGAACTCTCCTTGTCACATACAATCTACTATTCTCCAACTTCTTTCCAAATTCCTCCATAAACCTATGTAACCAAATCATTTATTTACTAGCTTCTATAGAAACAACATACTTTGCTTCTATTGATGAAAGTGAAACAACCTTTTGTATTTTTGAAATCCAACTTACTGTTGCTCCACCTATAGTAAAAAAATACCCTGTGGTGATCCTCCTGCTATCTTTATCACCTACCATATATGAATTAACACATCCCTACAGAACAATGTTTGAACCTCCAAAACATAATGCATGAGTATAAGTACCTCTCAAATACCTGAGAATCCATTTTACTACTTCCCAATGTTCTTTACCTGGATTGTTCATATACCTACTCACAACTCCCACTGCATGTGCAATATCTGGTCTTGTGCAAACCATCTCACACATCAAGATGCCAATTGTTGATGAATAAGGGACCCTGGACATGTGTTTTATCTCCTCCTGTGCCTTGTGACACATTTCTTTGGTTAATTTTAGATGGTTTGCCAAAGGTGTACTAACTATTTTTTCATTTTGCATTCTAAATCTCTCCAACACCTTCTCTATGTACTCACCCTAAGAAAATGTCAATTTATGTTTTTTCATGTCTCTTATTATTCGCATACCAAAGAATTTATTTGCAACACTCAAATCCTTCATCAAAAATGAATTCACTAATTCATTCTTGAACACATTTATATCATGCATATTAGACCCTATAATAAGCATGCCATCTACATACAATAGTAATATAATATAGTTTCCATTTTCTATCCTTTTAAAATAAACACAGTGATCAGAATGACATCTACTATAAATTTGTTCTATCATAAACCTGTCAAACTTCATATACCACTTCCTTGGAGATGGCTTTAGGCCATACAAGTTCTTTTTCAACCTGCATACCAAATTTTCCTTTCCTTTGACCTCATACCCCTATGGTTGTTGCATATAAATCTCTTCCTCCAAATCCCCATGGAGAAAAATTGTTTTTACATCTAACTGTTCAAGATGAAAATATTCTACTACCAAAAGACTTAAAATAGTCCTAATTGATGTCATTTTAACACAGGAGAAAATATTTCATCAAAATCTATACCTTTCTTTTGTGAAAACACATTTACAACAAGTCTAGCCTTATACCTCTTTTTTCCTCCATCTTCTTCCTTCAACCTGTAAACCCATTTATTCTACAATTCTCTTTTTGCCACATGAAATTGAACCAAGTCCCAGGTCTGTTTATTTACCAAGGAATCCATTTCCTCTTTCATGCCTTGCTCCCACTTCCTTTTAGTGTCTACCTGCATTGCCTCTTCATAACTTTATGGTTCACCATAATCAGTCAACAATAAATAATACAATGAAGGAGAGTATCATTCAGGGGGTCTACTTAACCTAGTAGATCTTCTAACAACACTTGCAAGAGTTTGAGGTACCTATTTCTGTTGTTGTTGTACATTTTTATTTTCTGGTACCTTTGGAATTTATTTTTCAGTGACCTCATCAAGCACTATGTATTATGGTTTTTCTTTTTCCTGTTTCTTTCCCTGCAACTGATCTTTGTACATGAACTTATCATTCAATATGGCATTTATACTTCTAATTATTTTGTGATTTTCATAATCCCATAAGAAATAACCAGAATCATTCTGACCGTATCCAATAAAGGTACACTTCTTGGATTTTGCTTCAAGTTTTGTTCTATTTTCTTTATCAATATGAACAAATGTGTTACAATCAAAAATCTTCAAAAATGAATAGTTTACCTTTTTACCTATCCATGCCTCCTCTGGAATGCCACCATTCGAAGAACTTGAAGGTCCTCTTTTTATTATGTAAAAAATAGTATTTACAGCATCTACCCAAAATTGTAAGGGAAACCTAGCATGCAATCTCTTACTCCTTGCACACTCCATGATTATCATGTTCGTCATTTCTGACACACCATTTTCTTATGCTGTTCCTGAAACTATTTTTTCTCTATGAATCCCATGTTATGAACAATAATCATCAAACGCCTTGCTGCAATAATCACCTTCATTGTTTGATCTGAGACACTTCAAGATTTTTCCTATCTCATTCTCAATCAAATCTTTCCACTTCTTAAAAGTATCAAAAACATCATTTTTTTGTCGAATGCAATAAACCCAAGTTTTTCTAGTTTCATCATCAATAAATGTAACATAATAACGAGAACCAATAAGATATGATACATGATTTCATCCCCATACATCTGTATGCACAATCTCTAACCTTTTTCTCTTCTTTTCTTTTCCGACTTTGAGAAATCTGACTCTCTTATGTTTTCCATTAACACAATGCTCATAGAAATCCAAATCAATTTGTTTAAGATCTAGCAACAAATACCTTTTTTCAAGTATCTTCATCCCCTTCTTACTCATGTGTCCAAGCTTATGATTCCAAAGTGTTTTATCCACTCCTGTAGAAGCTAAAGAGATAGAAGAATCAATATTACCAATACATAAATGCAATGCACCTTCCTTTTCTTCTTTTGATATCACTAGTGATCCTTTAGTGACCTTCCATCCCTTATCTGTAATTATGGATATACAACCTTCACTTGCCAACTACCCTATTGAAGTTAGATTTTTCCTTAGATATGGAATATATCTTACCTCTTTCAACAACCATTGGTTTCCATTATTTCTCTGTATTTGTACGTTACCCATTCCAACAATTCTCCATGGTGCATCATCACCCAAATGAACCTATCCAAAATCACCTTGAACATAATATTGAAAATGTTTCCTATGGGGTGTGGCATGAAATGAATCCCCTGAATATACTACCAAAGACTTAGAAATATTATCTACATAAAGAATCAAGGCATCTTGTAACACATCACCTATTACATTTGCTTCCTAGTTTTTCTCTTGTTGTCCATCTCTTTGTTTCTTTGGATCTCTGCAGTATTTCTTTGGATGCCATTTCTTTCCACAATTCTAGCATTCTATCTTTCCCAGTCTGGATTTGGATCTTCCCTTCCTATAATTCTCACGGTTCCCTAAGCCCTTTCCTCTATCATTTTGTCTTCCCATGTTCTCCATGTTTAACGCATTGCCTGATGTCTCACATGTGCTCTCGTATAAGGCTCTCGTATACCACTGTTGGAAATAGGAGAATATATAAACGTGAATTTGATTAATTCATCAATATGATACATATATAAATACATCAATATGACCTTTGGATTCATCTTCAAAGGCCTCTTGGACTCCAATGACTATTCATATTCATTTTTCTCTTTTGATTTGTAGTATCAATTGAATAATAAAATAATATCATAACCCTTATGGATTATGTTTCAAAGATTTATAAAGCAAAGGGATATGTCGATGCCTCTACCATAGAGGCGAAAACCTCCACAGAAAAAGAAGGTAATGTTTACCTAAAATCTACATGTACACATGGAGGTCGTGGTCTATGTTTCATCGAATCAGGTGCTTCATTTCATATGAATCCTCACAAGGAGTGGTTCTGTGAATATGAAAAGTACAATGGTGGTGATGTCTTCCTAGGAGAAGACTCAACAACCAAAATCATGGGACGTGGAAAGGTTAAACTATTGTTGAAAGATGGAAGAATTAGAACTTTCCTTTGGGTTATACACATTTCAACTCTATCCAGGAGCCTAATATTTGTAGGTAATATGGGTGATGTAGGTGTGAATACTTTATTTGGGAATGACAATTGTAAGATGGTTTGAGAAGAAATGGGTTGATGTGGGGATTTCAGTGTGGAAATATGTAGAATTTTTTGCGAAGCGCACATAATCATGTAGGGTGTAATAGTTCTATTGTCCTTGTGTAGAGAAATGAAGAAGACAAGATTCATATTGTCCCATGAGAGAAGACCATGCTATGGAATCAAAAGTTGGTACATATTGGCCTTTCAACATTACATGGTAAAATTATTGTTGCAAGCATTTATGATTGGAAACTATATTTTTCTTTTTGTGAACATTTCATATACGGTAAACACAATGGGGTAAGATTCTCATTTGGTACTACAAGAGAAAATGAAATCTTAGAGTTGATACATAGTGATGTGTTTGGACCTATGTATGTTTCATCACTAGGTAAATGTATATATTATGTTTCATTCATAGATTATTTCTCAAGGAACACATGGATTTGTTTTCTTAGGAAGAAATATGAGGTATTTGATAAATTTAAAGAGTTTAAGGCTACAATAAAAAATCATACAGAGAAGAAAATAAAGCTGTTTTTAGATTTTTGTGCTGAGTATTTTCGAAGTTGTTTGCCAGATAATCCATAGTTGGTGTCATTTTTGTCGACGTTTCGAATCCGAATCGGGATTCATCATCGGGACTAATTAGTCCTGATGATGAATCCCGATTCGGATTCGAAACGTCGACAAAAATGACACCAACTGTGGATTATCCGACAAACAACTTCGAAGAAAATAAAGATATTGAGGACAAATAATGGTGGAGACTTATGTAGAAATGAGCTTGAGGAATTAAGTAAGAAGTGTAGAATATCAAGGAAAAAGACTACCCCAATACACACCTTGATAAAATAGAGTTGTGGAAATAATGACAAGGACATTGATGGAGAAGGAAATAAACATGCTCATTGGTGTAGGGTTAGGACATGAATTATGGGCAAAGGCAGTGGATACTACACATTACTTGGTAAATCGATCACCCACATCAACCTTGATTGAAAAAACTCCTCATGAGACATGGACTAGTAAGAAACCCTCTCTTAAACATCTTATAGTTTTAGGATGTGATTCTTATGTACATATTCCAAAGGAAAAAAGGATTAAGTTGGATAATAAAGATGAAAAATATATCTTTATTGGTTATAAAGTTGGTATCGAAGATTATAAACTTTGGAACCCAGTCACTAAGAATATTATTTTTTAGTGAGGATGTTGTTTTTAGAGAGGTTAAAGATGTTCCCAAACAAGAAATCCTTCAAGGGAAGAAGAACCCAATAAAATATAGTTTGATTTGGATGATGAAAAGTCTAACTTAACGAAAGAATATGAATCAAAAGAACAAGAACCTCATACTCTAGTATTGAGGAGATTAGTGAGGAAAAGAAGGAAACTAGAAAGGTATAGTCCACCTGATTTTCATGATAATTTTTCTTTAGCTACTATTGATGATGATCCTAGAATTGTTAGAGAAGAAATGGATTCAGAGGATAGTAAACTCTAGATGAATGTGATGGTTGAAGAGATGGATGCCTTGGAAAATAATGAGGCTTGGGATATAGTTGAGTTTCCAAGTGGCAAAAAATATGTTGGTAGAAAATGGTTGTTTAAGAAGAAGTTGAATGAAAAAGTTAAAGTGGATAAGTATAAAGCCCACTTAGTAGCAAAGTGATATTCTCGGGTAGAGATAATTGATTTTGGTGAAATATTTTCTCTTGTTGCTAAATTAACTTCTAATAGATTCCTTTTTCCCATTACTGTTTCTTTTGATCTTGAAGTAGAGAAGATGGATGTGAATATAATGTTCCTACATGGTGATCTTGAAGAAGAAATCTACATGAAACAACCATAAGGTTTTGCAGTGAAGGGAAAGAAGGAGTTGGTCTTTAAGACAAAAAAGTCCCTATTTGGTCAGAAGCAATCACCTAGGATGCAGTACCAAAAGTTTGACACATACATCCTTGGACTAGGATTTGTGAAAAGTAGGGTTGATCATAGCTTATATTCCAAGCAGGTTGGTAATCACTTCATTTATGTAGTGTTGTATGTTGATGACAGGTTGCTGGTAGGAAAGAACATGGATGTTATCAAGGAGGTGAAATTGTAAATATCCTCTAAATTTTGCATGAAGGATCTCAGTGTTGCTAACTTCGTTATGGGAATGGAGATTAAAAAGGGATTGTGCAAATATTATATTGTAGAGGTTTAATATGTAGGAAAGTAAATCAGTCAATGTCCCTATTCCTGCAGTTGTAAAGTTATATGTAAATCAGTGCCCCAAGACACAAGAAGAGGAAGAAGACATGTCATGAGTACCTTATGCTAGTGTTATTGGGAGATTTATGTATACAATGGTCTCTGTTAGACCATATTTTTCCCATGCAATGGGAGTTTTGAGTAGATATATGTCAAAGCCAGGGAAGGAGCACTTGACAATTGTAAAGAGGGTTTTCAGGTACCTGTGTGGCACTATAGATTATACAATATGCTATCAAGGAACACATGGATGAGATAGAGTGATATATATGCAATGTTTCATTGATGTTGATTAGAATGGAGATATTGATCACAAAAGATATACAAGTGGTTATGTGTTTAAACTATTTGGAGGAGAAATTAGTTGAATTTGTAGGAGACATGATGTAGTTGCGCTCTCAACTATAGAAGTTGAATACACGTCATCCACTCATGCAAGTAAGGAATCTATATGGTTGCAGAGGTTATGTTCAGCTATTGGTTTTGTACAACAAGTTTTAAGGCTCAGGTGCGATAGTGAAAGTGCAATCTTTCTAGCAAAGAACCTAACTTATCATTGGAAAATAAAGCATATTGATGTGCAATATCACTTTGTGAGAGACATGGTTGAAGACAAGAAAGTGGTGTTGGATAACTTTGAGACCTTGAAGAATGTCGCAAAATCCTTGATGAAGTCTGCTAGTACAGATAAGTTGTCTTGGTGTAGATAATAAATGGGTATTGATGCCCTAAATTTGTGACAATATTAATCACTAGAACCCTAGGCTTGCAAAGAAAAAAACAAGTGGGAGAATGTTGGGTATGTGTTATATTATTTTCATCTAGTTGGGGGGAGGGGGGGTGGATTTCGACAATCCCCTCCACCAGTAGTGGTCTTCTCCTCCACTGGGTGCACCTCGAGGGGTCTCAAGGGGGCTAGGCTTTGACCTCCCTGCTTGGTGAACGGAAACACCTTGAGTCGATGGGTTTCGGGGCATTGCCCCAATTTTTGTTTTGGCGGTTTTCTCTATTTTTAGTGGTTTGTAGTTTAATCTTGGATTAAAGGATCAGGGTTGTAATCTAATCTATTTTAATGTATTAGGGTTTTGGAAGATACAAAATACCTAAAATATTGTATATATTGTATTGTGAATGGTGCAATTAATACAATGAAGAGTTGAGAGGTGTGACATCAAGAAAATATGTTTTTTTCCCCGATTAAGGGTTTCCAACGTAAATATATGTGTACTATGTGTATGGGTCATTGATTAATTTGCATTTTTCTTAAGAAATTGTATGGGTAAAATAACGAATATCGGTGTCTATTTTCCTTGTTTTTTGAGAAAATAAAATATATTTTCAGAAGTTTTTCAACTTTCGGTAAACAAAATTATTATTTTTATTTAGAATTTCACTTTACAGTAAAAGTAAAACTTGTCATGAATTTTGTTAGCTTTCTATTGATTACTTTTCGAATTTTTTTTTATTGAAATTTGATATATCATTTTAGTGATTGTTTGACAGTATGTTCCTTAAAAATGAAGGCATTGATAATGAGTTATGTTTGTTGACACCAATTTACTCATTATTAAACTTTTGATTTTGAAAATTAAAATATACTTCCAAAATTCAAACAGACTCTATTAAGTATCAGTATAGTTTTGAAGACAAAAGATGAATATTATAATTACTACAATTTTTTGAATTTGACCAATCTGAAAAAGTCTCATATTTTCAACACATTTAGATTGACAACAATTATCTTCCTTAATTTTTATTTAAAAGTGAAATATAAAAGTACCCCTTTGAAGAGGACAGTGACAGGTTCCATAATTTAAATTTTCGATAATTTTTTACTGTGTATTATTGCAGATATTGATTTTCCATTTTACTAAATCATTTTGTCATCTAAAAATAATATGCAGACATTTTTTATAAAATTAACTAAAATTACTAAAAAATTAAATCGAATAGAAATTGTATCAAAAGAAAATAGATTCATTTATGAAAATGTTGGTACTGGTTTTGAAACGAGACTCACAATATTTTAAAGATTTCACTCCTCCCTAAGTTGAAGTAAGCTTAAGCAATTACATATTTTTCTCAAAAAGTGCCATAGCTATAGGTGTTCGGTCGAAAGTTAGTATTTTTCAGTTGAAAGTTAGTTTTAACGGAAAATTGTTGTTAGTTTTAAAATTTATGTTATATTTTTCAACATTGTTGTTATATTTATATTTCAGCTGAAAAAATAGTTTGGTCGAAAACTATTTCGCCCAAAAAATTCAAGAGTTCGACCGAAAATATGTCGTTAGCAATTTTCGTGACCCGATTCTCATGAAAGTGTTACCCAACTTCATGATTTTACCTCTATGCATAGTTTTACTTCATGGGTTTAAAACTTACATTAGTCATGTCTGATACCAGTCATTTCAATGGGTTGAACAGATAACATACATGGAGTGAAATGTACATACTCTTTTTCAATCAAAACTTTCAAGCAGAAGACAAATATATTAGCATGTACATGAACACCAAGAGAAGAAAAATATATTCCATAGTTGTTTGACCAACCATTATACCATATAATGATGCAGCCTTGTGAGACTATACGTACCTAGAATCGAAGACAAAACTGGTCATGAATAATACAAGAAATCACATAGCTTCATTGAATCCATATAGTATCCACCAAATATAATAGTTACCAGCACCAAATGTCTTCCTCAACAAGACATTTATGGATGCCTTCAGCAAGAAGAACCCTATCATGGCTAATATAGTTGAAGAATGGTGGGATGAGGATATGCCTTTCCATACAAGAGAGAATAAATTATATCTCACACAATATTTCAAACCACCATATCAAATCCTCACATCGATGATCTGAATGCTCTATGAAGAAGAGGAGAGTATCCATTTCAAGATGGAATAAACACTAATTGCACACATTGTAGCAGAAATATGACAAATATTCAACTTGGCACATATATTTTTATCCAACATATTTCAATCTTCCCAAGAATCCCCCAACAACAAAAAACCAAGTTTAAATATGTCACCTTTCTTAATTGATTCAATTTTTTCTTCTATTTCCTTTCCATAAATGAATTGGAACCGGAACCCTAATTCCCTTCCCATCGATATCGATTGTTCAAAATTGTGGGAGAACAATTTTAAGAGACATTTTTATGACATTTGTGATTATTTTTTAGCCCCATTATATCATGTTATTTTTGGTCAATCACCATATAGGTTATCCCCATAATCCCTTGAAACCTTGAGAGAAATAGGAGGATGGTATATAGAGAAGCAATATACATATATCAAAACATTTCGGTACTCTTCTCCATCCCATATTCTCCCTAAATGTGTACCAAATAGACTCATAGTTAGAGAAATAACCTACTGAACAATGGAAGTATGAATTATTGGGTCTTTATATACTAGAAACAAGAAAAATTGGCCTAATTTCCCTATCAGAGTAGGGAAGTTGTTGGACACATCGACTACACTGAGAGGGGGGGGGTGAACAATGTAGGGGTCTTTTTCCCAAAACTTCCCTCTTACACAAAACTCATTAGTTAGCAATCACCATTAAATCATTACTCATTTCTATCATTTATAACCAGTTAGATGTGAACACATATCAACAACATATATCAACAACATATCATCAACAAGTCATCGCCACAAGGAACACAAAGAACACAAGATGTATGTACAATTTTCTTTTTATTACGGAATACAATCCTTGGGGGTTTTCAAAAATAATTAAATAGAGTAAAACTCTACAAGAGCACTATATCTATAATGAAATACTCAGCTTACACCCTTAGCACCAACTGAGATGAGGCAACAATCCTCAACAAATATCAATCTGTACCATAAACAAGTGCATCAACCATGCACCAACCTGTACCAAACAACTTGTAATCAACATGTACCATAAACAAGTGCATCCAACCATGTGCCAAGTATGTACCAATCATGTGTCAAATACTAATCAAAAAATATGTACCAACATCATCAACTATACACCTCATGTATGTGCTAACTCATCAACTGCTTGTCTCAACCATGACTAGTTTTGGATTAGTCAACAACCCTAACTTGAAATAATCATAACTTTGTACCTGTAAATAATAAAGTTTGAAACTGATATACAATGTTCTTTAGTGTGTTTTATGAAACTCATCCAGGTTTCACTACTTGGAACCTCTCAGAAAAGGAGTTATATCAAAAATGGCACACCTTGCTGAATTCTCGCTTATTCTAGAGAGAAACCTTGTAGAGTGTGCCCCGCACAAAATTTTTGTTGAATCGATATGAAACTGTTAAACATCATACTATAGCCTGTAATCTAACCAATACATTTGGGCTTACTTAATTTTCATTTTTTATGAATAAGTTATGACGTTTTTACCCGAAACACTTGTTTTGGACTAGTTTCAGGACTAGCCACAAACCCTATTTTCCACGGAGTGTAAGTCCAAAAATAAAATGACCTACAAGATCAATTGTGTACCACAAATTCTTGGATATGTTTACTCAATGGAATATCAATCACACGGTCTGAATCTTCCAGAAAAAACGTTATTGCAAAAATGATGATATGACATGTAAATAACATACCTTAGAAAGCATCATCAAAAGAATCTATCCTCCCTTGAATTTCGGCCCTCTTTTCTTCACCCTCCGTCTGAAATTCGTCTTAGATATCCTTTGGTTACCTTAGTCACCTATATATCTTCAATATGCTCAAGTGTAATGTAAAATGAGAGAGCCTTGCCTCTTATTTATACTCTCCATCTTCTAGGTCACTTAACCCATCTCCAGGTCACTTAACATATTTCTAGGTCACTTAACCCATTTATAGGTTACTTAACCTATTTTCCTCATTTTTAGGGTTAACCACTTTCCATAATTAGAAATTTCTTCATTAATTTATCATTTAAATATTCCTCCTTGACTTTGTCACCTCACTTTATCATTTAAATAATCTTGTTTGATTTTGTCACTTCACTTTATCATTTAATAATCTTCTTGACTTTGTCACTTTAATTGATCATTTAAATAATCATTCTTGACTTTTTCACTTTACTTTATCATTTAAATAATGATTTCTTCTTTTCAAGCACTCTGACTTCTTTTACCATTTGGGGCTTCAAGACAACATATGGGGGTCCTTCAACTTCATAAAGCCATAACTCTCAAACCTTGAGGAGTTATGTGACATTCAACATACCACTAGAAATGGTATGAAAAGAACTATCCATATAGGTTAGTTTCACTGAAAAATTCACTGATATTCATATTATTATTCCACACTCAAGCATGGGTCCTCCAACCATTCTTCTACGATAACTCAACGCAAAGCATCTTCCCATGGGGGCTTTCACTATAAGGGGACCACTTTGGAGTTCATCCATTTGTGCACCTTATCAACCATGATAAGACTATAATGATCAATCTAACTATGCATCATATATCAAAGAAACCACATTGAACCATCTTC
>JZKD02S1673513.1:332058-363959 GCA_000966675.3 Picea glauca | reverse complement strand
TAATAAATGTAAGAGGACTTCTTAGAAGGTTCTACTTCTAGAAGATTTCTCCTCTAGAATGTTCTTAGGTGATGGTAGCACTATATAAAGGGGTTCAAGCAATGTAATGGGATATAAATAGAATTATTGTATTTGGAGGGGTATCTCAATAGGAAGAAGACCCCTTGAAGAGGCAAGTGAGTAGGAGAGAATCCCTTCCATAATAGGATCCATTCTATGGTGTTGCCTTACCTCAAGGGTTTGATATCATAAAGTCTGGTTCTTCTATATTGTTCTTTGAATCTTTGTGGTGTTTTTGTATTCAGTTCTTTGGTTCATAATAGTGGGGGAGTTGTTGGGATTCATTATAGGCCCTTGTAATAGTCATCATACATTAGACATCAAACATTAAGTAAATATATGTAATAAAGGATAAATGCATAAAATAACATAATGAATGATTGGTTGGAGAGGGTACAACCATTCCAACCATTATTCCAATGTCTTAATACTCTTGAAGAAGGAATACGAAAGAGGTTGGTTAACCTTCCAAAATATATTACTTCTCTCTTGAGTTACATGAGTTCTTGGTGTTATTTCTGTAATGGAAATCTCTTATTGAATGCATCTCTTTAATACCTGGACTACAAAAGAAAGCATGAAACCATTGATTCACCCATTTTACATGAGCCATCTTGACATGAAAATTTTGTTCAATTATTTCAATTTTTTCATATTTCAAATTTACTATTTTTAGTCTTTGAAATTTCAATAAATAAAGGCATTGACCTCTAGCATAGAGAATGGTGGAATGTAGAAGAAATTATGGCATAGTGTAGCTGAGAACTATTTTGAAGTGTGATTTAGAATCTTTGTATGAGCCAATTTGGTTTTACTAAATTCCTTTTCCATTTTTCTTGTATTGTGGATTATTCTACGAACAAATTAATATGTCAGTTGTTTCTGGTAAGAATTTAAAATGCAATTAAGATTATTCTTTATGGTTGAATGAATTTCTAGAATATTGAGTAAATGCTTATTGGTACCAATAGTTGAGATGTTATAGAATTACGTATGTGTCTCATGTTTATTTTCATTCCTTTCTATTGATTAAGTTAGTTTGTTCCTAAATCTTATATGATCTCACTATATTCTATAAGCTCCGAGTAGAAATATTCCTTCATGTTTCTATAACTTCAGATAAGTTTTATTCAGTGTGGTTGCATGTTATCCTTTAGTATAGATTTATTTCAATTATTAGATCATTTCCTTTTTGCATTCATACAAACACAATAATCATAAAAAGGAAACAAAACACAGAAAATAATAAATTTAAACAAATTATTAAATCCCATCAAATGGTTGTCATACCATAACCCAAAGGATCATTCCACACCAAATAGGGGGGAGTCTAATTGGGCATCATCCTTGGTTTTTATCCCTACTATTGAGGATTGAGAATCCAAACCCCTCAACACTAGGTTTCCTGAATTTGTGGTTAGCAGGTTCTTATTATTGTCATCCTTCTTACATATATTTTGATTAATATCTAGATGTAGTTCCCAACATTTATCTTCAATGTGACCATCAATATTACGATGGTTGCAATGTTTTTTTGGATCGTTTCACTAATGTGCAATAACTATCATTTTCTTGTATTTTCCTTTCCACTTCTTCTTCCCCTCCTTGAAAGCATCTTGGTGGTATTTCTATTTAGAACTACTTGGCCATCCTTTCTTATGGTCTATGTTTTATAGATATTGTGCCCACACATAGGCCTCATTGATGGTCCTAGGTTCGTAGAGGATCATTTATTTCCATATATGTTTGTGTAGACCCCCTAGATACTTGAGGAGTATGTTTGGGTTCTTGGGAGATGTACCAAACATAATCACCATTTTCCTAAACTTTGTGGTGTACTCTTACACACTCTACCCTTTCCTCTTCCCGAAGTAATTCCAATAGATCCATTTTCCCTCTGCATACCCACTAGGGTAGAATTGGGACTTGATGAGGGTTTTGAACACCTTCCACTTAGTTACTAGTGGATCACCCTCTATCTTATGTGTCTCTGTGTGGATTTCCCACTAGGTTAGTGCATGGAATTTTAGTTTCAATTGGGAAAATGGAATTTTTATGCTCTTCATCTATATTATGGACACTAAAACACACTTCTAAATATTGCAACCAATGATTCAACTTGGCAACATTAATGTCATCTTGGTAGGGTTCAATGTCCACTTTTTCTTCCATTTTAAGCAGGGGTTGTGAAGGAGTGATGGCAATGGAACATGGTTTCTCTTTATCATGCTCTTTTCTCAACTCCTTTTCTAGGTCCTCACTATATCTTTGTTTCTCATCTAATCCAACTTTTGAGTTAGAGCCACCAAGCTCCCCAAAAGGTCCAAACTTATTCCCTAGAGATATCGTGAGAAGGGACATGTTGCGAGAGATATCAATGGATTTCTCTACCATCCTTGCAAATATATATTCTACTACATCTCGAGGGTTATTATTACTAGAATCATCCACCATGGCTAGGTTTTTGCATCTTCCTCCTTCAGTCAATTCATGGATCCTGCAACTTCTGACAAATACCACAAAGAAAATTGATCTGATAGAAATATGATCTGTAAAATACCATGTATATTCCACTCGAACGTTTCATCACAACATATCTTTTGATATTCTAAAATATTTTATTATGCATCTTATTACCTTAGATCCCAGATTTATTATTACTAGCTTAGTGCTCAAGTTTATAAAAATAACTTAAATTCAAAAATGAAAGAGTCAAGAAAATGAACACACGATCCACACAAATGAACAGAATATGTATCGTGGGAAACCCAACATGGGAGAAAAATAAGCTAGAAGGTGAGGCCTATGCTTTGCTCTCTTTTCTTAAATTATGAAAATCAAGTACAAAGAAAGGCACAATCACTATGGAGTTTCCTTTGACACTGTACGACGAATGGATAATACAGAATCTTCTTCCTCCTTTGTTATGCTCTCATATCACACTCCTAGATACTCTACGCAACTATGGAACAAGTACAATTCTAAAATAATGGAACTCCCTCTCCCATTAGTGGCCCAATCTTCAACATAGTCTAATAGTCGTCTAGGGTTGGGGATTTTGCATGCCTCAACCATAATTTAGTGTTAGGGTTTTGGACCTTCTAGAAACTTCTTGAAATTCCCCACATGACTAACCCCACATGCCAATAATGGGGGATGATGTGGCATCCACTTGGTACCATGGTGGTCAACAAGGTACGTCAAATTGTAAGAGGCATAAATTCCACATACAAACTCTGATCAAGGTGATTTTCACACAGTTGGAAAGGTATCATTGTGCATAAAAATATTGAGGAGCTAGGAGCTATGCTCACAAAGTTTTTACCCCCAAAAGTGCCATTTGATACCTCAAAATGGATCTGAAAGGTTTAGGACCCCAAACCTCCAAACTAGAACCTATCACTACAATGGGCCTTGTAAGGAAATTACTCAAATTTTCTGCCCATAAAGTACCATGATATGTGAATTTTTTTATAATGATCCATTCATGATCAACATGAAGGATTGGGTGGTCAAAGAGTAAGATTAAATGAATATGTTTGGAGTTAACTCAAATGCTTGGTTGGTTTGGAGTAGTGTAAAGGTTAGAGGAATAGTCAAACCATGTAGAGAGACCAAATATTTCACACATTGAGTTATGAGGGAGGAAAACCCTCCAAAATAATTTGGGAGTGAGCTAGAGTTGGTTGAGTATAGTCCTTTGCTTGTTCAAGAGGAAATTCCTCCTTTTTCTCCTAAGAATGCTCCTATATGTTCTCTATATTTTCTTTAACTTGGAGGAAGATCTATGTCTCATAATTTGTTTGGTTAGACTATTGATGTTCTTGCAATTTGAATCATACCAAGAATTATGAGGGTAGTGGCCAATCTGAGGGGGGGTGGGGAGAAGTAAGGATGGAATGGGGGAAAGTGTTTAGTGAAAAAGACCAAATGTATTGGGTGAAGTGGAGGGAGTGATTAATTCAATTTCAATAACATATATCATATACTAAGAGGAGATTTGTTTTGAGGAAGTTTGTGTATTTTTTTATCGAACTAGTGATCAAAATGGATAATGGTATATTGGAAAGGATGAATTAGGTTGGGATTGAGGTTCTATAAGTACAAAATCACATTTTAGGCGTATCTATGATCTACAAGGGAATCTATATAGTCTACACATGTGCTAGATATTTTCTCATCACATGTAAAATACCAGTAACATAGTGCATACCACTACTACCATAAGCAGAAGGATAACGAGTAAAGGCACCAAGCCCTAAGAAATATCAAAAACCATTTAGTCCTATCATGTCATGGGATACACCAAGATTGATAAGGTGGCTACCATAGGGTGTGACTATGGAATCAACAGATTGCTTGTAAATGCCTAAATTTGATCTTCCTGGCTCATGTAACTTGAACGAATTTGAAATTGTATCATATAGATGGCACTACGTACCTCTAGTATGAGCATTGAAGTCAACTAAGATAATAGCATCACCCATATCTAAAAACTTGGAGATCTTGGGGGAATTCGATAAATCGGGATTCACCCTCACTTGTTATGGCATGGGTAGAATAAGATGGAAGAAAATAAGAAATTGCAATGTACAATTGGGTATTTGAGTATCCTTTGTATATTGAAAGCTAATGGAACCTAGATTGTAGATATAACCATTCCACCTATATCTTGGAGGATAGATCATCTTGCATAGAGCATGCAACAACTATTAATCCTTTATAGTTAGGACAAAGTTCTATCCTATAACTAGAAAACCATGTTAACCCACTAAAAAGGGGTAAGGATTTATCCTTTGTCTCATGAGTCTCCATAAATAAAATAACCTACTTATTTTAAATAACATCCCTTCTAAAGCATGAGGAGAAGAACAAATATCCTCAACAATTTCATAAGAGTATTGAGATGGACAATTTGGAATAGAACTCCAACCTCCAGCATCACAACACTGAGCTAGGCCATGGATTTTTCCACCAAAAAGGTGTAATTGCTTTGATTAAAACTTTCCCATTATGTATGGCAACCCACATGCCTTGTTTCCTAGCCTCTAGCATTTTTTCTCTTTCAATTCTAAATTCCTCATATTGTAGTTTGGCCATATTTTCATCTAAAAAGACTTTCTTTGTGTAGTGTACCTAGGGAGGATAATATGGGGTACATAGGGAGGTACCCAAGGGGGATGATGATTGATAGGTGGCATAGTGTTTGAAAACAATAATTGTTAAAGTGCTTACTAGAAGGAATCTTGTAGTAGGTGAAATCTTCTAGTAATCCTTTTTACAATAATTGATTATAGGTACCCCATATTATCCTCTCTAGATACACTACACAAAGGAGAAAATTGATATAAATAAGAGTAGTCACAACTCTTACAACAATTAAAATAGTCTTAACTTCTAGATGAATGCAAAGATTAGGAACAATTATTGCCTAATATGATAATTTTTATATTCAAAATGTGAGAAGTGATCATTAAAAATAATAGTTGTAGAAGAAAAAATTACTACAACTAAAAATGCATTAAAAGAAAGTGGTGTATCTTCTCTTTTATTTTTGATTCATTTTAACCATGTGAAAAAGATCAAATAAACAACAACCAATCACCTAGCATCACCCAAAGCAACATGGAAAAATGAAAATATGGTCCAACACCTTTTAAGTAGGGAAAATCCAAAAAATGCAAGGCATACGTGGGTCTATACATTAAAAAGGTAAACAAAAATCTAGCAATGTGATCGTGGGTTAAGAAATATGAACATAGGATCTTGAGAAATATTACTCAACTTTCCTTATGCTAAACATGCACATTGTTTGTTGGTAAGGGGGAGAAAGGAAATTTTCAAAAATTAAAAGGCTCATCATTGTGGGTTGGGACAAGCATGTAATTTAAACCATGGTACTAGTTACTAATAAAAACTACTAAAAATTAGAGATAATATTTTGAATCCAAATAAGGAAGAGTTGTATTCATTTATTGTTAGAATGGTCACCATTATGTTGGGAAATTTAGGTGCAAGATGATTGAACTAGCTCTCAAGATAAGGCTAATTTGTTGATATAGAGATAGAAAAAAAAATTACTTAATTATATTCCGAAGAAAGGAAACAACTAAAGTAGTGAAAATCAAGAGGAAGGGTGAAGCAAACAATGGAGAGCTCCTTGCAGAATTGCCATCCTTGATGTTAAGTCGAATGAGGGTCCATATGGAGATTCAACCTCTTAGTGGTCGTACACATGTGATATCAAGCCCACTAATTCTACTATTTTCTTAATAATTGTGAGTTTTACAATCATTTAGCTCAAAAATCCATTAGAAAGGCATGCCCCAAAACACAAAACTATATGGTAAGGAAGGAAATGATATCTTTATAATACCAATAACAAAAGCTATACACGATACCGAAATTTCACGGTCGGGAGTATTGAAGGTAGCTTCCCATCCTCTCCCTTTGGGGTTTCTTTCCTCAAATAACACTCTTTTTCTTATTCATAAATAATTTCAATAGCATACATTTCTACGAAAAGGCAATATGGATAAGAAAACATTGAGAAGGGGAAGGAACCAATACAATATATTGAAAAAATCGGAGTGAATGTTTTTTCGTGTGAGATAATGGATGGTGAGAGTAAATTTTGAGCCAAAGAATATGCGAAAAAGGCAAGCAAGCCAAGTATTCGATGTTAATCGTGAGATAATAAAATAAAGGTAAAATAAGTCAATTTTTATTTGTCAATCAATTAGTTTTGTTGTTATATTATACTTGTCAATGAGATTTCATAGAATAAAATTATTTTACCTTAAAAAATGTCAAAATTTCATACAAACTATATAAAATCTTTTGAAATATTTTTGCAAAATTATGGACAAAAATTTCAAATTTTGTATATTTAAAATTTAGTAAGATTAACCCATATTTTTACTTTTTAATATAAATTTTCATCTTTAAAATTATCCCTACACTTTAACCCCACAACATGACCCCACAACATGAATGATGAAAAAAACCTACTAATAAATAAAATAATAATAATGACGAAATAATATAATTACGAAATAATGACCACACGACAAATCTTTCCAACTATTAATCAAAGGAGGCACTTTGTGTAAGGAGATGAGTTGATCTTATTCTTTTGCATTCAAAAGTCAAGTAACATGTTTTCTGTACAAAATCTCAGCAATTCAAAGCTCGAATAAGATTTCTTTGTCTTTATGTTGTTGTTGCCGGGCCACAAGAATGTTTGTTGCCCACGAGTACACTGGGCATCTTGTCGTGTGCTCTCACAGCAAGATCACACCTCCCTCGGTCCACACACTTAAATTTTGCTTTCACTATCACCTAAATTTTCCTTTCACTATCACCTAAATTTTCCTTTCACTACCACCGCCACTGCCACTGAGGAAAAAGAAGAATTTTGTCCTCGGCCATGATTGGATTAGTCGTCGCTGCTTTGTCACATGCTTCAGAGCTCGAATGCTCCGAATGAGTTTGGTCCATCATGTCACGGGGTCAATTCCCGGGACAACAGGGATGTTCGGCTTTTCAGGCCTTGGAACCTTCCTCTCAAGAACGCTGTTTGATTTCATAACATCATTATTTAACTTGCATTAATAGTTATAATTGTAAGAGTTTTATCATTATTGATCTTACCCTACTTATAACTTGTAGCACATTATGTATACAAATCAAATGTTGTTCCCAAGCCTTCTTATCATCTTCTTGCTTACCATTATTTGGAAAGATTAGTGGGGCAAAATTGAAAGAGTAAAAGAAAATAGTATCCATTGTGTTGTTTTTTTTTTAAGAACAATGTCTTTGTACATGAATTTTCATAGATAATTTTTCACTTTGTCATAAATGTTTTTCATTTCTTGAATATGAATTCCATCTCAATTTTAGATTCAATTCATTTCAAAGAGATCATATGAAGCACTTTGTAGTTTCATTCAAAGTTGTGCCCTAAAGAGACACATTTCTCTCTGATTCACATTGCTCACACACATTCAAGCATGATTTAGAATCTACCTAGGCACATTGTAGTTGGTGATGATCACCCATGCTAGCAAATTTTGACTTGATGATCCTCTCATGCAATGTGAACTATTGACATCATTCGAGCCAATGGTTTTTGGCCCCTAATTGAGTTATATCGACAACCCAATGGTTTTTGGCCCCTAATGGTGACCCTCGATTTTCTCCTAATCCAATAGTTTCCCAAAGATAATCTTTATATCAAAGATAGTCTGTCATGAAATTCATCATCAAGAATTTTGAAGTTTCAGATCAATCATTAATAGTTGCATAATTTCCAAACCAATCATGAGTAGTTCCATAATTTCTAGACCATTCATTAGCAGTTCCAAAATTTCTAGACCAATCATTACCAGTTTCAGAATTTCCAATAGAAAGAAACATTTCTTTATTGAACAAAGAAAACAGTGAGCATCAGAGTCAGATTTGGTTCATAGCTCCTCCTCTAGCTTCAACAAAAAAAAGGAGATCAAAATCATGGTTACAAGTAAACCATAGGTAATGAGTTTTAAACTATGTTGCTATGGGAATTGTGAAATGTGTAAAAGAATTAGAACAAATTATGAGAAATTATAGATATACATTTATCTTACCTTTTTTTAATCCTATGATCTACCTTATTCCATTCTATCCTATCTTAAATTAGCACTCCATTTCATACCCCAAAACTCCTACCATAAACTAGCATCGCTCATGTGAAAATAACACTCACTATCATGATTATATATATATATATATATATATATATATATATATATATATATATAATTCAAAATAGTGTTTATACTCATAAATGATTTGGGTCGTAGCTTAGGAAATTTTGAATTAATTAACACTTTAAAGTGTTAATTAATTCAATATTTCCTAATCTACGACCCAAATCATTTATGATTATAAGTACTATTTTAAGACGAAATTGGAGATCTTAAGTTATATGTTTCAAAATATTTTATCGTGCACGCTACTAAATTACCACAAAGTGGGGAGAAGTGATTCAAAAATCAGAATATGAAGGGAGATTTATGGAAAGAGTTTCTCAAAGATCCTGGACAATCCTTGAAATGGAATAACAGAATGCCACAGAAAGTGATGAAAAGAAATGGAGAGACACTTTGTATATTATTCAGAAGTATGTTACCTGTGAAGGAGGGCATGGGATTGTGTTCTTCTACCATCTCTGATTTTTTTTTCACTTCATAAAAGGTCAGGAAATCAATTTGTCACTTTACTTGTTAAGTGGTTTGAAAAAGATGGCACTAAGTATTCAACAAAACCCTAGGAACATGCACAAAATTTTATTTTATTTTGGTTTAGTCAAGATTCTGGTCGAAGCTAAACTACATGAGTAGAATGATAGCTAGGTAGAGTTTTTAGTATGAAATCAATTCATGGAAGTGCCAACTAAATAGGGGATTAGGGGTTCGAAATGCAGCGTCAACACAATTGAGATTCCTAAGACAAGAAATTTGAAACCGGAGATAGAGAAGAAGACTAGGGGTTCAAACCTTGAGCCGATTTCACCAAAAGGCTGACCCAAGAGAAAATTAGCAAATAAACACAAAAAAATTGAGGAAAGGGTTTTAAATCCTAAAATCCAAATGGAGGATAAGGGTTCAAAATTCTAGGAATTTGAATAGAGGGAAGAGATTATGGAAATTAAGAAAAGGAAGGGAGGGACTTTACAGTTTCAAACCACAAGAAGCATGACTAGAAGTTTGAATACACAATAGGATGAAAAAAACATAATTCAAGAAAAGGAGATGAATGAGCTCAAAGAATCAGACAAAGAACAACATAGCAACATTCAGATAAAGGAAATTCATAGGAATTTCAATGAAAAGCCCATGAGTCCTTCACCAAGTCCAGGAAAGAAGGGAAGGTTGTCAAATCTTGATGAAGATGCAACTATGAGTTTTGATGAGTTTATGACTGAGGAAACTGAGGTTTACATAGCCATTAAAATTGAGAAAGAAACAGTTCCATATTCGGTGCCTTCATCCTCAAAGCTATTGAAATGAGTTAGTAAACTCAAGAAGCTAAAATAAGAGATCTGGGAGCTAGAATTACTTGATAAACATATCAAAATTGAGAATAAAACATTAAAGACCAATATTGCTAGGCTATAGAGGGAAAATATATAGCTTGAAGAAAAAAATAAATTGCTAATCAAGAAAGCTAGAAAATGGTACACCCACGGCCAACAAGTTAAAATTAGAAATTGAAGACTGAATATTAAAATCAATGAAGCTAAGAGGAAGATCTAGGGTTCATCATCTAGTATGGATATTTAATAGACCCCACAGAAAGGGTTTAAGAGCTCGAGATCAACAATTTTGAATTTTTTGAAGATTTCAAGAAAGGAGTAAATTTTTTAGGAACAAAGCATTTTTTTGCATGCGGACATGCAACATATTCCATGTGGGGGAGATGTTAGGTCATCGAATCAAATTCTTTTTGTCACTTCCATGCTTAAATTTTTTTCTCAATCTATGCCTCTGAACTCTCTTACACTCTATTATCACCTCTTTTCCCATGGTTGTTCCCCTAGCTATAGGATATGTATATCGAAGGACACATTCAAGGTAAAATTTTCTACTCTTGCATGTTTTCACCTTTCCTTATGAAAATTAGTACGAAATTCATTATATTAATAAGTATCTAAAGAATCACAGATTCTATAACAACTTTATATTTTTGTAGCAATTGAACATTCTATAGAAGAATCACAACTTTTCATGGTTGTGTGCATCCCAGGGATAAATCATGACTTGGACGAGGTTTGAAATCATCACTAGATGGTTTCTTACCTGTCAACTGAGAATCTAAGTTAGCAAGGCCAACTTGGGAGGAAGGTAAAACTTCAGGTCAACGCGGAATACAGTGGCAGAGCATCCAAGATGATTCAACGCCAAATCATCCATCGGAAAAACCGAGTAGGATAATTTCATACATCATTGTCATGAAATTCTCTCTTCATGGGTCATCGAAGCTATCTGTTCTAGCCACGGTTATATCAGATCTTATTTGTAAAATACGCGTGCTTTGTTTTCTAGATAAATATGTTATAGAGATCCATAGGTTTAATATTTAAAACATGTCATTGTAATTTATAAATACTCCATCTTAAGATCCTATGAGGGATGATATAATATGATATATAATTTTTGTAATGTTACTCTATTGATTATGAATTAATACAAATTCTAGTTGACTGTCCAATCTTATGCGTTGTTAGTTTTAATTCATAGTTTATTTCAGTAGCGTTTCTTAGCAGTGTCAACCAAACTAGGAGGACCCCTATCTGAGGTATACGTTGCTTCAATTTTAATTAGATTTATTTTGATTTAGAAACATTGTGATTTTCATTACTGTAATTCATTTCTCATAAGCTTTCAATTTAATTTATGAACTCTATTTTTAGATACTGCAGAAATACTAGTGCGCAAAATTGTTAATTGAATAAAGATTATCCCATTTTGACTACAGAAACCTTCATTGCACCTAATGATTGAAATAATGTAACAACATTGCAAATGATAGTTCAATAGGTTAATAGATTCAAGTTCCTAGAATCATTTTTGTAGCTTTACATTAGTTATGTTTATGTAGTATTGCATTTACTATGTTTCTGTAGCAGTGCAGTAATTTTGTTTCCATAGAAAAACAATGAATAGTTTGTATTGCATAGTGTTAATTTCGAAATATGACATAAACAAAATCTTGCATTTATAGTGTATTCACTTCCTCATCTTACGAATCTTGGAGTGATGAATTTAATGTACCAGAGTTCAATCAATTGAAATGACTGACAAGAACAAGTTTGTTCTTCATATGTACTATGACGAGCATGGGGTGTGTAATCTCCCTACATCAGGTGGTATTCGAGCAAGGTTCAACTCTGGTGGAAAAATATAAAAGGTTATCAGGGTAAGTTTCACCTCTCGGATGGAGTAATATTCAAAGGTATCAAGTTATTTTTATCTTTGGGATGAAAGAAGTTGCAAGGGTGTGAGACTGGTTATGCTCCTAAGGATTAGTTGCACTCCTACGGATTGGTTTCCTAATAGTGTCCCTATGTAACCATGGTATCAAGAAGACCTGGGAAAATGTTGTTTCATATTGTGTTTTTGAAATAAGAGTGATGGGAGGTGGTGCTAGAGAAAAGGATTTTGAAGGGAAGTCTGGATAAGGGCTACAAAACAACTCTCACGAATTTCTCCATAAAGATGAGCAGGCTGAGGAGGTGCAGGAATCGAGAGTGAGATGAAATGGAGATGATGGAATGGTAGAAGGTGTTAGAGTGAAGTTGTTAAATGAGAAAATATTGAAGCTACAAGAAGAAGAATAAATCCAAGAAAAAAAAATTGCATGAAGCAAATTCTAGAAGGTTGTTGGTGAGAAGGAAGATAGTCTTTGAGATAAATGGTTGCTAGAGATAAATGGTAGTTGTGGTGGAAATTATCCATGACTATTCTCTTGAGATGAAAGAGATATCCTGGGTCAAGAGAGGATTCATGATATGGAATTTGTGGTGGTGGTTATCCATGATTGTTATCTTTAGATGAAATCATAATCAATGGAAATGAGCTTGTAATGTGTGATTTTCGATAATAGGAATAGGTTTCTAGAGAAAATGTAGTTAGAAGGTTTCATGGGTTGGAGACTATGATCATACATTTTGAGAAACATGTTGGTAGTAGTGAGTGAATTTTTGTTGGACTGTGGCTAGATATTTACAGTGGACCTAAATCCAAAAGAAATGAGGATGAACAGAGATGAAAAAAATTATAGTAGTGGAAAATAGAGGCACATGTCGTTGTGTCGGATGTAATGAATAAAAGGAGGAAGTGAAGATGTAATTCTTGTTTTCCCTTAATATGTTATTTTCTTTCTTGTAGGAAGAAGGAAAATTTGTGGTTGTAGATTGAAGTGAATGTACTTGGCTGAGAAGAAGATGCAATAGAAGGAATTTGTAGAGATTACAACAATTATAGAATCATAGCGGTTGCAAATGATGAATACGTCGAAAGAGAATTCCCAAGTAGAATATTAAGCTGTGAAGATAAGGGACATAGGAGAAAGCATGAATGAAGATGTTGAGTTGAATATGGATGAAGTTACAATATCAAATATGAGGAATATTATGAAGATGTTGTTGACAGAGACATAGAGAATATTTCAAATATTTTGAGGAAGAAGACATGTTGTAGAGGAATGTTAGAAGGATTGAATATTGTTGAGGATCAAGTGTGGAATCCTTGCGTGAAGAATAAGTCTCTTGAAGGTATGTCTCTGATAATTTGTCAAGAAAGTGAATATGTTGATAGAATCATTGACTAAGGAAATATACATGTGGTTATGGATTGAGTCAAGGGAGGTGTAACATGGGAGCGTGTGACTCCATGTTGTGTGACTTTGAGCATGATTGAATGGCTACACCGAAGGAACTTTGTACACTACATGAAAAATGGAAATGGGATGTCCTAGATGGTAAGTGAAATAGATTGAGTTGTGCATGTGATACATGACTTAGGATCGCTTGGATAGTTCTTATGCTGATGGAGGAAAAGAGAAAGAGAGGGTATCAATATCAAAAGGTGAGTTGCATCAGGAATGGGATGGAAATTTGAAATCTCCATGATGAGAGTATTATTGTGTTATTGCAAATGGATGTGAAACAATGGAAAACAATGATTTGGAAGAAATAATGTGCAATAGAAGAATATTTCTTGTAGATTGCAATGCATGGAAATAAGGATTGTAGAGTTAGGAGTGAAACAATGATGACAGTTGCATTGGGAAGATGTATATGTGAATGGTTTAACTCATAAGCATGAGGGCATGATTTCTTTAAAACATAGGGAGTTTGATGCAGGAGCATCGAATTCATCCTAGGGATGCCACAGTGAAGGTGGTTGCAGGAAGTGACAACATTATTTCATATCATAATAATGCTGCAAATTGTGATAGTGGAGCAGATGGGGGAACTGCTACAGGATGGATGTATAGACATGTTTATTTGGGATTGGCATGTTGCTACAGAGAAAAAGTGTGTGGTAGGAGATGTGGATATTTTCCATGTGTTTCATGAAGCAAAATTGAGAGAAGGTGAACCGTTACAACATGAGAGGATGTATTGAATATGAGTGCATTGTTGTGTGGAAGATGGAAGGTCACACTGTGGGATAAGAGTACTCCCTGAGAAGAGGAAGAATCCAAAGCGGAAGATGAAAGTGCATGAAGATTCCATTAGGAAGTCGAAGGTAAAAAATTTCTAAAAGGTAACTAAACACAACATCAAGTAGCTAGAGGAAGAAAGCTTGCAAGAAAAGAGAACGATTGTGCAAGGAAGGGAGAGATAAATGGTTGAGATTTATATGGCCTCTGGCCTGACAACCCAACTAAATTGTAATCTCATATGAAACCATGGATCTTATGCAATTCATTCAGTATGAAATTGAATAAAATAATTATGGTTTGCAGGTTTAAACCTTATGTGTATGAATGAATATTGTATGATGTTATCTTGATGTGTTATTGACATGAATGGATGAAATTTAAATTGTATTGTTGTATGATTAAATCCCAGTAGAGTATAGTTCCATCTTGATACCATTGTGTAGGTAGGCATGGGTTTGTAGAAGGATATGCTTGGATAGGTGATAATCTGTAGGTGGGCACAAAATATTTGGAAAATTCATGTATGAACTAATGGTTCTCTGTAGATAAGGGAAGATCCCTGGGTTGTGAACTAACCATTGATCATGGGTGTTGTAGGGATTTTTCACCCTGTAGGAGATAAGCTCCTTTAGGTTATTCCATCACCTAAGATAAGAATAGAGACATAAACTAAGGATGCTCCTAGATATGATTCATACATGAAAACAACCAAAGAAGATGAAAGCCTCCCAAATATCAAAGAAATCATGCATAAATTGAAAACAAATCTAATAGCATATCATAACACATAATTATACTAATTCTATACGAATGAATACATAAACTTGTATGAAAAATTCAATAGAGGGGACCATCAATATGTCTTCTATGAATAAAAGAAGAAATATTACAACTTACAAATGATAAGTTGATGCAACGGTCTCCTTCCAAGCTCCTTGCTCAATTCTTGCAACCAAATCACCAGAGTAACCTCGCTAGCTCTTTCCTCCTCCCATTCCATGGGAAATGGCTTGGTTATTATAGGGATTTAGGGATAAGGCCATATAGTTATTGGGATAATATTATCAAGCTCATGATGGAAGCCTTTCCAAAGCTAAACCCAGAGAAATAATTGATAATTCTCATCCATCGAAACCAAATCCAAAAATAGGAGCTTCTAGACTTGGTCGCGACCTATACACACAGATAAAACGACTCGGTCGTGACCTAACAGGCCAAAAATCACGACCAATCCTTTCGGTCGCACCCATACTTCAGGGAAAGTGCGACAAACCATTTCGGTCACTCCCCTAATGAAGGGAAGGAGCGACCAACCCTTTTCAGTCGCACCCTTAATGAAGGATAACAACGACCAAGTGGAAATTAGGCTAGAATCTCAGGGAAGAAGTGGTGAATGTTGTTGTATTGGATAGGTGGTTTTTAGGTTGTAATGACCTAATAATTTGGTGGAAAATAACATTATAATAGATGGCCCCTAAAGTGTGAGGTCATAAGAGGTGTTTGATGTATAAAACACTTTATAAATCAAGTCATAGAGTTGTGGGAAAAGAAGCTTGGAGAAGAACATCACCATTCTTGCATAAAAATATTCCCGAGGTGGGAATACCCATGCTTGATAAGAAGAACAATAGCGTAATTTCCATAAATACACCACGGATCCATGCATGACACAAGTGATCAGATGATGGCCACAATAAAATACCCCATGGATCCATGAAGAACCAATCATGACTCGAACATGGCCACAAAAGTATACAATGTGGATCCATGCAAGATGCAAGTGAAATTATAGCCATGGACAAGTACAAATGTGGATCTATGTGACATCACACAAAGTAGTAAGATGACTCAATAACTAAGCAATCAATGAAGTGCTCATGAATATTCTTCATTGCAACCGGGGAAAGAATGTCATCTAACAGGAGGGTGATATTTCCCAAGGTATTTTTCTTTAATCCAAATGGTATGAATCTATGACATGCGAATAAATGAGTTGAATTCGATCATGGTAGAAGTTCTTGATTAACGATCATTAATGTATATCATTAACATACGCGGGGATTCCACCAATGATGATGATGGAAGCCAATATACCGAGTACAATCTACAAAGTGTGATTAAAGGAGTTGATGTCGAACACTCATATAATCATTAGACAAGAGCCAATGGTGTAAACCCACTATCTAAATGCAAGGCGACCTGCCACTGATGTCTGCAAGTCCCAAGGTACTAATGGGTTTCTAGATTTCAATCCTGGATAATGAGTTGGATTTGATAGGGTGAAATCCGTTGAAGAGGGGCCTTGATATATCCCCCATCAATCGACACAAAACATGTAAAGATAGATGGCTTGAAAATCATATTGGAGCACAACTGACACAAGGATCGCTAGGAAAGGGGAGGAAATGGACTGTAGCTGGTTGACACAGAGAAACTTCCCTTGAACAAGTATGCACAAAAAATGGCTTGAATCAACATCATTAACTCATATGAATACCATAATAACTGGTCATGGATTGATGAGTGGAATGTGACACAATGATGGGAATGGTGGTTGATGAGAGAGAATGGATGACTTGAATGTTATATATGATGATAGATTATGTGAATTTTCTAAGTGGACTCGAATGTTATATATGATGATAGAATACATGAATTTTATAAGGGAGACTTGAAGTAGTAATGACTACCAGATAATGAAGATAACAATATGGAAAAACCCTTTAAACATTATTCACCGTGATTGGCGAGTACCTCTTTCTAGTTTTATGAGCTTGAGGAGGATAACAAATGATCGATATAGCTCATCTTATGATGAGTACCTCAACATATTTTTAATGAACCTGAAGAAGGAGGGTTTGGTCCCATGTGTGGGTCCTTCAATGTAAATTTTAATGAGCCCAAAGAAGGTAAAATCGATGGTCTTTTCATGTTTATAGACTCTAAAAAGATTCGATAAAAAGGACTCCACAATGAACTTTTTCGTAAAGTTATTCTCTAGGGTCTGAAAAAGTATAAAATAGTACCTAGGAGAACTCTCCCAAACATAATGGATAGGGCATTCCTTTTTCATAAATAGTCTGATGAGACTGAAAAAGAGATAAACTACCACTCAATAGAAGTGATTTCTAATTCACTTTAACGAGCGTGAAGGACAACAAGATCTCTCGACAACATTTTCATTTTTTAACGAGTTTGAAAAGAGCTTAAATATTTCTCCATGATGAGGTCATTTTTCGTAATTAGTCCAACCTTTTAACGAGTGTGAAAGGAAACAAGCTCACTCAACAATATTTTCATCTTTAGAGAGTCTGAAAAGAGCATAAAGGAGACTCCAAAAAGTTCCTTTTTTTATAGCTTTTATGAGTCCAAAAAAGAGATAAAATTATACTGAGTAACCTATTCCCATGTATTAACAAGAATGAGAAAGAAAAAAGACCAAGCGCGGTAACCTATTCTCATGTATTTACGAGCAAGAGAAAGAATAAACACTAAGCTCGTGATTGGTTTCATTTTTACCCAGGCTTGAAACAAAGTAAAACTATGCTTGGGTAGGTTTCATTTTTTTTGCGAGCTTGAAACTAGAAAACTAATTGTGCTTGACACTTCCGAATGGAAAGTCCAAAGGTTGATGGTTGGTGTTTTTACCCCAGCTTGTGAAGCTATTGGATTAAATCCAGAAAGGTGATCAAAGGTTGGATACATGATCCCCAAGCTTCGGTTCATCCACTGTTTCTTCTCCTATCATCGGTTTTTGTACCCAATAGACCTATGGTTACTAATAGGAAAAATTTTCATCAGAGAGGGAGGAAGAAAAAGGATCAACTGACCATGGTGGATAGAATGAATGTTAAGCTACGAGTTGTAATGGAAGACTCGACTCAATGGGGGAAGCATTTGTTTCATTTTTTAACGAGCTTGACATAGGAAAAGAACTATGGTCATAAGGTTCTGTTTCATTTTTTAACGAGATTGGCACAGGAAAATAACTATGTTCGTTGTTGGGTGGGATCCTCAGTCCTTTGTTTCATTTTTTAACGAGCTTGACACAAAAATGGGAACCATTCTTGTTGTTGTCATCTTGATCATGACTTCCAATAGGATAATACTTCGAAAGGAATACATGTCAAGGGACAAACCTCGATCATGGCTTCCAAGAGATCTTCACAATACAGAAGAACAACAATCTGGAAGGAATAGATGTGGAGGGGTGTGACAGGGGTAGGGATATCATGCTCTAAAATCCCTATCAAAGATATCTCCATATCAACTACTAGATCTAATTCAGAAGAAGGGAGAGATTCCTTCTCATTCAGAGTTGAATGCATGGGACAGGTTGCCACATAATTGACCTACGACGGGGTGGATGACGTTGGCATATAAGTACAATTCAGGGAAGACTAATGGTTGACCATCATATGAGGGCCAATGAATGAAATTTGATCAATGGTCACTGTGTCCATTATGAGGAAAAGACATCACTCTAAAGAGTGTGGACACAAAATATTTTATGGCATAAACATAGTCTCTCTCGAGGAGAAAATTAAATTCCAAGGGGTCATGGACTACCATCACATCAATTTAGACCATTTTTCCCCCAAAGTAGTAGAAAACTAAGGAAGGATCCCTAAATATTTGTTAACCCTTTTGTTAAAAGCCAATAGATTCTGAATCACTGGCGCAAGATGAGGTGAACCAAGAACTTTCCAAGAATTCAATGATAGGATGACAACATAGGTTCCTTCATCTATTATACTGTTAGGAATATGCCTACCACAAAATTTGATAGAAATTTAGAAAGTTGCGTAAGAAGGAAGACAAGGTTCTATTAGAGCATTCCAATCAATGGTAATCACATTTCTTGGAGGGGGTGTCATTGGAATGGGTAGAATGCCCCCTTGTCCAGAGGAATCTGCAGTGACAATAAATACCTGAGATACATACTCACTTTTCAAAGGAGGAGTGGGATCGACTGATGAGGATATCAAATCGACCACTTGATGGACTAGATCAACTGAGGAGGTACTCATATCGATCATTGGGCTATTGACTGATGACAGAATAAAATCGACCACTTTATCAACTGGGTCAACAGAGGATGAAACCAAATTGACCACTTGATCAACTAGAGTAATAGAGGAAGGAACCAGATTGACTAGTTCATCAACTAATGGAGGGTTGGGAGAGAGTTTATAGTAACCTGTTGGAATTTGTTGTTGAACATCAACAATATTTTTCAAAAAAAATGAAGCTTCATCCATACATGGACAAAGGTAGGTGCGGTTCATCTCCTTACATAACAAGCAAGGAAATTTGACTTTACCCTTCTTATTTCTAACCAGATTACTAGTTGATGGGTTGTCACCAACATGATCTGCAGTAGCTAATGATGTGGATTGAGAAGAAGCCTGAGACCACACTTCTACGACCTTGGGAATACTAGGGAAATCCTTTACTAGGGAAATACTTCTTTTTAGACTTGATGACACCATCAACACTCCAAGCATGATGCCCAGAGGCTGGTTGATTTCTTCCAACACATCCTGCAATGTTTGGAATATTTTCCTCTTTCTTACTATTCTTCTTCTTCCTCCTCTATATCTTCTTCTTATTATCCACCTGGTTACTAACTATAGATATTTTACTAGGCAAAGAGGAAGAACGAGAAGGAGACCCTAAGGGAGAATAAGGTGGAGGATTGACATGAGGTTGAGGATCTCGAGGTGGATTTTTTAGATATGAAGCATCAGAAGCATTGACATTCACTGGAGTGGAAAATAACCAAACCGGTAACCCAATCGTGAGACCAGGAAAATTCAAACTGGCGATGTAAGGTGGAACAACATGTCCCACCAAAGGAGAAACAAATGGCATCCCTGGAAAAGGGATTCCTTTGTTGGTATTCCCATGAACTGACACCATAGATACAGACTCAACGCTAAGGTCCACTAGGAAAACAAACAACACGCACTAGAAAATCTAGGAAGCAAAACAAAGAAACCAATAAATTATCACAATGAACATACTAGTTGTTGATGAAATACAACATCGCGGGAACACGTGAGAAGGGGATGGAATGAGTGGGTGGATTTTTAGATATACTTCACACAAACCTAGGATTTATTTTTCCTAAAGTTTTCTAATCCATATTATTTTCAACACGGAATGAGAGTGGATATATAATAAAGAAATGTACAAAGATATCTTGGATATCCAATAATATAATCAAAATGTATTAGAGATGCAACAATAAACACAGAGATATAGTAATAAGCAATTTTCTATTAATGAGCGAAAATGTACAAAGACTGTAAAAATAAAGAGTGAAAGACTCACTAGAATGGTGGTGTCTTATCTTTGAGAAGAGATGTGTCCTCTACTCGCATTCAAAACATGATTTTACAATGAGGCTCCAAAACCCTTTTTATAATAAAGAAAATCCAAAACCCTAAACCCGGAAGATGAAAATCCAACAGTTTTGTGGACCCCGTTTTAGGTAGATTGGTGTATCAGCTTCCCGGGGGTGTAACTTTGGCATACAATCTCTGTTTGGGGTGCATGATAGCTCGTTGGAAAGGCATCACCGAGGAGATTAGTTTTGGGGGATCAATTGGAGACTTTGGATATAATTGGTAATATCTATCCCAAAAAACCTTCATTTAGGCCGTCAACATGGCCTTAGAAGTAAAAAACTGCTAAAAATAGTAAATTAACAAAATTTCCAAAAAAATGTTTTGAGCTAGTTGGAAAAGCTGGGTGGCCACCGATATCCACCTGGATAAATCCTACTTCCTTATGAAGTAATGGTATCTATTGCGTTGAGTGCCCAGGCGAGAGGGAAAAACGTTTGTTGAATCTACCTCTTGATGAGTTGCTTGCCTTGATGGAGAAGTTACATTTCTTAGCTTGTTGAAGGTTGTCGCGAACCTGTGGCTAGAAGGGTTAGACCTTTTTAACTAGTATGGCTACATGATATGCCTGTGTGTGGAAGGAATCTTTACACTTTGTTGCAATCTTGTCAACCTGCTTCTGTTGGATAGAAGGTGCTTGGACTGAAGCTGTTGTGGTGTTCTTCTATTCACGCTTTGAAAAGACTGTGAAGAAGCTGAATTTTGTAGTATGAGATACTACCTTGCGACACTTTTTAGGTGGGAAAATAGTCAAAATTACCTCTAGTATCCTATAGATATGACCCCCAAGAGTAACAATGACACTACGCGGTCGAGACTCATAAATAACATGATTCTTCCACATATATTGATCGCCCAAGAGAACATCACAGACATCCAGGTGGGAAATATCACCTAATAGCTCTTCCTTGAAGGGTTGGATGTCATATGACAATCAAAACTACTAGCTGACATGAATATATCATCCCTGGCGAAGCCAGACGATGTTGTATGGCTGCAAGTGTGGTTTTGTTGACAATCACAATTGTTTGACAACCTTTGCTGAGATGAGGTTCTTATGGCTTCCTATATGAACAATAAAATGCAGCGGGGTTCCCTTCACCCACATCTATGAATGAAGAATGTGCTCCCCCTCTTTAGAATCTGTTGATTCTTCTGGTTGAATTTTTGCGGTCGCAACAATAGCAGTGGGATTTGTGTTGATGATCTGTCTTCTATCAGTATTTTCAGAATCAAATTCTGAATCAGGGTTCGACTCCTTGTCTTTTATCTCAGACACCAATGACTGTTTTGAGTGACATTCATTGGTCTTGTGCAAGGGGATTTTGTGGAAATCACACCATTTTCCAGTGTCCTTCTTAGTCTTTCTGTGACCCTTCTTTTCTTGTGGCTTGGACCAGTTTTTAGAATGTTGTTTGTTAGAGCCATCTTTATCATACATTGGTTTTTGCGGATTTGCAAACTCGAAATCCCATTTGTTATGGTGCTTAAACTTCTACTCGATTTTAATAACATATCGATAAGCAGAACCGAGTGATGAGATGTCCATAAAATCCATTTCGGTTTGGATGTATCTATGTAGATCCCCACGGTATTTCAGAACCAGATGTCATTCAGAGTCTTTGATACCCAGATTGGTGCGCAAGGTATGGAAGGTATTTTTGAACTTTGGAACTTCTTGGCCCCTTTCTTGCTGTAGTGTGGTCCATCTCATGTATTGGTCCTCATAGTTTCCAATAGGGCAATATTGTTCCTTTACCACATCCACAAAAAAATGCCAAGTGTTATCGACCCCATATATTCCAGAATCCTCTGTGGAAATTTTCTCCCAGTAATTTTCCCACCAATGTTTGACATGGGTGAGATCCTTAAGGAGTGTGAAGGTGATATTATCCCTGTCAGAGATATTATGAAAAAAGAAATAACCTTCTAGCAGATTTAACCATTTTTCTAAGGCATCTGCATCTATCCGTCCTTCAAATATGGGAATATCAAAATTAACTTGTACCTTGAAAGGAGAGGTTCTTCCAAAGTGGTCATTTGATGAAGACACACCTGTTGTTATTGGCAGGTGTTGAAGGACGTGGGAAAAATTATCCATCATTTCATCCCTCTGTCACGTGAGAACTTTCTCAAGCAACAAATTAATAGAATCGTCTACTTTGTCATTTTTCTTTTATTTTGCCAAGGAGGGTTTCTTGGAGGTGTGAGAGAGATTGTATTCAAAAGAGACAATATTGAGACCCAACTTTCTATACTCGGACCTCGTCGGGGACATGCACTGAAAAACGTCAAGAGCAACCTGTTTTGATACCACTAATCCAGATTATTTTTAGCACGAAATGAGAGCGGAGATATAATAAAGAAATGTACAAAGATATATCAGATATCCAATAATATAATAGAAATGTATCATAGATGCAACCATAAACACATAGATACAGTAATACACAATTTTCTATTAATGAGCAAAAATATACAAAGACTGTAAAAATACAGAGTGAAAGACTCGCTAGAATGGTGGTAGCTTATTTCTGAGAAGAGATGTGTCTGCTACTCGCATTCAGAAGAAGATGATTTTACAATGAGGCTCCAAAGGACTTTTTATCATAAATAAAATCCAAAACCTTAACACCGGAAGATGAAAATCCAACAGTTTTGTGAACCCCGTTTTGGGTAGTTTGGTGTATCAACTTCCCGAGGGCGTAACTTTGGCATACGATCTCCATTTGGGGCACACGATAGCTCGTTGGAAATGTATCATAAAGGATATTCATTTTGGGGGATCAATAAAATACTTTAGCTATCATTGAGATTCATTTAGGCCCTCAAAATGGCCCCGAAAGTTAAAAACTGCTAAAAATAGTAAATTACCAAAATTGCCAGAAAACGTTTTGAGCCAGTTGGAAAAGGTGGGTGGCCACCAATATCCACCTTGATAATTTTCCCTATTTTTATTAGTCATGATTTATTCTCCTATATTTTAGGAAGAATATTCCTCCAGGAGAATATTCTCTTAAGTTCACACTTTAGTTTGATCAATTGAGTGGAGTCTGGATGCCACATTAGGATTATCGCCATGCAACATTGGGATCATCACCAGATAATGTAAATTTTCCTTGGGATCATCACAAAACTATCTCATTACTCATGATTCCCTGATCTCCTCCTCACTTCACTCTTCTTCAGTAAGTTAATTGAGGACTAAGAGACTAGTTAACTCAGACTAGGTGGGAGTCCACTCCCGTAACTGCCTGAGAGACTAGACTAGGTGGAACTTTACTCCTATAACTATTGGTGTGTGTCTATATCACTCTATACCACCACTATGGGGAATTGGCTTCTCCTCCAGTGCACATTAGTTGAGTTATACAAAGTATATCATGTGTAAATTATCATTCATTCATTTGGTTAATGAGAATTCTTCCATTCTTTCTCTTCTGGTTCTCTTTTATCATATTTTATCTGCAATTGTATATGTAAATTCCTAGATAGATATATTATGTGTAGGTTCAACACGTTTACATGGTATCAGAGTCGACAGACTGCTAGGGAAAATACACACCAAATTATTTTTGCAGGTATCGAAGATTCAAGACAACGGAAAAATGGAATTTCCAAAATAATTCATTCTTACACCGTACAATTTATTTGTGATGCAGGAGCATCATAAGAAAGCCAGAAAAGCAAGCACAAAAGAGGAGGACAACTTGAAATGCATCAACGCACATTTTATGAATGTTTTGAATTTGAATGATAAAACATTTAATGTAATATCTAGAAGGATGTATTTGCATTTATGTTTTGCAGATTGTAAACAGATCTTGAGTGTTTCTCTCATCTATCAGTTATAGAGGCATTTAATTGTAATGAATGTAAATTAGGTAGATTTTAATTTCAATTACATAGCTAGAGATGTAGAAGGGAAAACTCTAGAAACCTCACTCGCATGTATTGTATTGAAAGGGAGAAGAATTATTCTCATAGTAATTGTAAGTTGTAAAGCAGTAGAACAAGAATATAGAACAATAGAAGAACAAATATTGTAGAGTTAGTATGAACATATAGCTTTTTCTAAAGAACCCATGTACAAATGCACTTGGATTAATATAAAGAAGCTTTGATGCAATCTCATGGTGTTTTTTTTATGAATTCTGTTACATATTTTGAATGGTATGTTACAATTGATTTCAGTGTCTGTTATGTATTTTATTTCAATGTTGTGTATGCTATTGATTTCATGTTGAATATATGAAGTTTGAGAGAGGAGAAGTATAAGTGTCAATTGTTTTTCTTCTTGAGAAATCCTGCAAGGAGTGCAATGAGAGTCTGCAAGGAGTGTGTCGACGAGTTATGAGTTTTAACTCAGAAAATCTGAAGAGGGATACCATTGTTATTATACCCACAGAACTGTAGGTGTGGCACAGAGTCATACAAGGTGTGCGCAGGCTGGTTGAAGTCTTAGACTTCATCAACCAAGGAGAAAGGTTGAAGAACTACTGTTGCAGGGAAGTGCACAGGGTGGGAGACTTTAAGTAACCAGAGGTTATTGCGAATGTCGCAAGGAGTGCACGCAAGAACCCTTTTTACGCCTTGAATCCATAGCAAATGTCAAGCTCAAGAAGGATAGAGAATTGAGAGAATTTAAAGGAAGGACGAGGTCTGAAATTACCTCGTAGAGAAACAAGCTCAGGAAGAAAGATGCAAAAGTAGTTGGGCAGGAGTCTTTGAGAAGTCTGAAAAGACGGTTGAAATTATCAGAGGGAGAATCGTCGAAGTTTTGTGGACCGTTGGATCTTGTAGACTAGTAGGAGGGTTAAGGCTAAGTGTCTTTCAACACTCATAAGCTCAAGAGGAGTAGTGGTTGTTAGATACGGGTCAACGAGAGTCGTTGATATCATGCTCGAATTTCATCGTTTTGGAATTCGGGGCGTGGAAGAAGTTGTGACTTGGAGTCGAGAGTTCTAAACTCCCGATTCATGAAGTCCCAATAGAATCGGGATCGTCAGATCACTGGAAGATCAGAGATATTGATCTATGGTGAGGATTTGATGCAATTTTGGCTATCGGGTGAACGGAGTTGTGGCATTGAAATTCGTCAATACGTGAAATACCAAGGTGCCGAACATTTGGGCCCCAAACCACAGTTAAGGGCCACATCAGGAAAATTTAAGGGGAGTCAAAGATACATTCACCCTTTTTGGGGTTTCATGGATTGAAGGATTTAGATTAGCTCACATCAGGGATCGCAGAGTCACGAAACCCAAAACATCGTTTCGACAAAGGTCATGGTCACGTCAGCTGGTCATGTGGGTAAGTGTTGGCTCTTAGTGCTTATTCACACAGGATTAACTCCCTAAAAGGATACGTGGAAACAATTGTGTGTGTTGGAGATTCCTGCGGGGAATCAAAGGGTCAGTTATACTCAAGGAGGATATTTAGAACGATCCTTAGACTGGGAGGTCATGCAGAACCTGCTGAGGTAGGGGTGTTGCATCAGGTGGTATCAAAGCTTGCAATCATTTTTTTTTGTAAGAAGGAGGAAGACAGGAGGCAAGTTGTGATTTGAATTCTACGTGGAACAGATTTAAACAATGTCGCCCAAAAGACATCAAGATAGACCAATGCTTGATCGAGCTGTGGAAAGGGAAATGAGAGAACTCCGTGCTCGATTAGATGCTATGGAAACAACACATAAATGAATAGTTGATGTTGGAGATGTCAGTGAAGCCAAAAGAGAAAATTAGGCTGGAGATGGAGAAGAAGTTGTATTCGAATATGCTGCAGAAGAATGTCTATTCAGAGTTGTTTCAAGAATAGGTGCCAGAGCAAAAATGGACATCCCGATGTATGAAGGAAACTTAGACGTTGAAGAGCTGCTAGATTGGTTTAGAGCTCTGGACAAGTACTTTGAATATGAGGATGTCGAGGAAGATAAGAAAGTCAAACATGTTGTCACTAGACTTAAAGGGCATGCAACACTGTGGTGGGATGAACTACAAGCTGACAGGTGTTGCAAAGGAAAGAAAAAAATAAAAAACTAGGATAGGATGATCGCCAAGATGAAGGACAAGTTTATACCCAGAGACTACCAAATTAATTTGTTTCTAAGAATGAAGAATTTGAGATTGAAAGGGATGATAGTGAAGGAATACACTGAGGAATTTTACTGACTTAACATAAGAGCCGGTCATCATGAGAGTTGTTATCACACAGTTTATAACAAGGATAAAAGACTTGAGGTTTGAAGGCCAAACTAGCATAACAGGAACCAATCCCACCCAATGTCACCATAATGGGACAATTCTTTCTCTTTAGAGAGGTGAGGCCTAGGGGAGACGTTCCCGATGACTTGGGGTCTTGAGAAGGAAATATGAATAAAAGACAAGGATAGATTCCCCCATCACAAGTCACCACTAAGCAAATAGTCCTGGATAAACAACCAATGATAAAGTAAAACCCCCAAAGATATATATGCCTGAGACAAAGCAACAACAAACGATATATGCAAGCTAATTCAATGGGTTAGTACTTCATATAAATGGATGACTATCTGATGAACATATAAGCAATTTTAGCAATAAATATTGACGAAGTCAATGTTTATAAATAGCAATGAAAAATTGTCACTTCACCAATAAATACTGGAACAATATGTCATTCAATGTAACCAATCAACACTTCATTCAATCTATGACTTTAATCACCATTCAATTTGCTTATAAAGTAAAATGTTTATTGCACAAATGATATAATAGCCAAGGGTGATGACAGCAACAGGTTAGTTAGGTTAGTTATTAGGATAGGGTTAGTTAGGTTAGGGTTTGATTCAAAGTGTTGATATTTGTTTTTGATAAAGGTCACTTCGACGCATGAGGTTTCTTTAGATCAGTGCCTTATAGTTAATGGAGTCAAATACTGGAAGAGGCAAGAGCTGAAGGAGGCAAATGTAAGTAGGTCAAGGACTAGAAGGAAAGGATTTGGAGTGTTTCTAGAGCAAGCCCCCAAATTCAAAACCCTATGGGAGAGAGGATCACCTTGGTGTAGGTAAACTAGGCCTCAGTGTTCTCTCCTCCTTCCTTAACTCAAAGGAAAAAATGACTAGCTGAAAGATAAAGCATAAAACCAAGACTAGAGGGTTTGATGAAGCAAGGTGTTGCTACAGTAAGGCCTTTTCAGCAAACCCTAGAGAAAATCAGCCCTAAGTGTAGTAGACCTATTCTTAAGGCATCTCTCTTCTCAGCTAATAGGAAGTACGACTGGAAATAAATGAAGAGGTGAATGGAGTGTAGAAATGACTAGGCTCTCTCCTTCTTCAAATGGCTGAAAACTTTCTCTCAATGGGGACATGAGACAAGGACCTACTTGTGTGCTTCTCACCTAGGGGTTTGTTCAGCAAAATCATAAACATATGCAAGAAATTAAATTACAACCATTCATTCAAGAAGTTTTGCAGAAAAATACTTACAATTCACCAAGAAGAAGCAATGCAAACCCTAGTTGTAACACCTTCCATTAAGGGAAAAGCCAAAATATGCCAAAATAGTCCTCCTTCAACAAGTGCGCATCACTAAATCAGCCAATATCCCAAGACAGGGCGCAAATTCCAGACCTCCTTATGGAGTGAGTAAGTTGTGATTCAAAAAATGAGGCTAAAAATCCCTCATTTATACAGTACCATGACCTAATTTTACATTTTAGGTCATGTAAAAGGCCGACAAGGCCAAAATAAAAAATAATATTGTTTTTAAATTAAATTTTCAAATTAAAACCCTAATCAAGCTGAAAGGAAGTAGTAAGCCCCTTTAAGGGAGACGTCGACCCCTTCTAGGGTAAATGGGGCATCCTAGAGCAAAAAGTTAGCCCTCCTTGGGCTTCTCCAACCTGCCACACGTGCCAATGGTACCTAGTCTACCTCCCAAGACGTCCATGATGTTGGATGGAATCATGGTCAATATGGTGATGTCCTAGGCCTTCCAAGGCCAACGTTCCACTGGAAAAGGGCCACCCCCCTGGGTCAAGCTCTGTCTGGGTGCCTCTAGTGGAACATCCTCCTCTTCTTCGGTGCAAAGCCCCTAATACATATCTATCATGTCTCTGCCCCCTGATGGGGTCTCAACATCCACCTGATGGGCTCTTCAGCCCCATGGAGGTCTGAACTGATCATATCCCGATGTGTACCGGTCCAAAATGGTACATGTCCATTGGGCATGGTTTTTCACATCAAAAGCTATGCCCTCCATGGGATCATCAGTCATAAGGATCATAACAATGTCAATCATGCTTCACCATCAATATTATTAAACATATGCATAAAATCCCTAATACATCAATTAACAACTCAAAGACGTTACACAAGCCTACAATACAAGTCTGGAGAAAAGGACAAGGCATCCTATTGGGCTAGTGTCCACAGAAGAAGGAAAGTTCCTCGAAGAGACCTCATCCAAGCCATGTAAGTGGGTGATGTGGTTAGGGGATGCCCAAAGATGTGAGTGCAGTGAGGGCCAAGGACGCAAAAATGTTACCTGTGGGTGCCCTTGTAGAAGACGAGTTGTACCTGTCATGGATGCATTTTTTCCAAGCCCATTCTTGCCTTTTATTCCTCATTCTTTTAATATTTTATCTTTTATTTCTTTTTTTCAAGAGCTAATCAGGGGACATTGCCCTGCCGTGGTCACCAGTGGTGATAGCGTTAACCACAAGTATTTTCACATAAATGAAAAGGCTGACTCGTGATGAGACCCCCTTTCCCTTGGCCATGCAACCAAAATTCACTGTCCTAGAGTGGTGACCAGTTAATGGAAATTCCATACTGTTAGATACCCATGGACCTAATAGGTTGGATCATGATGAGACCCCCTATCCTCTCGTTAGGCCTTGTTTTATTATTTTTCGAGGCCCTCTTGTTTCTCGCTGAGAAGATTTTTATTGCTTTCTCGGGGATCCCTAAACGAAGCATATGTTGGATCATGATGAGACCCCCTATCCTCTCATTAGGCCTTGTTTTATTATTTTTTGAGGCCCTCTTATTTCTCGCTGAGAAGATTTTTATTACTTTCTCGGGGATCCCTGAACGAAGCATATGTTGGATCATGTTGTCATTGATGCCAATGGTTTGTCATTGATGCCAATGGATTGATTATTTGGGAGATTGTTGGATCATATGTCATTGATGTAAATGATTTGGTTCGATTGATGTCTTTGATCAATGTCAAGTAATTGATTGATATGATGCCCTTGATGAGAATGATATATGTCCAAGTGGAAACCAATTGATGAAGATGGATCAATGAGTTGTCATTGATACATGCTGCAGTGGTGAATTGATGCAAAGATGAATCATTATTGTCTTATCATTGTTGATAAGGTGCACAAATGGATGAACTCCAAAGTGGTCCCCTTATGGTGAAATCCCTCACGGGAAGATGCCTTACGGATTGAGTTATCCTAGGAGAACGGTTGGAGGACCCATGCTTGTATGTGGAATAATGAGATTAAGATCAATGAATTTTTTGGTGAAACTATCATAGATGGATGGTGTTTGTCATGCCATTTCCGATGGTATGTGGAATGTCACATAACTCCTCACGGTTTGAGAGTTATGGTCTTATGAAGTTGGAGGACCCCCATATGATGGCTTGAAGCCCAAAAAGGTCAAAGAAGTAAAAGTGCTTGAAAAGAAGAAATCATTATTTAAATGATAAAGTAAAGTGACAAAATCAATATGGATTGTTTAAATGATAAAGAAAAGTGACAAAATCAACAAGGAATATTTAAATGATAAAGCATTGGAGAACTTTCTATTCATGGAAAGTGGTTAACCCTAAAATAAGGAAAATGGGATAAGTGACCTAGAAATGGGTTAAGTAACCCAAAAATGGGTTAAGTGACCTAGAAGATGAAAGTATAAATAAGAAGCTAGGATCTCTTGTAAAATGTACATTTTGGTGAGAATCCTTTGTGGATTAATGGAGAGCTTCTTGTGAATATCTTGTGGAGTATTGATGGAGAGCTTCTTGTAAGAGCATCCTATTGATGTGGATCTCTTGAGCATGATTGAAGATCTATTTTGAGGAAGAGAGCAAGAGGAGGATCTCATGGACGCATCAAAGTTTCGGCAATATCGGAGATCTTGACGGCAAAAGTCTCGGAGTCATAGAAAACCCTATTTTTTGATGTACAAGCGGGTTGTCTGTGTATAGGGTGCATGTACACACGGGCTGGCTGTGTATAGGGTGAGTGTACATGCGGGCTGACTATGTACAGGGAGCGTGGACTGAATAAAATCATGGAGATTTTTGTTTGAGCTGGTGCCAAGCTCTTGGATGATTAGGTAGGTTCCAGATCTACATTCTATGGCCTCAGATCTATCACTCGGACACTGGTATGGTTACATTATTGTCTTGATAGATGCTATTGTTTGATATGTTGTGAATGCTTAGGGCATTCTTGGTATGGCTTCTATGATGTGGTTCAGTTTGTTTGATTTGGCTGATGGAGTGAGAAGCACTCTTGTGATTCAATAGTGACATGATTGCTATGTTATACTTGTTGTTTATACATGATTGAGATAGCATTCATATTGATTTGATGTGGAGCATGAGCAAGCTATTGGAGAGCTTGGATGTGTTGTAACTGGCTGTGGGTCAATTTGGACAGTGGAAGACAGAAGAGAAAGTGATTGCAGGTTGCAGAGGATCTGAGCATGTGAAGCAAAGCAGAACCCTAAGTGTTCAAGAGCAGACGCTTGTTGCATTATACATTGGCCGCGTTCACACGCGGGCGGTAGTGAGCCAGAGCGTGTTCACACGCGGGCTGCACTACTGACAGGTTGTGTACCTGCTGACTGATTGATATCCCTTGAGGATTGTTGCCTCATCTCAGTTGATGCTGAGGGTGTAAGATGAGTCTTGCATATAGAGCTGGTGCTCTTATAGAGTTGTACTCTATTCAGTTGTTGCTGATAAACCCAAGGATTGTAGTCTGTAATAAAAAGAAAATTGTACATACTTCTTGTGTTCTTTGTGTCCATTGTGGTGATGACTTGTTGATGATATATTGTTGATAATTGCCTACATCTAACTGGTTATAAATGGCAGCAATGGGTAATGAATAAATGTTGAATGCTAATTGATGAGTTTTTGTGCAAGAGGGAAGTTTTGAGAAAAAGAGCCCCACACTCATTCACCCCCCCCTCTAAGTGTGGTAGGTGTG
>JZKD02S1673513.1:312488-327241 GCA_000966675.3 Picea glauca | reverse complement strand
TAATACATGAATGAAAAATGCCTACTTACCTATACTTACCTATGAAGTCAGCTTCCTCCACCTTTGTGGGGTTTGAGGAGGCGTTCCTTGATCGATAATGGGTGCCTTCTTCCTTCCAAAGTGGACAAATAGTAGGAGTCATCAACTGATTCTCATCCAACTTTGAAAGGTCTGAGCCATGATTGAGTGCTTCCTTTGAAATTAGTTGGCTCTCCCTTCTAGGTATCCCACATCCATACTACATCTCCTTCCTTGTACTTCCTGATCTTGTACTTGGTTGTCCCTTGGAAAACCCTGGTGTATTGTTCAGAGGGAGGAGGGTGGGCTTCTGCTATAAATACCCCTTGTTGGGATGGATGAGTCTGTACATCATCTTTTCATCTTTGTAGTATTTTCATAGTCACGGTTTCCTTGTCTTTGAATTCATCTAGGAGTTGTTGGTATTCCTCCTTTTTGGTCCATTTAATCTAATCAAAATCTTCTTCTGTTGTGAAAGGCATATTTTCAGGAGAATACTTATGAAGAGATTGTATGATCTCATCATGCATCTTGTCATTTTTGACGGGGCGATTAGCTTCTTGCACATGGGTTTCAGTTACATGCTCATTTACGAGACAAACTATCATTCCATCTTTCAAAGGTAATTCTATAAAAGAGAGGTCCATCTCAAGGGTGTCACCCAAAAGTGATGCAAACTTCCTAGACAACAACATTCCACACACATCTGGGACGTCTACTATCACGAGGTCAATGTGGATTAATTTCTCCAGACACTCTTTAAGGAAAATTTCCACATTCTCAACTACTCCATGTGTGGGTATGGCTTTATATTCGAAGCCACAAACATTCCTGTAAGGGTGTGTGACTTTTAACCCTAATTGTTGCATGACTTTAAAGGGCATTATGCTGGCACCTGCCCCTGTGTCCAACATGAAGTTGTTGAGGATCTTGTTTTTCATTATTAAAGTCATGAAGAAGGGATGATTCTCACCGTATTGGATCCTGAAGTGATCGACTTGCAACATGATAGGGGGGTCCATGGGTCCATTTGATCCTTGAAAGAAATTGTCAAAACTCTCTTTGACAGATGGCACCTTAATGATTTCTTTCAGGGGAATGGTTAAATGCATCTTGGATAGTGCCCCTTCAAAGTCAAAATTTAAGTCAACCCTTTCAGTCTTGGATGATTTAGGAAGGAGCACATCCAAGGATGGGGGTTTTGTTTGTTCAACGGTAGGTTGGCTCAGTTTCTTTCATCTATACACCTAGAACTCTTGTTTCTTCAATTTTTCTTTTGATTCCTGGTCTAGGTTGTTTATTACCGCCATTATAGCTTTCCTGGCCACTTCTCTTATGGCCTCTTGATGTTCTTCAATCCTGAAATTTATCTGAGCGCTTTGCATGAGATGGCCTATATTGTTCACTTGTTGATGGCCATTGTCATTGTAAGGACATTCATGCTCCTAATGTGCTTCACTGCATTCGAGGCACCAAGGGTTTTCATCGACAATGTTTGTAGGGGCTAAGGTGTTTGGAACTTCTTTCTCATTCTTTGGATTATAAAATTGGTTCCCCTTTTGAAATTGCTCTTTGTACGGGACCCTAGGTGCTTGGCTTTAGGATCTTTCTAGGTTGATAATCCTACTCACCATTTGTTCTTGATTCTTCATGATACCATCCATAGAGGCTTGCAACTTGGCCATACTAGCACAAAGATCTGAGGTAGCCTCATCATTCTGGACCAACTTAGGTTTGGTGTCCATTTTCACCCTTGGATTTGCGAAAGGATCAATCTTAGATGAGAGGAGGTTAGCCTCAATTCTAGTAGTGAGAACTTGGGCTTCTTGAATTGACTGGGGGTTTTTATCCTTGAGGAGATACCCTAATTGGCCATTGAATGAATTGGTGTAGATATGGAGAAGATAATCATTTTTTGGATGATGGCTAGCAGGGATCTTTTGCAGCAAGATCTCAAACCTAGTATGGAACTCCCAAATAGACTCATTTTCATGTTTCCAAAGGGTATTTAGTCAGGTAAGGAGCATTTTAGGATCTTCTTTGATGCTCCACCTTTTGAGAAAAAATTCTTCTAGTCTGTCCATGGTTTTAATGCTATCATCAGGAAGGATCAGGTACCAACGCCTTGAAGCATCATAGAGGGTAGCGGAGAACAAGTTCATGACTAAATATTCAGCATCATCACTAATGGGATGAAGCTAAAAAAATGCCCAAAAGTTGTTCATGTGCTCTTCGGCAATGATTGCATCAGTACCGGTAAATTTAGGCAACCGCTTCTCATACTTGGGTGGCATTTGCCTAGGATTGCCTAGTATGGCTGACATGTCTAGTGGTTTGAAAAGGGTAGATGACCATTGTCTTTGATTGTTGGCTGGGTTCGTTGTAGTGGTCTCAGAACTAGACATGGTTTTCAAAGGAAAACTCTTTTTGAAAAGCAATTTTACAACAGGAGAGTTTTTGGGAGGCTTCCTTCTGAAAGATAAAGGAGGATTATTGAACCTATTATTAGTTTTTGGAGTCGCCAGATAGTTTACTTGAAACTACCAAAGAAAAAGGGAAAACACCCTAGTGGAGTTGCCAGGTAAGATTGTAAAATAAGGCTTCTAAAGGCAAGGCTTACCGGAAAGTGTCGTCTTGAGGAGAATTGACTCAGTGTTCCCCGGTAACGATGCCAAAATGTTATTGCACAGTTTGTAGCAAGGATAAAAGACTTTTCGTTTGAAGGCCAAACTAGCGTAACAGGAATCAATCCTACCCAATGTCACCACAATGGGATTTTTATTTCTCTTTAGGGAGGTGAGCCTCTCTCCCCTAGGGTTTTGACTTTGGGGCCTTACTCTAGCAACACTCCAAAGATTTTCCTTCTAGTACTTGACCTACTTAACTTTGCCTCCTCCAGCTCTTGCGTCTTCCACTATTTGAATCCATTAACCCTAACGCACTAATATAAAGAAACCTCATGCGTTGAAGTGACCTTTATCACAAACAACTCCCAACACTTTGAATCAAACCCTAACCTAACTAGCCCTAGACTAAGAACTAACCTAACTAACCTGTTGTTTCCGTCACCCTTGGCTATTATATCATTTGTGCAACAAACATCTTACTTTATAAGAAAATTGAAGGAAGTGTTGATTGGTTACATTGAATGTCATATTGTTCCAGTATTTATTTGTGAAGTGACAATTTTCATTACTATTTATAAACATTGACTTCATCAATATTTATTGCTAAAATTGCTTATATGTTCATCAGATAGTCATCCATTTATATGAAGTACTAACCCATTGAATTAGCTTGCATATATCATGTGTTCTTTCTTTGTCTCAGGCAGGTATATCTTTGGGGGTTTTACTTTATCATTGGTTGTTTATCCATGACTATCTTCTTGGTGGTGACTTGTGAGTGGGGAATCTATCCTTGTCTTTTAATCCTCTTTCCCTGTCAAAACCCCAGGTCACTAGGGACATCTCCCCTGGGCCTCACCTCCCTAAAGAGAAAGAACCATTCCATTGTGGTGACATTGGGTGGGATTGGTTCCTGTTACGCCAGTTTTGCCTTCAAACCTCAAGTCCTTTATCCTTTCTACAAACTGTGCGATAACAAGAGTGATGATGAAAAGGTTACCAGATATATGAATGGTATGAGATATGAAATTCAGGATGAGATGAGCATGGTGACGATTAGAAATGTGGAAGATGCTTATCAGATTTCTCTAAAGGCTGAAGAAAAATTAGCCCGAAAGAAAAGTCAAATGGGAAGAGGTAGAAGTCAGAGCAGAGGCAAAGAAATTGCCCAAGATAGAGCACAAAAAACCAAGGATGAAGGGAAGAAACCTCATACTCACCCAAAGAGAGGAGGAAGCTCACAGGGAAGACAATATGCCGATAGGACCACTTTTCCTCGAGCCAGAGGAAGAGGAAGAGGCAGAGGTGGTGAGATAAAGTGTTTTGTCTGTGGAAATATCAGACATAAGTCTTATGAATGTCCTAAGAGAAAATAAGATAAGGGAGGCGAAGCTCACATTTTAGAAGCGCAAAGGAGAAATGTTGTGGCAGAAGATGCAGAAGGAGGAAGATCCTTAATGATGAGGAAAATTCTCTTGAAGCCAGAGAAGTAGGCAGAAAATCTAGTCCAAAGAAATAGTTTGTTTAGAACTTCTTGCAAGACCAAGGATAGGGTATGCAAGGTAATAGTGGACAGTGGAAGTACAGATAATCTAGTATCCAAAGAAATGGTGGAGAAGCTAGAATTGGATACAATTTCACATCTGAGCCCATATAAAGTCTCGTGGTTTCAAAAGGGGCATCAGGTAACAGTCACTAAACAATGTTTAGCTGAATTTAAGATAGGGGGTTACAAATATGAAATCTTATGTGATGTTATTTCCATGGATTTCTGTCATCTTTTGTTGGGTAGACCATGGTAATATGACATCAATGTTGTTCACGATGGGAGAAAGAACACATACACCTTAGAGAAGAATGGTAGGACGCATATGTTGCTGCTAATTGAAGACAAGAAGGTGAAAGAAGAAACGAGAAATACTATACTTATCATGAGTGGGAAGGAACTTCTTGATGAAGTCAAGAAAGAATAAGGAATATAGTTTGCTATAGTGAGAAAACCCAGAGTCATTTTGACAAATACTTTGATAGATGATCTACCGGGGGAAATTTAGGAACTACTGGAGAATTTCGCTGATATAGTAGTGGATGATTTACCTTTTTCATTACCACCCATTAGGAGTATAGGCCATCACATTGACCTTATACCAGGAGCTAGTTTACCAAGCAAAGCAGTGTACATATTGACGCCACAGGATAATGAAGAGGTTGAGAAGCAAGTCTAGGATTTTATGGACAAAGGATTGGTTAGAGAAAGCTTTTGTCCATGCGATGTACCAACAGTGTTAAGTCCAAAGAAGGATGGTGGATGGAGCATGTGTACCGACTCAAGGGAGTTAAATAAAATCACCATCAGGTATAGATTTCCTTTACTCGAGATGGATGACTTGATGGATTGCTTGAGTGGAGCAATTTTTTTTTTTTAAATTGATTTGAAAAGCAGTTATCATCAGATTAGAATGAGGGAAGGTGATGAATGGAAGACAACATTCATAAAGAATGAAGGGTTGTATGAATGGCTTGTCATTCCATTTGGTTTGACAAATGCGCCAAGTACTTTTATGAGGTTGATGAAGGAAGTCTTGAAGGATTTCATTGGTAAGTTTTCAATTGTGTATCTTGATGATATACTGATCTTCAATAAAAATGAGGAAGAACATTTGAGACACCTAACTCTAGTGATGAGGAGGTTGCAGGAAGAGAAGTTGTTGATTAATTTCAAGAATTCGTCTTTCATGAAGAAATAACTCATTTATTTGGGGTTTGTTATCTCTTCGAACGCGTTGAAGATGGATCCTCAGAAGGTAAAAGAAATCAAGGATTGGTTATCGCCAAAGAACATATTTGAAGTCAGAAGCTTCCATGGATTAGCCAGTTTTTACAGGAACTTCATCAAAAAATTTAATGGAATTTATGCATCAATGATGGACACAATCAAGAAAAGACATAAATATTTTCACTGGATGGAGGAAGCAGAGAAAAGTTTTAAGTTGCTGAAAGAGAATATTACTCAACAACCAGTTCTGGTTCTGCCAGATTTCAATAAAACATTTCAAGTGAGATGTGACATGAGTGGATTTGCGATTGGAGCAGTCCCAAGTCAAGAGAACGGGTCGATTACATAATTCAGTGATAAACTGAATGATGTAAGGAATAACTATTCCACGTATGATAAAGAATTTTATGCAATCATACATGCGTTGAAGAAATGGAGACATTACTTGGTTCCGAAAGAGTTTGTTTTGTATAGCGACAACCACGCTTTAGAATTCATAACTCGAGAGGAGAAATTGAACCAGAAACATGCAAAATGGGTTGAATTTATGAAGAACTTTACTTTTGTTATAAATCACATTTATGGAACTGCTAACAAAGTTGTTGATGTGTTGAGCAAGAAATGTTTGATTCCACAGGAGTTTCGTGTGAAGACATTAGGTTTTGATAGCCTTAAGGATATGTATAGAGATGATTCAGATTTTAAAGATGTTTATGAAGTATGCGAGAATCCTGTTCTAAGACACAGAAGCCAATGGATTGAATATATGGTTCATGATGGACTGTTATTCAAAGGAAATCAGTTGTGTATTCCGAAGAGTTCTATGAGAGAGAATCTTCTGAAGGAAAAACATAGTGGGGGGTAGGCTGGAAATTTCGGCCATGAAAAAATATTCGCACAACCGAACAATTTATACTATTGGCCAAGGATGAGGACAGATGTCAAAATTTTTTTCAACAAATGCAGAATTTGACAGCACGCAAAGAGAAGAAGACAAAATACAAGATTGTATCAACCATTTCCAGTACCAGAGAGGCCGTGGGATGCGGTAAGCATGGATTTTGTGTTAAGACTGTTGAAGACATGAGGGAGTTGTGATTCCATATTCGTGGTAGTCGACAGGTTCTCTAAAATGTCACATTTTATTCCATGTTAGAAAACCAGTGATGCAACTCACATTGCAAACTTGTTTTTCAAAGAAGTTGTTAGACTTCACGACTTACCCAGGAGTATTGTTTCAGACAAGGATACCAAATTTGTTGGTCATTGTAGGAGGACACTATGGAAGAATCTGAGGATAGATTTATCTTTTAGCTTAGCATATCACCCTCAGACAGACGAACATACTGAGGTAGTAAACCGAAGCTTAGGGGACTTATTGAGGAGATTAGTAGTTGAACATCACAGTCAGTGGGATCACATTCTGCTGCAAGCGAAATTTGCATATAATGACTCACCTAATAGGAGTACAGGACAAAGCCCATTTCAGATAGCGTATGGAATGTAGCTGATAGGAGTATCTGAGTTGAGGGACTTAGAACAAAGTGAATTCAGAAGTGTTGGAGAAGAAGACTTTGCAACAAAAATGCAAGAGCTCCACAACAAAATTAGAGAGCGGTTAAAGAATTCCAAATAGGAATACAAGCGCAGGGCAGATCAACACAAAAGAGAACTTTAGTTCGAAGCGAGAAACTTAGTTCTAGAACATATGAGAAAATAAAGGTTCCCAAGGGGAACGCATAATAAGATAAAGATGAAGAAGATAGGGTTGTGTAAGATTTTGAAGAAATTTGAGGCCAATGCTTATGAAACAGAAATCAGGATGGAGTTGGAATATCACCCATATTCACCATAGCGGACCTATACCCTTACAGAGTCGATGGACCAGAGGGATCAAAGGATCAAAAAGAATTTCAATGGGTCAAAGAAGTGCCTCTAGCTGAAAATCCGCAGATGGAAAAGATAATTGATCAGAAGGTTAGCAAGAAAACTCGAAGGAAGAAATATTTTGAGTATTTGATAAAGTGGAAAGGACACCAAATTGAATATGCCAGTTGGGAAAGCGGAGAAACGATCCAAAAACATGGACAAACGGTGCAGGAGCTCATGAACAGGAGTTCATGAATTTTTCAGCCAAGGGAGTATGATGCAGGAGCATCGTAAGTAAGTCAGCAAAGAAAGTGAAAAAGAGAAGGACGGTTGGAAATGCACAAACACACATTTTGAGAATGTTTTGAATTTTAATGATAAAAAATTTAATGTAATGTCTAGAAGGATGTATTTGCATTTATGTTTTGGAGATTGTAAACAGATCTTGAGCGTTGCTCTCATATGTTGGTTATAGAGGCATTTAATTGTAATGAATGTAAAGTAGGTATCTTTTAATTTCGATTAAATAGCTAGAGCTGTAGGAAGGAAAACTCTAGAAATATCCCTCGCATGTATTGTATTGAAAGGGAGAAGAATTATTCTCATAGTAATTGTAAGCTATAGAGTAGTACAACAGGAAGATAGAACAATATAAGAACAAAGATTGTAGAGTTAGTATGAACATATAGCTTTTTCTACTGAACCCATGTACAAATTCACTTAGATTAATGTAAAGAATCTTTGATCCAATCTCATGGTGTTTTTTTTTATGAATTCTATTACATCTTTTGAATGGTATGTTACAATTGATTTTAGTCTCTGTTATGTATTTTATTTCAATGTTGTGTATGCTCTTGATTTCATGTCGAGTGTATGAAGTCTGTGAGAGGAGAAGTATAAGTTTCAATTGTTTATCTTCCTAAGAAATCCTGGAAGGAGTGTAGTCAGAGTTCGCAAGGAGTGCATCGATGAGTTCTGTGTTTTATCTTAGAAAAGATTAGGAGGGATATTGTTGTTCTTATACCCATAGAAGTGCAGGTGTAGCACAAAGCCATGCAAGGTGTGCGCAGGTTGGTTGAAGTCTTAGGCTTCATCAACCAAGGAGGAAGGTTGAATAATTGTTGTTGTAGGGAAGTGCACAGGGTTGGAGACTTTAAGTAACTAGAGGTTATTGTGAATGCCACAAGGAGTGCGCGTAAGAACCCTTTTTACACCTTGAATCTGTAGCAAAGGTAAATATCAGGAAGGATAGAGAATTGAGAGAAGTTAAAGGAAGAACGAGGTCTGAAATTACCTTATAGAGAAACAAGCTCAGGAATAAAGACGCCAAAGTAGTTGGGAAAGAGTCTTTGAGAAGTCTGAACAAACGGTTTAAATTATCAGAGGGACAATCACTGAAGTTTCGTGGACCATTGGATCTTGTAGAACGGTGGGAGGGTTAAGGATGAGTGTCTTTCAACACTCATAATATTAGGAGGAGAAGTGGTCATTGGATGCGGGTCAACGCGATTCGTTGATCTCATGCTCAAATTTCGTCGTTTTGGAATTCAGGGTGTGGAAGAAGTTGTGACTTGGATTTGAGAGTTTCGAACTCCTGATTCATGAAGTCTCGATAGAATCAGGACCGTCAGATCGTTGGAAGCTCATAGTCATTGATCCGTGGCAAGGAGTTAACGTGATTTTGGCTATTGGGTGAAGGGAGTTGTCGCACAAAATTCGTCAATACGTGAAATACCAAGGTGCCTGTTGGCACAAGGGTAGAACTAGGGTTCAATTCTCAAGAGAACACCAATAAATCCCTAACTATCGACCCTTTCGGCAACTCCTGTGAAGCAGATGAATTCTCACCCAAGGTAGAGGCAGGGGTGGTTGCAAGACTCAGGTGTTTGCAACCTTAGCTGGGACACAAATATATGATTCTAACACTTAATAAAGCACTTAGCATTATTGGTACTTTAATATGCAGTCAATGTCCACTTAGCTGATAACACGGGGCTTCGCAACATTCACTTAGATCTAAGGTATTTCAGCACTTAGCAACAGTAAAACATATCAGATCTGATAGATCAACACTAAGCATATTCATACATGTGTATCATATCTAACGTCCTATATATCATTAGCACTTTAAGCATAAGTAGATCTATTCAGTCATCTCATGGCACTTAGCAAAATGGGAACATAAACACATTGAGACAAGAACAAAGAAACACAACACAATATTTACGTGGTTTACCCCCACCCTGGGGATACGTCCACCAATTCTTCTTCTTTATTAGCATCTTCAATCAGTTACAAGCACAGATCCATCAAACCCTACTGCGCATAGGAAAGAAGATCTACGCATCTCACTAGATCCTTCTTCCTTGTGTTACAACACAAAGCCTTTTCCAACTTCCTACAATGACTTTCACTTAGCCCTGGAAGTCTCATATAGGCACAAAGAACTTACAGACCTTACCTGCAATTAACATACATCACATAGATATCGATCTATCCTCTATCTCACTAGCTTATTATTTATACATACAACATAGGCCTAAGCATGGGTAAACACCCATGGGCCAATATCCCAATCCCATTATATATTCTGAAAAACCCAAAATGGACCCAAAAGTGGGTTGAGATCCCGTGATCTCAGCTCCGTCTTTTGCTCCTCCTTCGATGGCTGTCGAAGTCCCAAAATAGGTTAATATGACCAAGAAACTCCCAAAACTTGGTTAAGGGAAACCTTTCTCTGTTTCATAGCATGGTTGCATTACGTCTAATCTCCCATTCAATGTAGGGTGGCAGGCATAGGTTCAAACGCCCCCACTCCAGCGCCTTCAAGACTATCCTCCCTTGCACCCTGATCCAGGAACAAATGCTTGAACAAAACTCTCCCGTGACGAACATCTTTCTGGAAGCCCAGTTCAAAGCCCAGCGATCCGTCGAGGTATTAAAATTCTGGTATAATTCTGGTGTTTTCTACTGTAGATTAAATTTGTGATCAGTGTAGCCCTGGCGTAAGGACAATAAACATGAAATAAAAATTTTCAAGTTGGTTTTCTTGGAAATAATCTCATCTTCTCTTCTTCCATCATGGCCATTCTTAGAAATATTCCTTCCTTCCTTATCATTATCGTATTCTTGGTATGTTTGTTATAGTTTAACAGCCAAGTCAATGAAATTCAAATTCTGTGTCGGGCTCCATTTCGTATAACATGTAGCCTACGCCTTAACACCAAATGTTGAATGTTGAATGCTTCTTAAGTTTTCTCAAAAAATGCTAAATAGAAGATGAATGTCAATTGATGGTGACGGAGATCAAATGCCAAATGTCAAGCTAAGTCTGCAAGCCTGCTACGAGGTAAAAATTTGGTTTTGGAATCAGTTTTGCCTCAACAAGATTCATTTCCTATTTCATGTGAAAGGACAGTGGTGGTATTTACTGCTACTTTTTTAGTTGTTGTACTTGAGGAATATGCGAAGAGAAACTATGCTAATAATATTTCTGAATGCTTGTTCTATGAATCTCCTCATCTTCTTATGTTGGGTTTTCCATTTATTAACTGCGATCTTATAAATTCATGTAACCATCTTCAACACATAGTGAGAAAGTACCAAAGATCCCTTCAATAGGTCCTAGAGGTGTCTATAAAGGGAATAAAGATACGGTTGAAGATGTGCAATTTGGTCTTTCAAATGCATAGGAGTTTTGCAGCGTGGGTGATGACTCAGCTCTTATTTTTTGGGATACTCAAATTGATAATAAACCAATTATTATGGTTGAGAAAGCGCATAATGTTGACCTTCATTGTGTTGATTGGAAACCTCATGATGAGAATCTAATCTTGACTGGGTCTACCGATAACTCAGTGGGCATGTTTGATACATCTTACATCTAGTGGAGTTGCCTCACTTGTGAATAAATTTGAAGGTCATTCAGCTTCCGTGCTTTGTGTGCAGTCATGTATAGACAAAGAATTCGTGTTTGGAAGCACAGCAGAGGATAGTTACTTAAATGTGTGGGATTCTGAGAAGGTTAAAAAGAATGTTAGTAATAAAACATCACCTGGACTTTTCTTTCAACATACAGGCCATAGGGATAAGGTGGCTGGTTTTCATTGGAACAATTTTGATCCATGGACTATTGTAAGTTTCTCTGATGATGGTGAGAGTATTGGTGTAATTCTATTTTCATATGCATCATTGTATTACATTCCAGGGTAAGTGGAAGCAGAGCACTCCAGATTCTAAGCCAAAAAATCAACATTGGAGGATTAGTTACAGTTTCTTAGGCAAAAAAATCAGTATCTTCAGATTTTAAGGATCAGATCAAAGCATCGTCTTGGCCTTCAATGACATTGTTAGCGAACCACTTGGCAAATGCAATTTTTGAGGAAACTGGGTGAGTATGTGGCAGCCATATCCCATACTTTTAGGCACAAAATCAGCTCCATATCACAGATTTTCATGAACTCAATCATTAACAGGATATAGATCCAGTTTTCAAGGCAATAATTGAGGATTTCACTCCAGCCTTCAGCATTCGATACCTTTTGCAACCAATTCGAGGTTTCGGTTTATTTTTAGTTTATGATTTAATTTTATTTCCTAGCATTTTGTTATCAATTGGATGACTTGTTTTATTTTTTATTTATTTCTAGGAAAAATATTTACACCATGGAAAAGTCCTTGTAAGCTTAATGAAATTATCATGCAGAAGTCTTGAATGTTCTTACCAGAGATTCATATGTTAATGCTCCTTGGTATGTGTTTTCCCATGTGAATGCCATTTATCATCATTACAAAATTTCCATAAAATGAGGTAAGATTTTATAATTATGTTTTTAAAAGGGTTACAATATTCCTTATGAAGACAAGGGTGGCGAAAATAATAAAAGAAATGACATTAGCTTCATTATTGTGAATGATGATAAAAGACGTATTGTACAAAGTTGCACTACAAAAACGCCTAGTGAGTTGGCAACACACTTTACAAAGTTTGATTTGAATCCCTAATGGGAAAAGGGACAGAGTGGAAAGGATGAAATATATGAATGGATGGAGAGACTTGTCAGGTTTGTAGAGTCATGCGGTTGATAGTGCTGGTTGTTAAGTCAAGTGATAAGTCAAGGATATAAACCACAAAATGAACCTAGGGTATAAACCATAGGTGTGGGTCAAAATGTGAACCATGTCCCAAGCCTTTATTTGTTCAGACTAACCTAAGAAAATCATAAAGAGAAAATTAAAACAAACTTAAAATACTAATGGGTAAAAATTAAAACCTAAGGAGAAAATTGACCCATGAAAACTTTATGTGATAACAGTTGTTACTGTTTCGGGAATTTTCTTTTGAAGTAATCATTAAACCTAGAAGATGCAACGTAGGGCCTGATCACCTATCTAGATTAGAGTCAGGAAAAAGGTGGCGGAACAGTCGATGATCAGCTCCTATATGCAGACTTGTTCCGGGTTGAAGCCATGCCATAATACCTGGAAGACATAGCAACTTTCTTAAGTACAGGGGGGTGAAATCATGAAGATGGGTTACACTTTTGCTTGCTTTATGAGAAAAGAAATTGTATTTTCACATGTTCTTCAAATTCTGGCATACAAAAGTATTTTTTAAATTTAGAATTTCACTTTACAGTAAAAACAAAACTTGTGAAGAATTGTGTTATCTTTCCAATGACTATTTTTCAAATTTTTATTATCACGATTTGATATGTCAATTTGACAATTGTTTAATAGTATGTTCCTTAAACATGAAAGGAATGATAATGAGTTACTTTTTTCTACAACAATGTATCTATTATTAAACTTATATTTTTAAGAAAAGAAATATACTGCAACAATCCATAGAGACTCTATTTTATTATGACTATAATTTTGAATCTAACGGATGAATATTATATTTTCTAGAATTTTTTGAAGTTCACCAAGCTGAAAATGTTGCAATTTTAGACACATGTTTTTCTACACCTTGTATCTATCTTAATTTTTACTTAAAACTAAAATCTAAATATACCCTTTTGAAAAGAACAGTTTAAGGATTATGAATATATTTTTTTCCAATTTGTTCACTATATATTTTTAGAAATACCGATATTTCATTTCACTGAATAATAATGTCTGCTGAAAATATTATGTAGTGTTTTTTTTTAAATTAAATAAAATTAGATAAAAATAAAGAAAATGAAAATAAATTATAAGAATTGAAAGTAGATTCAATTTTGGAAATGCTGGTGTCATTTTTGAAACCAAATTCTTAGTATTTTCAGGAGTCCGCAACCTCCGAAGTTCAGGTAAGCTTGGGCAATTCTTTGGTTTTTGTTTTCAGTCCAAATTTCATGTTTTCGGCTGAAATAATCTTTCGGCTGAAAAACAATTATTTCGGCCAAAAGACTAAAATATAATGGAAACCGTCAAAACTGAATGGTTTCTAATGTTTTCGGTCGAAAAAACCTTCTTTCGACCGAAAGGCTATTGAGTGAATTCCATCGATTGAAAAAAATGAAAAGACATATCATATCATTTCATTTCGTGCCAAATTGTATAAATAGGCTTTCGATTGAACACATTTAAGACAATTCATCAGATGGATAGACAGATATAAGCTTGGGGATAGGGATTTCAAAGCAATTCTATTACTGATTGCAGATGTATTCTTTTCTTTGTTTATTTCTTCCCTCTATTACATAGGCTTAATTGGAGGATCGATATCGATACATGATAGTTTTCTAGAGAACTTAAACAAAATTTCGAATCATCTTTTTGGTTTTTGTTGAATAAGGTAATTGATGTCTGTTCAAGTTTTTATTAGAATAACAATTTATATGTTGAAAGATAAATGTTGATCATTTTTTCAAGGTGAAGTCTTTGTTGAACATATCTTTTACAGATAACTGTAAAAGTCATGGGAAACAAAAGTTTGTGCAAGAGAAAATTTGATCGCACTCGAGATGATAATCATCAAATCGAACAAAGGAAAGAGCTTTATCAGAGAAAGAAACAAGAACGTGCAAATATTGAAGAAAGAAACGATGATAATGTCAATAGAGATTTTTGACAAGAAGAAGTTCAACCAGGCATGCATGCACATATGATGATCGAGCACACGACACACATTGGGACTATATTCAGAAAAGTACATAATTCAAATTTAAAATATTGTAAATAATATAATTGATTGTAATTACAATTTGATGTTTTTCAAAAAACATAAATAGATTTGTCTCACAATGTCGAAGAAGACGTTGAAACCGAAATTGAAGCAGAAAGCGTTGAAACCGAAATTGAAGCAGAAGACGAATCACCTATAGGTATGTACATAAATTTAGATTAATACAAGATGAACACCCAAGTATATATAATTTAGTGAATTTGTGTTCAGGTTATGTTTTTTAATATAAAATTTAAATTGAAATATGCAGGAGAATCTATCAACATTGATGATGAAATATTAGAAAATGTTG
>JZKD02S1673513.1:300628-312438 GCA_000966675.3 Picea glauca | reverse complement strand
GGTATTCAAAAGTCGACAAAGGATACAAAGGTGAAACAAAATGTCTTTAACAATATAACTAGTGTATTAAAAGCTTTTGGAAAATCTCAAAAAGAAGATGTCTGTGTTGCACGTAGAACGTTACAAACAACAATTGTTTCAGGGATAAATATAAAAGATCGTTTGACACAACACATGGAAAAAATGATGGGAATGTCAAGAAAAACATTGCAAAAAATAGAAAATTTTGATTGAAAATAGATGTAAATGATGAATTGGCTTGTTGGACAGTGATTTCTAGACAACCCCACAAAGATAGACTTGCAGAAAATGTTAAAGAATTGGCCCGTAATTGTTGGTTGGAAGAATCTCGTGTTTCACCACATGAAAGGGATGTGTTGTGACGAAGAATAGAATGAAAACAATATGAAGAACATCCAAAACATATATTGCCAATGACACAAATAGAGCTATTCAGTAAGTTCAAAGAAGAGCACAAAGAAGTTCAAATTTCCATCAATACATTTGTGCAACAAAAACCATGGTTTGTTAGACTCATCATTGTCCATGACACTTGTTGTTGTTGTTATCATGTGGAATTTGAGTTGGATTACGACATTTTTTTTGGATTTTGGTAAACAATTATGGCCAGGTTCACCTCTTCCTTCCACATTCCATGTTTTTATATATGAAATTCTATGTGAAAGAGAAGATGATGATTTATTTAAAAAAAAAAAATGTGTTGGTAGAAAAAAATGTAATCATTGTGGAAATCTAATTTTGTTTCATTCAAAGTATCATATTGATATGAATGATCAATCATTTTCTAATATAAGAGTCAATTGGAAGAGATATGAATATATGAGTAGCATGGCTCCACATTCTTCAAATGTTATTTCCAAAAGGATTGATTTGAAGGTAGATAAAATCTGTGTGATAGATTTTTTGAAGAAGTTTGAGGAAGAAATCTATAAATATGATGCAGTCGCTCCACCTCTTCCTTAGCAAAGGCCTCTGCGCTGACCTCTCGGTCTTAAGGATCGTTCAACTTCCCCTTTTGAGCCAAAGTGACTCTTTGATTCCTCAGTGGAATCTCTGTTAAAAACCCGATCCACAGGTCCTTATTTCCCCACAGTCTTCTGCACTCCGACCGCTGCATCTTCCTCAATAGGAAAGATATGCTTTCGAGTTTCGGGGTTTCCTGATCCCCGATGTCAAGAGTTCTTTGTCCTCTTGAATCCTCGATCTCCGATTTGCCGATTTCCCGATATGGCTTTTCTCGCCTTAGCCCCTCCTGGTTGTGCCCTAGTCCATGTGACCAGTCCTCATAAGACCACAACCTTATTTTTCTTTTGGGGTTCTAGGCTTTCAAATGCCAAAATGCATGGACCTCTTGTCCATGGAATCCCCGATATCCCGATATGACGTCAGCTAGGCCCCACAACAGAGCTTTCTACCTTATCGAGATTTCGGACTTCGCAATTCCGAAATGTATGGACTTCTTGTCCACGGGATCCCTAATCTCCCGATTCCCATAATACTGATGGATGAATTTCCTTTAGGAAAATTTCTCGAATGCTTAGATCTCCTCCACGCATCCTCCTATGATGGATGGTCCTGATCGCTTCTCGCGATTTCAGAGTTTTCGATGTTGAAATGCTCCGACTTCTTGTCCTCAGGATTCGTGAAACACCGAACCCTGATATGCCGATGGACTCTCCTATCGGGATTTCCCCCGAACTCTTGGATTTACGCAATGCGTCCCCTCAAGATGGACGGTCTTGATTTACTCTCGGGATTTCGAGACTTCAAATCCTGAAGTGTCCCGACATCTTGTCCTCAGAACTCTCGAAGTGTCGATGGACTCCCGATCTCCACCATGTGTCCCAACCAATGGATGGTCCTTATTCAATCTCAGGATTTCACGACTTGTGATGCCTCGATGACACAATTTCTCTGTCAACTCAAAACCCCGGTGGCTGATGGGTTATCGATTTCTACCACGTGTCTCAATAGATGTACGACCCAGATTGATTCTAGGATTTTCACCATGGAGATTCCTGATCTCCTGCCATCGTGAATCCCGATTTCCCGATGGCTTATATCCCGATGAGACAACTCCTTTCGGGGATTTTCTCCTTTTCTTACGAGGGTTTAAACCTCGAGCAACTTCTGTCCAATCCAATGGCTGATGGGTATCTGAGTGAGATCTAATGGCTCATGATCTCCCCCTTTTGTGCACTCCTCCTACTCTCTCTTGGACATGAAATCTTCAGCGGTCCAGATCTCTTTGGCAGATCCAATGGCAGCTGTGCTCCCTCCTGAGATTCTGCGCTTTCTTCCGGACTTGAAAGAATTTAAATTTCTCAAAGGCCCCAACCTTTGCCTTCTTTCTCCTCTGCGAACTCTTTTACTTTGATTTCTCCCGCGCGTATATGAAAACGTTGTCCCTCCTGAGCTTTGGGAACTCTAAATTCTCCAAAGAGTTCTTCGACCTCTGCGTTCCTTGCAGCTATAGCTCTGTGCACTGAAAGCACTACTCCTCCTAAGCTTATTCTTGAATCCCCAAGGGATTCTTTGACTTTTGCGCCTCTGCAGAGTCTTCACGCACAAACAAAGGTGCTATCCCTTCTGAGCTTTCTTGTAGCTTTGACCTCCAAGGAAACTCGTCTTTTTTCCTTTCTCCCTCAGATGGAGAATTTGGATGCCCTCCTAGCTATCCTTCAGTCAAGTAACCTCTTGCTAATCCTTTTAGGGTGTTCAACAACCCTGTGAAGATCCCTCAGTGGAATCTTCCTTTCAAAGTACAGAACTCAACAGAGTTCTCTTCTTGTGCCTGTCTGCACACTGTCTCAATGCCCACCTGGCAAAGTGTCTTCTCCCAGAACTTCCAACAGTTCTGTACTCTTCTGTGCACCTATGCACCTGCTCAATGCCCTCCTGGCAGAGTTTTCAGAATCCTCAGTGATTCTGGTTCTCCTTGAACTCACAACAGAGTCCTTCCTCAACACTCTCTGCCTATGCTAAATGCCCTCTTGGCAGAGTGTCAAGAATCCTCAATGATTCTGACTTCTTAAGAACTCACAGCAGAGTTCTTCTTAATGCACCACTGTGCATATGCTCAATGCCCACTTGGCAGAGCTTCATATAACTCCTTAGAGATTCTGTCTGCAACTGTGTTCTTCTCCACAGCCTCGCCTCCAAGGTATTCAGCAACCTTGAGGTCTTTCTCTGAGTTGTTGACTCCAGCTCCTGTGCCCGCAGCATGTCTTTGTCTGAATCCGCATAATTTAGAAGTGCCTCGGTGCACTGGTATTCAGAGACCATAATACTCTGTCATGCCCTCTTGACATGAAACCCCAAAGACCCCTCAAGCCTGAAACCAAAACAACTCCTGCAATGCATAAAACATAACATACATTCACAGCATATAAAGAACACTCACAGACATTCATTTGACACATAGTCATGTAGGAAAAACTGCTATTTGTATTAAATGGCAAATGCCTGTATTTACAAGGTGTTCCTGAGCACGGCCTGTAACAAGGTCTCGGCTCCTTCTCTTCTGCTCTCTACTCACAGATTCTAACTCAACTCTCCTCTCAACTAACTACCAAAGAAATACAATTGATCTTTTTACATGAGGGGCTCTTCGAGCTCTTCCCTCCAATCTACCTACCCTATTCAATTACATTGAATGGGTTGTCTAGTCCAGCATCAGATCTAGATCTCATCCTTACAAACATTAAAGGTCTACCTACTCTAATGCCTTCACAAAGGCATGGCTCCATGGCTCAACAGCCTAAACATTTAACTTACATTCAATTACAAAATTGAAAATGAGGGTTGCGCCTCTCTTCAGCCTTGAATGCATGCGCTTGATGTGGCTGGCTGGCTGGCTGACGTGGAGAGATGCTCCTGCATAAAAATACACCAAGCATTCACATAGAGCTCGATGGAAAGATGTACAATTCAAACAATCCCATGAAGTGTTTCCACCAGGGACAATTTTGTCGGTAGTTGATTTTGCAGAGAATTACACATTCGCTACACAAAAAGAAATACAAAGTGAATACTATCATTCTGATCAAGTCACGGTATTTGTTCACGTTCTATATAGACATGCTCAACAGAGTCTTGATAACATAGAAAGCACCAACAAAAATCGACATGTTATTAAAGAATATCACTTTTATATAAGTGATGATTGAGCACACGACATACATTATGTACAACATTGTTTTGATAAATTTTATGATTCATTGAAAGAATGCTAAATCAGATTCAATAAACATTGGATATGGTCTGATGGGTGTGCGGGTCAGTTCAAATCTGCACGATCATTTTATTGGTTATGCCATCTTCATAAAAAATTAAACATTACACATTGTTGGAATTTTTTTGAGACTGGTCATGGAAAAGGAGAGCACGACAGTGCAGGGGCATGTATAAAACGAGCACTTCGAAGGTATCAACTGAACCCTCATGCTGATCGATTTGAATTCATTGAACAAGTTGTTGAATGGTGTAAAATGGCGCTAATCCATGAATATAATCTGTCAAGGGATGTGCGCAGATGTGTCTATATATAAATGTTACATGTATGTACACATGATATATAAATTTGAACATGTTCAAATTTATATTCAATCTTCAATCATTTTCTTAAGAATTTCAATTTAACAAGTTCATGTCTTGTGCAATTTTTTTTGGTATGTTGGAATCGAAGATGTAAATAGATCAATCCCATATGATTCTAGTACAATACCTGGGACACGAAAAATAGATTCAGTTAAAACAAAACATTTTCAAAATGGGTGTACATTTGATAGAAGAAATAACTCTTGTTTTTGTTTAGTTTGCATAGAGGACACAAAATCCATAGATATTTGCGAGAATGAAAATGTAGGAAATGTTAAAGCTTGGAGACATATTGAACTTAATGTAAAAGGGAAAATGCCACTTGCAAGCTGAGAGGAGATGGAATCAAATGAAGCTATAATGTCAATTGATGGCGATAGAGTTTCTGATCTTGTTAGAGAAGGTAAAATTTTTATGTTTAAATTTTTTCAAATAACTTGTATATGTACTTGTCTAATAATCTAACATGAATTACTTGTTGTCCAATATATCCAATTATTTGCAGGAGATGTTTTTGCCATGGTTTCACCTGTAGACAACACTGAAAACGTGAAATATTATTAGATGTGATGCACGAAACAAAAGATGAGGCTATTATAAGATTTTGAGGATAACGGTTTTATATATGAAAGAGGATCCATTGTATTGAAAGGATATTTTTTTCAAGAAACCCATCAAACCGATACTCATGTTCACTTTCAAAACTACCAGTCAGATGTCATAAGTTGTCAACATAGTCATTTGGTATGTGCAACACGCATAAAGTTAACAGAAGTTCAATAAAAAAAGTTAGAAGATGTAAAATGTCCAAAGTCAATCATGAATGAATAATTGAAGATGGAATACCATTACGGTGTTTTTAAACAAGTGGCACATGTGTACATTCCATAAATTTTTATTTTTCATTGAAAGTACATTCCAGATTTTGATGACTTGTTTTGACTATCTTCAAACATATTTCCAAATATGATATTTATAAAAATGGTACATGTATAAAAAACTCTTGATCATTCTTAAAAAACACAGATAAAATATGGTTCAACCATATTTTATCTGTGTTTTTCAACCATTACACCAATAATATTTTCTATTGTGTTTTTCAACCATTATATTTTCTATTGTAATAATATCTTTTTTCAAATTTTAACTAATTCCAATTTTTATTATATTTTACGAGCATTATATAAATTAAATTTGAATTGAACATCTTTTTTATTTTGAATATATTGAGCATTTTATTTTATCGTTAACACACAAACCAAAAAAGAGTTGAACATCTCTTCTATCTCAAGATTTTATTGCATAAACATTACCTATAATTAATTTGGATATCTCTTCTATCTAATTATTGTAATTTGAACATCTCTTTTATCTTTGATTTGATAGCATTGACATCTCTTTGGATTTTATTTTATTAAGGGTATATGAACCTTTAGGTGAATATCTCTTATAGCTTTAACATTTTTTTAATGACTACATTTTTTAATATACATATACTAAAGCTAAAGATAAAATTAAAGAAGACTTTGGATCTCTTCCATTTTAAGGTTTTATTTTATTGTCACATCATTTTGAGCATTTTATTTTATCATTAACACACAAACCAAAAAAGAATTGAACATCTCTTCTATCATCTCTTCATTTTCCTAATGTAATTCTCTTTCACACATATTATCTGAGTTGTACAAGGGGTATGTGTTGTTCCTTGGCATGTCTAAAACACAATTCTTGAATGCATACCTCCTCCCTTGAATTCCACATTGGTTACCTTCTTCCAAAATCAAACACAAATTTTTTGAAAGTAAATTGGTAGATCATGAAAATTTCTTCATTTTAGTATAGTTCATTCTAGCATAGGCTTTGCATGGTTTAAAGAGTTTTCTGCTACCATAATATATTCCCAAATAAGTTTTGCATGGTTTAACATGTTGTCTATTATCATATATTCTTAAATAGATATGCAATGGTACATATTGTATGTTTGACAGTTCACTTTTTTCTTGTCCATCTATTGAGTTTACATATTCTTAAATATATTTAAACAGTTCACATTGTATGAGTTTGCATCTATGATCTCATATGCCTATCTTTTCGTTACTTGTTTTTATTAGTTTTTTTTTTACATAAACGGGTATGGTTTATATTAAAGAGGTGGAAAAGCCACAGATTCAGTTACAAAATGGCCCAAACTGTCTTCGGGCTTACAATCCTGATTACAGTCTACTTAGAGCTATACCTATGGACTGACTAAGATCCCTTACTACTTAATATACTGCTTATTCAAAGCCTTGGCTGAGACAAAATGCCAGAGTGCTTGTAGAGCTTGCTTACAATTACATTAACACATAAGATTACTTCTCTTCTTCCTGGTTCCAGTTGTTGTTCAGTTGGGCCATATTAGCCTCCAGCTGTTCCATCCTCTCATCGAGTTCTTGCTGAGGGTTCATCAGCTCTTTGTGGAGCTTGTCCAATTCCTGTGCAAAACCGATTTTAGTCATGGTGATGTTCGACTCAAGTTGTTCCAACCTTCGTCCAGCCTCCATGTCCAAATTTTCCAAAAAATCTAACTGGTGCTGAAGCATCTGTTGCAAATTTGCTAGAGTTTTGTCCATCTCCTTTAGCCGCTCTTCTGTGCTTAGTTTCCCTTTTGATGAAGACACCATCTCCCTACGAGTTCTCACCACACGCGTTTTGCTTTGCTTTCTCTGTTTCCTTACCCTCTCTAGATTCCTAAATGTCTTGCAGACCTTTTCCTGAGCTGGAATGAGAGGGGGCCGACCTCCATTTATTTCTTTTCCGCTTGTGTGCATTATTGCCTTTAGACTCTGGCCGTGATCGCGCGGATCCTTGGACTGCATCAGATCTGGGGCTCCATTCCTCATGGTACATAGCCAAGCCTTCCAACCAACCAAATCTTTTGTCCCTATCTGCCTGTGTGATTCGCCCGAATCCTTTGTCCCTGCGCGATCTAGCATTTGGAAGAGTGCCTGTGGACTGCGTGGGTTCATGGGATCTCCACCCTTTCCAATATGCCATTCATTGATAGCATTCCAGCCTCCAATAACATGCCTTGGTTGGCTTCTTTGTTAGCACTTCGATTTTGATCCCATAACACGTGATAGAAATGACAGGAATTCAAATTTCTTGATAGGAGCCGAATTTTATCAAGGAGATTGTTGAGCTTGAGGCTTTGAGTTGTGGAGCTCTTGATCATTGCCTAAATAATGATTCTGGAATCACCTATGACTGTCAAGTCCTGGACTCTGAGTTTTATTGCCAGTTGCAAACCTTGCCAAAGAGCCAATGCCTTAGCTCTGTTATTGGATTCTATATCGAGTCCGAGTGCATATTGCGTCACTTTGTCTTTTTTGGGATCTTCAATGGTGCCCCCTCCTCCAGTCGGACCTAGGTTCCCTTTTGATGCCCCATAAAAGTGGAGGATAGGCGATTTGATATTGCTTTTCCAGTTGGCGAATTCCTTTCCACTTTTCCTGATCTCCCAGCTTTCTTGGATTGGATGACTTCCTTGTTGGCTGTCTAATCCTGGGACATTGAAATGGGCTATCCAATTCCTTTGTTCTTCATCCAGATTGTATAGCTTTACTGTGGAGCATAGGTGTGCTGCTGATTCCCCCAGCATAGCTTGAATTTTAGTGACAATTCTGACTTCACTTAATTGGCAGTCTCTAAAAATTCTATGATTTCTTTCTAACCAGAGATTCCATAGGACAAACTTTGGCAGTAATCCCCATATCCAGTGAGTTTGGCTCCTTTTCTTGTCAGCAAAGGGGAACAAGGACTCCCATTGGAGGAGAAGGCTTATTACATCAGTTGGGAGGCTGGTGACTAACTGGGAGCTTGTTACCTTCATCCATACTTTGTTTGAGTAACTGCAGTTTAGAAGAAGGTGGTCAGTTGTTTCTTCTTCTTTGAGGAAAAGAGGGCATCTAAAGGGTCCTTCCCAGCCCCTTCTTCAGAGATTCTCCCCCATTGAGATACTCTTGTGTGCCAAGGTCCAATTGAAGAGGTCAATTTTTGGTAGGGATCGATATTTCCAGACTGCTTTCCAAAGTGTTGGGTTTGGCATTGCAGTGGGGACGGAGATGAAAAGATGGTATCCCTATGCTGTGGTATAAGCTTGAGCATTCCTACCCCATCCTCGATCATATTTACCTGCCTTTTTTAGCAGAGCTTTCCCTTGTAGACACTTCTTGAGAGCGTCCCATTGACTGTCTAGATTAGTTGGTCTGTTTTGGACTGCCCATCCTTGCCATAGGTGAGGCCTTTCTTCCCCCCAAACTAAAATGTCTGAGAGTGTTAATATGTTTTGACTGTCCATCCATCTCTTGAGGTCGTGCAGACCCTGGTGCTGATCTAGTGGAGGATCACCCATTATTGAGTCAGTCCAAATTCGTATTTTCCTGCCATTTTTCGGTACCCAGGTTAAATGAGGGGTGAAGAGAGGGATCACTTTTTTGCAGAGCGCGAAGATGGGAGAAATTTTCAACTCCTTGCATGGGAGTTCTAAAATTCTATCCCAAGTTCCTCAAAAGTATTTCCTCCATATGGCTCGTTTACTCCAAGTGGTTTTGCTGGTAACCATTTTCCAGAGAAGCTTTGCCCCTAAGGCCAGATTTTGAATCCTTGTATTTTTAAGGTTGAGACCTCCTTCCATGTAGGGTTTTGTGGTTTTTTCCCAACTTACTAGATGCAGCTTCTTCTTTTCCTGCCTTCCCCCTTCCCACAAGAATCGTCTCTGAAATGCTTCAAGATTTTGGATGACTGTGGCTGGAGCTAACAACAACGAGCATTGATAGATGGGGAGGCTAGCTACTACCGCTTTTATCAGGACTGTCATCCCTGCTAAGTTCAGCCAGTTGGCCCCCCAAGAAGAGAATTTGTTCTTGAGTTTTTCTGCTAGATGGCTCCAATGGGAAGCTCTTGGGGCAGACTTAAAAATTGGGACTCCCAGGTACTTAAATGCATCCCAGTTTGTGTGTCCTTCCATCCCTAGGACTCGTGTGATGCTCAACATTTCATTTGGGGTGATGTTCCAACCATAAATGTTACTTTTGGTCTGATTTATTTCGCTGCCAGAGGCTTCTGCATAGGCGTCCAACTCTTCTTTGAATTTTTTTTCTATGATTGGGCTTGCTCCCCCTAGCAGCAGCGTGTCGTCCGCAAATTGTGCATGATTGATGTCTTTCACCCCTTGTGCTATTCTTAGACCATGAAGATCTTTATTGATTTGGGAGTTTTCCAATTGGTAGTTGAGAACTGAAGCTTGAAGAGCGTAGAGCAGAGGCGACAGAGGGTAGCCTTGCCGTAGGCCCCTGGAGGCTTTGAAGAAGGCAGTTACCTTCCCATTTACCAGGGGGGCTATCCAGGGAGATCTAATGCAGGATTTTATCTAGCTTATAAAGTGCAAATCAAATCTAAACTTCCTCATAACTTCAAATAAAAATTCATGTCTGACTCTATCAAAAGCATTAGCGAGATCTAGTTTAATGACCATACCTTTTTCTTTCCTTAGAACGTTGGAGTGAATCGCTTCTTGTACCAGGATGATGTTGTCGGTGATGTGCCTTCCCTGGACAAATCCTCCTTGATTTTCAGGAACAATGAGCGGGAGAGCGGCCTTGAGGTGGTTGGCTATGAATCTGGCAAGTATTTTATATCTCGTATTGCATAAGGAGATTGGTCTGAACCTGTTGAAGGAAGTCGCTCCTTTTTCTTTTGGGATGAGTGCCAGAAAGGAAGATTTGGTGCTTCCTCCCAACTTGCTGGCCTTCTGTGACTTCTAGATCATTTTAGTTAGGTCCTTTTTGATGATTTCCCAACACTTCTAATAGAACCTGGCAGTGAACCCATCCGGTCCCGGAGCTTTGTCTGGATTCATCTGGTCAAGGGCCTCCTTTATTTCTTGTTGCGTTACCTCTTTTGTTAGCGTGCTATTGATATCTTCAGTTATTAGCTTTGGAATAAGCGTGAAGGGGTAACCTTGCTGGTTTAGCTCCCCGTCCTTTGGGTCTCTATATAGCTTCTCAAAGGTTTCATAAGCTGCTTGTTTAATGCCATCTGGATCTGCAATTACTTTTTCCTAGACCTGGACTTCCATCATTGCTTTGTATTGTTTTCTTGCGTCCGCTTGTTTGTGAAAGTAGGCGGTGTTTCGATCTCCTTCTTTCAGCCATAAACTTCTCGACTTCTGCCTCCAATAGTTTTCCTCCAGTCTGCAGGCTTGGTTCCATTGCCTTTGAAGGTTGTCCTCCTGTTACAAAACTTCTGGGGTGATCTCTTGTTGCTCCATTGCCAGCTGTTGTGCCTCAAGATGGCTTTGGGCTTCTAGGCACTTTGCTGTTGGGCTCGATTGGCTCTTGGCCCATGTCTTCAGAGCAAATTTCAGCCTTTTAATTTTTTCCTCCCATACGTAGGAAGCTGAGCCTTGAAATGTGGTGGCCCAAACTTTTGTTACTAGCTCTGTGAACCCTTTATCATTTATCCAGTTTGGGCTGAATCTGAAAGGGATGGGCCCTCTGACTTGGTCTTTTTTTATTTCTAACCGGATTGGTTTATGATCAGAAGCATTGTGGGCCAGAATTTCTGCTTTTGCTTCAAGTCCTAGCAGCAGGAAGGAGCTTTGTATGAGGAACCTATCTAGTCTGGCAGCGATGTGCCCAGGACCGATTCTCTTATTGGTCCACGTGTAATGACCTCTGGCTGGTTTGATATCTATAAGGTCCCATGCAGAGGCTAAGTCATCTACCCATTCTCTGGCCGGATCTCTCACTATTGATCCACCCCTCTTCTCGTCCTGGGCCAGAGTTACATTGAGATCTCCCCCAAGAATAATATTGGAGAGATTGTTTTGCTGGAGATAAGCCTGCAGGGACTCCCAACAATGTTTTTTTTCGCCCAATAGCCGTGGAGCATAAATTTTAAAGATACTTACCTGGCAGCCCGTGTTTTTGTGGATAAATCTGGTGTGAATCCAATGCATGCAGATATGGGAGCTGAGCAAGTCTATTTTGGAGGCGTCCCACATTGTGCAGAGCCCTCTTGAGGCTCCCCTGGAGTTGCTGGCAATTCCGAGGCTTCCTTTCCAAACATTCAACAAGGTTTTGAGCACATCTTGCTGGCTCATTTTGGTCTCCTGGAGCAGTAGGATACTTGCTTTCGAATCTTTGAGA